>JADRCH010000081.1:750698-820420 GCA_019843965.1 Rhynchomys soricoides
TTCTTCTTCTTCTTCTTCTTCTTCTTCTTCTTCTTCTTCTTCTTCTTTTATTTTAATTTTTTTTTTTGGTTTTTCAAGACAGGGTTTCTCTGTGTAGCCCCGGCTGTCCTGGAACTCACTCTGTAGACCAGGCTGGCCTCGAACTCAGAAATCTGCCTGCCTCTGCCTCCCAAGTGCTGGGCCCAGTGCCCATGCATGACTTAAAGAAGGTTTGGAAGGAAAGCCTGATCCAACAAGGAACATGGAGCTGATATGATGGAATGGAACGTTAGCCCTCCCCTCTATCTGTGCCTAGGCAATGGATTGCAGAGTAGAACGATTGGAGTTGACATTTGCTTTTACTACCATCACAAAGTATGCAGACATTGAATATTAAGCTAACCTGTGAACTTAGAGCAAGCCACGTGACAGCATCTGTCACGTTCGGAACCTTCCTTTTTAAGCATCATCCCTGGACCCCTTGCTTCCATGATTTCTGTGATTCTGTAACCAGTGAGGTAATACACCTGCCCCTCCCCCTCTCACAGCTGTGCAGCACATCACCACTCAGCCAACCTAGGATATACTTTGGAAGCTTGCTTTCCTCATGTTCTCCATTATCTTTCATAATAAACAAAGAAACTTTACTTCCAAAACCCTAATTTATTGGCAGACCAAGATGCTGAATGAGCAGATTTCACAACGTGACTACCTTCTTTTGGCTTTGGAGGGGATCCAAGGATATTTCTTTAAGTACAGTGCAATCTTACAATAATAAAATACTTTATTTGAAACATTCCCCAATAACTGCTTACATTAGGATGTTACAAAGTTAGCCATTACTACTCTGCTGAGGGTATATTGTATCAGAGGCGAACACTAAATTTTTAATGGTTTTCTCCTTTGGGGACTGAGAAATCACTATGCATGGGTTAATGTGTGATATATCATATGCCCTGTCAAAATGGCATGCTGCCCTTTGTAGATACTTATACCTTTAGAAACATGTGTCCATGACTGTGAGCATGGGATGAGGTCACAGGTATGGACAGAACACTGCATCATGCTAAGCACAACAAAACAGCAAAACCAAACCCCCAATCCTAAATCCTAACCCAAAGTCATTTACCTATGACTTTGCATGGTCTAACAATTCCATGTGCAGGAAATCCCTCCAGAGATGCAGACACTAGTGTGTTAATGTCTTTGATTACTTTCATATGCTACACTTGGAATTGTTAAAACACAGCTGTCACACATCAGAAAGTACTAGGACCAATCGGTTGGACAATACAGAAAAATGGCAGTAGATGAACTTCAGAAATACCCATGCTGGAAACTAGGAGAGAGTTTATATTGAAAAAAAAGTAAAAAAATTCAAAGCAGCGGAGATTTTAAAAGTGCCAAATGCATCAGGAAATACCCCTCTGAAGTCACTGGCCTTTTGTGATCTGAAATGTCCTTTTAACATTAAAGTCACTCTGCTGTATTCCTAATAGGGGAAAAAATAGAAACCCTTCAGGATTGATTAATACAGCTTTTTCTCCCCTTGAGATAATTTTATTTGTTAAGAGCAAACCTGACAGGTTGGGAAGACTAATTATGATCCAAGAGCAACCCAGGTCCTCAGAGCAGATCTCAAGAAGATAGTCAGTTTATGAGCTAGCTCTCAAGCACTGTGACACATCAGGGAGCCCAGGTACCTTTGCTAGTCTTAAAACTCTCCAATGGAGATGATTCAGCAGTGTGTCTTAGAAGCTCACGCAATATCAAACTGACCATCTGAAAGTGAGTGGGAAAACCCAGCTAGGCTCCCTGTGGGTATGGCAGAGTTACTGAAATACACAAGAGACTTGAATTCCGTCTAAAACAGTTTCTGGTTACAGGACATTTCTTCAGCAGGCACAGTTTTGGAGATCAGAGTTTCCATACAATTTACAGATGTTTTCAATGTGGCTTGTGTAAGGAAATGATTATCTTGATCATCGATAGGTTGCAGGTTGCCATTTGTGATGTGTTTTTGGCTTCATAGCCCTGGTTAGAAAAGGGCAATTCGGGATAGTTGAGACATCTGAAACTTCAGCAGAATGGATGTTAAAGTATTGACCTGCAAAGGAAGTCATTGCACATGCATCCCGGAGAAATGGGTTTTACATGGCACGTCATCACATATAAACAAATTACACACTCTGAGGCAGAAGAGGCCTCAGGTCCTATTTTACCAGGCAATGAAAGAGAAACAAAGATGTAGAAATGATATTTTTGTGTGTGTGTGTTAACCTATGGTAAATAATTCTCCCAATTGCAGAGAAACTTGGAAATCACTTTCCAATTGATTTGGCATCTCTCAAGGGACATTGCAGTGTGCCATATGGTAATAGGAGGAACCGCAGCCATAAATGAGATGGATAAAGACCCTGGTTTCTTTGGTGTTTGCATATTGTTGGATGCCCCTACATTCTGGGAACTTAGCTTAAAAGAATTCCAGCAGGGCAAGTGAAGTTAATGATAAACGTCATTAGAACTGAGCAACTACATAGGTGAAGGTGACTACCGATAACACAATGAGCTAAAAATTCGAGAGTCAGCAAAAGGTTTTTTGAGGAAGGAACATTTAAATTGAGATCTGAATGGCAAGAAGGAAGGAGCCAGTCAGCTTTGTAAAGCTTTGGGGGAGAACAGCCCTGATCAACAGAAAAACGAGCATAAAGACTCTTAAGTGAGAGCAACTTGGTACAGGTATATTCAGACACCAAGCAAGGCCAGTCAGGCCTGAGCATAATGGGGGTGGCATGCTGGGCTTTTATTGAAGCAGTCTGCATGATTTTAGATTGCAGTCTGTGAGCTCAAAAAAAATTAAGCACTTTTAAGATATTACAAACCATGTCTGATTATGGATATGATTTTAGCTTTTACCTATTGTCCCAACTGTCAGAGAAAACATCTGTTTCCTCAGAAGAAACATGATATCATCACTCCCTTTTGCTGGTGTTTGCCATGGTGCACAAATGCTGGATCTCTATCCTCTGCAGAGCACCCCTCCCCCACTCCTCTCTGGAGGCCCCAAGGGTAGCTCACATATGCTCACAAATTAAGTGTATTCTTATTATGTGGTTGTATAATCACTCTTCAAGTCCAAGTCATCTGACGAGAATTACTGCATTTACTGATCCCACCGAGTCCCCATCACTGGGGACTGTGACCACCTTTGAAGGGCATGGAAAACCTGTTTCCCTGGGAGGGAGTCCCTGAGGTATTTAAATTGCAAGGAACTTCTTCAAAATGGAAGAGAATGAATCTTTTATGGTGATTTCCTGCAGAAGGACTCAATAGCCAGGCTGTTTTTCACAATTATTTTCTAGTTCAGTGATAGTCCTGAAGGTCCCAGTGATAATTCTCCCCAGCCCTTGCCTCACATCTGTGTGTTAGGACACAAGCGTGGATGTACAGGATTCTGTCCAGGAGGAAAATCCTGAGGAGCTGCACTCTGCTCTCGGGTGCAACCTTTGCTCTCAGCACCTGCAGAAATTGATAGCCATGTCCCCTTCTGACCAACAGGACTCTGTCTTGTGAATCATTCAAACATAGACTTGTCAGGACCATACTTTCAAGTTCTCCTATATGCTCAGACATGGCTGTAATGGACATAGGTGTCTCTATTTGCTACCCTATACCAATGTCTATTCAGACTGTGTCATCTCTGTCAAAGCCCATACCTCCTCTAGGCTCACCTGCCACTGTCAGCACTGCAGACATGTGGAGTCCAGGTATGAAAGAGGCTACCTTTTGTTTATGTTCCTTAGCCACTTATAGCAGTGGGTCTTTTAGTCTTCTCCATGAGATGACCTTTACCAGCTCTGGGATCCTTAGGCCTGTGATGATCTTTTGAGGCACGGACATGACACTCCACGGCGATGTAAGACTTCTGCAAGCTCTTGCCCTTTTACAACTGTATGAAGTTGTCTGGAGTGGCAAGCAACGTTACACACATTCAGCCTTATCAGATAGAAAGGCTAATGCCTCTGGTTACTGTTTCAGCCTCATATTTTCTATACTGAGGTTCAAACCATGCCTCTGCCTCATACTTCTATGAGTGTACTTTCTCTGTTTTATCCCAGATTGGTAGCTAGGTACATTTAACAGACTTCTTTTGTGCCTTTTGTGTGACTCACAGATGTATTAAAGGACTGGGGCTTTGTTCTTTGCTTGGAAGTGGCTATCAGCTTGAAAGAGATGCCTCCTTGTGACTTGACCATAGCTGAGCAATGTCATCGTGTGCTCCCTGATATATTTTGGTAAAAGTTGTTTCTTTTCTCTTCCTCATTGTTTTCTGGGAGCTGGCTGAGGAGGATCTCCATTGTCTTTGTCTTCCCAGCAGTCTCAGTAGCTCACAGGGAGGAGACAGAGCATGTCCACATCTGTTTCTGACTCATGACTCATGATGAAGCTAATCAGTAAAGAAGCCAGAGTGATGGCAAATGCGCTCTAGATGATAGTCATTATTTTATAACAAAAGAGATTTTAATGGAGGTACCTCAAACCAGAAAGTGGGGGAAATGGAGAGCATTTTAACATCCTTCAGGGGCTCCTGGAGCTATGAAGTAGCTTTCGTCTTCCCTGGGGAGGAATGACCAGCACAGCTTGTGGGTATTAGCCTGTGCTTCTGGGACATCAATTGATCAGGAGTTAGGCCATGGAGGTGACTCTGTGCTCTTTGGCTTTATTCTAGCAATAGGAATCCTTCAGCAGAGTAGGGAAAAGAAACCTTCTTTATAAGCTTTTACCTAATGAAAAATTCTGGGGCAGTTCTCACAATTCCTGGAAGTTTCTCAGAGCCCTTAGGTAGTATGATCTGTTAGTTCAGAAACGTCAGGCGCATTAGCGGGAATCATCTGTGGTTTCCATTTTCTGATACACATCCTTGTGCTCGGGTTTGAAACCCTGGGAGATGTCCACTTCTGCCTCTGCTAGCATGTACTGATGTATCTGTTGACTGCCTTACTGGTGAGACCGGGCCTCTGAGAGGCCCAGCTGTTGTCTTGACAGGTTACCATCCTCACAGCCCCCGTGTCACATGTGCCCAGGTATCTGCGAGATGCCCCAGCTGTTCAGAATCCTACTATGCACTGAAGGACTTGCTTTTCTTCACTTAGGTCTTTTATGATGCTCTATGGTCCCAAAGCAATGGAACATGGACCTCAAACTTTTTAAATGGCTCCTCTGAACAGTGATAATTCATTTTTGCTTACAGATACAAACTCTCCTCAGGACCAAGGCACTGGGTAGGTAATTAGGGTAGGCACTAAAAGTGACAGGTGCTTTAAAGCATCAATAATTACCGCCATGGCTCTGTTCCTGATCCAGCTGGTGTTTGATTCTCTTTCCCGTTAGAATAACATCTTCCCCAGAAGGTTGCTTAGCATTTCGCAAATTGACCGGTGGCAAGCCTACCTTGGCAGCTTGCTGAGAACACAAAGCTGCCTCCTTCCATAGCCCATACATATACTTCCTGAGAGAAATTACATCATAGTTTTCCTTACATGCCATCACTCTGACCAGTTGGACGAGAGAATGTGGTGCATTCTACCATGATTTTGACAATGTCTTAAATGATAAAATACATTAATGAGAAATTCAATCAGTAATTCGCTTCTGTACCCTAATAGTTCAGTGATGTTTCAGAAGGATGTAATTAGGACTAATTTGTTTGATGGTTAATGAGGTCATCATGAATCAAAAATGTAGAGTAAAAAGTTAGTGTACTTGCTCATTTGTATTCAAGAATACGTGTTGCTGATGAGACAGTCAAACATCGGGATTCATAATTGTTTCTAAAAGCTTATATTTGGTCATTTAAGCGAATGTTCTGGAATTCTTAGTTTGGCCTTTCAGAGGCCCCCCCCTTTTCTCCTCATATCACATTCTGAGGGGTCCTAGAAGGTCATCAGAAAGCCCTTTCAACAGGAGAGGAGAGAGGCTGTCCCAACGTTTGCACTGTTGATGAGCAAACTCAGTGAATAGAATTACAGGTAACTAACTGGGTGACATTACATTGCTTCCATAAAGCAATATTTGAGCAAATTTACAGTTTGACTTTCAATTTGTATACCATTGACGGAAAGGTGGGTTGCTAGGTGTTTAACCACTGAGGTACACTTGTAGATCCTAGAAGGGCATGGGCCATATCCTCTGCAAGAATATGCCTATAACACTGGAAAACATGTACCTACCATTCATATATTACATTAGGACAACCTGTTTTATAGCAAGATTTTATCTTTAGAATTATTCTTAAAAATCTTACTGGTTGAACTCGATTTTTTTTTTATAAAGCAAATTTAGATTTCATGATAACAAAAAGATTTCTCAGTTGATATGTTAATTTATAAACCTTTTTATTATAATAAAAGAGCTTAGAGGTAGACATTATAAATTTCCCATGTAATATAAAAAGACAAGAAAACAAGGCAAATTTCAAAGGAAACTCAAAGAACAAACCTCAGCATGGAAAAAAAAAATGCCCTGGCAGCATGCTCTAGACACAACTGGGCCCCTAGTCCCAGAGGCCCACCTGGAGTTTTCCAGCAGATAGGATGGGCTGGCAGGAGGAACTCTGAACAAACAGATGTGTAAGTGTTCTTGGCTTTGGCAATCATGCCCCTTCTTTTAGGAATTTCAAGTGTACTGTGGATGGGAGCTGATGCCCCAAGAAGGCCAGAGGCAGCAGCTGAGCTGTATGGGCTAAAAAAAGAATCTATAAGCAAGCAGAGAGCCAGGACACACACAGAACAAGAAGTGGACAGGCTGAAAGAGTAGGGAACGACTAGCTGGCCATCAGCTGACCTACATCCTCCTCAGTTGGCGAGCTTCAGACTATGTGGAATCCTTTCAGTAACCTCAGATACAAATTGTGAGTGGTAACACAGGCACACAGTGTGAACCGCATCTCAGGGACTCTCATAAATGCACAGAAGGGAAACTTCAGCTCCCCTGAACTCTCTTCTTCATGATGCCTGCTGTGAGGATCCCTTGATGTATGTGCAGAACAGAAGAACAGGCAGTTTCAACCTTGTAATTGGAGCAGGATACATTTTGTATAGCCATTCTTAGACTCATCCTTAACTGTAACAGCTTTGCATTACTAAATAATTTAAAAAGTCATTTTACTGGGTTAAGTGTGTGTGGTTCAGGTATGCCATTTTTCAGGAATGTAACCTGGCCTGAGGTAGGGAATCTTTAAATAACCTTTAGGTAGCACTTATCAAAGGTGGTTTTGTGATACAATTTTAAGTCAGGTGTCTTGTTTCATAGCCAGCATGCCATGCAATTGTTGTTGTTGTTGATTCTCTTAAAAACATCTAGGAAGGCGCAGGGGCCATGGTTTAGTGGTTAAGAACATGTACCTCTCCTTCAGAGGCTGTTCTTCAGAGGACTCAAGTTTGATTTTCAGCAACCACATATGTGGCTTACAACTACCTGTAACTGCAGCACTGGGGTATCTGACACCTTCTGCCTTCTAAAGGTATCTGTATTTCTGTACATATCAACACACAGGCAAACACATGATAAAAGCAAATCAATCTTTAAAAACCTAAGAATGCATTATCTTTAAAGAAAAAAAATCCCAAACCATTTATTTCTATAAATCCCAGTAATGTGCAGAGTACTTTTGATAACTTCTTTCTTTTGGGACATCTAGACTTGCTAGATAAGCAGATATAACATTTTCCAAAGAAAGTGATATTAAGTGGCCAACCTTTTAGTACACAGAGAAGGAATGGACAGAAACCCCAATAATAATGAGGATGCTAGCTAAGACGTAGAGTTGTAACCATGAGCTAGATGCTATAATAAGCCTGAAATTATCCCCACAATATAGACAAGAAAACTAAGAACTCAATAAATCCAGACTGCTACCACTTGAAGAAGAAATGTTTTAAAATGCTATTTTACACAGGTATAAGTGACTTTGGGAACTGTCAGTGAGGTAGTAGCTGATGCTAGGGGCAGATCTGGAGAACAAAAGGGGAGCTGGCCTGATGCTCAAGTAAGGTAAAGACAGGAAGCCACATATTATCAGTCATAGGCACAGCAGTGAAGAAGGCTTCAGAGTAGGAGTAAGCCACCAGAAGGAATCATTCTAGAATGTGATTTCTTTTCATTGCTAAGAAGGTGCAGGGTGGAAACCAGGAATAAAAGATTCAGCATCTGGAATTTAGGAAGCTCTGTGACAGATTTCTTTGCTCAAAGATGGGGTGGTTACAACCTGGGCTTCTATATTGTAAAGGCTGACCTCTAAGACCACCAAGAAGTAACCATGGGGCGGAGGAAATGGCTCTCTTGTTAAATGTGCTTACTGCTCTTGCAAAAGGACATAGTTTTGATTTCCAGCACCCACGTGTCGGCTCACAATGCTCTGTAACTCCATCTCCAGGGGATCCAATGTCCTCTCTGGTCTCCATGGGCACTGTACCCATGTGGAGCCCATGCATGTAGGCACATACTCATATACATAAAATAAAATTAAATAAGCTTTTAAAAGGTGAGTCTGACTCCAAGCCAATTGGAGGACAACAACGAAGGACCAATTATGTAATTAGACTGAGAGATATTTGGGCTAAATATTCACTTTCCACCAGATTTTTTTGTTTACTTACGGCATATAACAGCATGTCTGCCTTGCACTACAAGGTTTTAGCCTCAAGACCTCATGGTATGTAGGACAGAAAAGTCCTTTGCATCTCTAAGAGTGGCTATTGGAATTGCCAGCAGTGTCTGTTTTGAGACACCTGAATTGTCATCATCATTCTCTAAATAGAAAAAATAACAATGAGATTACTTTCTAAAGCACTTGGGTCAACCAAGCATTTATTTTAATTGAAGGCATCCTGGGGCTTCACAAATGCAGAGTATGGAATTATGTCTCTAATGTCTCTGAGCCCCACTTAGATCCTTCCAGCCCTCTCTACTGAGGTCTTTTAGCTCATTAGACCAGTGTGATCACTTGCCTGAATTACCAAGAAGTCATTGCACATGAGGTTCTACTTGAAATGCTGCCTTCACCTTCTTCTTCTTGGCTATGGCTCATCTCTAACTCTCTAGGATTTCCATTCCATGGAAGGATGCCCATATCCCCAGCTCCACCCAGATATCTTGCTTGACTTCCAAGCTCACTTCATACCAGGCACTTTCTCCATAGTCACCTTACATACCTGCCTGCAGACCTCAGATGCCTAAATTCTTGCAGGATAAAATAAGACCATCCTCCTCCAATCCCCTCTTCCCATTTCTGCCCAAACCAGATGTTCAGATGTCTGGGATTTGTGCCATTGTGGTTCCAATTGCTTATGCTGAAAATCTTGGATGTTCGTTTTTAGTCATCCCTCTTCCTGCCTGGTATGACAATTTAGTTTAACTCGACTTGATATATCCTACCCAGTTTGCCCTCTTCAGACTAATGCACTCTCTAAAAGGCACCCAAAACGAGCCTTCTAAGATGCCGATTTGATGGCATCATTCCACTAGTGTAGAGACCTCTTAATGGCTTCTTAAGCTCTCATGTTAGCAGGATAATTCCATAGAGTGATTCATGAGAGGTCTTTGTTCTTTGGGTGTCCACCATCTCCTCCCTCCCTGCCTAACTTTCTGTCATTTCATCATACCTTCATTTCCTCCTGTGTGTGCTGTTCTCTCTTCATCTATGCAACTTCGTGTTCATGGTACCCTATGCTAGCACTCACCCTGAATCACCTTTAACTCCTTTAATTCATGTTGGGTTTTTTTTTCCCAGCTTAGATGTTGCCTCATCTTGGAAGCTTTCATTGCTCTGGGAGTCTGGGTTAGTTATTCCTCCTGTGAGGAGACCTGTGGAGACAGAATCTTTTTCTTCCTCCTTGCTTGGGCTCTTGTTTATGCTCAAGTGGTTACAGCCCTTAGAACAGCGCAGGGCTTGATGCTCATACTGTTTACACCCTGAATCCAAAATACCTACCAAACCCACTGAATCATAATGCCATAGGTATAAATTCGTGAGTAAATGAAGCCTTATTTTAGGGTTCCCAAATGCATTCTACTAATATGATGACCATCGAGAACTGTTGCATATTTTCTTGTAGTCTTTTGTCCCAGTGGCGTTTTAATGGAAATTTGAGTCATTCTTTTTAAACTTGCTCCCATTTACTTTTACAACATGACTTTGGCACCTATCTCATGGCATACCATCCTTAGGGGCTATCGAGTTTCCACCAGCCTCAACTCTAACATCTGGCCACGTCAGAGCCAGTCTAGTGATATGGAATGATTACATGTTTAAGGCTTAAAATGCTGACTTTGGAAACTCTACCTCCCTTCTTCCCATTCAATCACCACCAAAGGTAACATGGCAAATACCCAACAGTCCTTGGAGCTTTCTAACATGGATGATCCAGGCCACTTGTCATGTTCTTTTACCACACAGTCACAAACCTCACGATCAGGCATTTCAGTGATGTGTTTGCCATACAGCCAGCTATCTCATTCCCTTTACATTTAACCATCCATAAGCTGTGGATGATTTCCCAAAGGGAAGTCCCATGTCTATTCTTCTCATGTTCATTGTTGAACAATACCGGAGGAAATGGGCTAAGCAGGTTCAGCCAGCTCAAGTGTTTACGATCTCTAGCTGAATCCCAGAAAACTCAAGTGCAAGTGAGAAAACCTTTCATGTATTTATCTTGTTCACACACTATCCTCCTCCCACAGCTGTTCCAAAAGGTCCCTCCTCTTTGAGGCTGTAGTCGAGGACTTTTCTTGGTTCATTAGAGGTTTTCCCATAACAACAATGGAGTCATCAAGCTCTAAGTTTTCCCATAACAACAATGGAGTCATCAAGCTCTATCTTTGGTGAGTCACTTCTTGTTTCTGAAATCATGGTGTTGGAAGAAGCAATGCTGAAGGAGAGCTTCCAGGGCCTAAGGGGAAGCTGACACCAGGAAAGGAGAATGGTGATGGGAGAGATGCAGAGGTGAAGAAAATATCAACCGAATTTGATCAAGAAAAAAGTTTAGTTCAAAAAGTAAATATCAAATGCCTTGCTTTTCTCCAAAGAAATTTAATAAATGGCTTCATCTTTTCTCTCACATTCAGCATTTACACATTTTAAATATACACATATGTGCATGTATGTGCATGAGTGACGGTCTTGTAATTCAAATGCAGATCACTGGGAGGAAATAGAGATCTTTAAGGGAGGAGAAGAGGAAAAAAAAGCAATAAAGATAGCCAACCTTCAAGCCCATCCTGGGCTGTGCATCCAGAGCTGTGGCCCAGGCTGACTAGGACCACTCTCATCCCTCGTCAAAGAAGCATCTTACTGCAGCCGATGGGGACAAGTACAGAGACCTATAACTGGTCCCAATGCAGAAAATAAGGAAAACTTTGGGGTGCCATGATGCATCTGCCATACAACCTCTCCACTTAAGGTTCAGGGCAGACTTTGGAAGAGGTTGTGGAAAGTCTCGAAGAGACAGAAGACCCAGATGTTTGCTGTAAGGTAGTATCTTCTTCTGAATATGGCAGAACTCTCAGCAATATGGTTCCTTGAACAAGGCCAGCATAATGACATCAGTTGACATGTGGACAGGGAAATTCTACGTGGTCTCATCTTCAGATGAAGACCTTTAGATGATCAATGCCTACTCAGAGAGGTACAATCAGTGTCTTCCATGGATGAGCTACAACATAAGTTGTCTGGTCCCAGGTAGTCAGTTCTGGATACATGACAGGCAAAGCTAAAAATAAATCTTGGTAGGAGATATATATATATATATATATATATATATATATATATATATATATATCAGTAATAAATAAGAAAATATCCTAACTTTGGGTGGGAGCACATGGGAGGAGTTGTAGGGGAGAGAGGGGCAGGAGTAAGGTAGATACAGTGATCATGTATGAGAAAAATTAAAATAATTAAATTAAAAAAGAAAAGAGAAAAGGGAACAACAGAATACATGTGACATGAAGCAGAAGCAGGTTACAGGAAGAGAAAGGGTTCGGAGGGAAGGGCCAGGGTGAACAAAATATGGGGCCTGGAGAAATGTCAGCGTGTCAGAGCACTTGCTTTTGCAGAGGACCTGGGTTCAATTCCTGGCACGTACACGGGGGCTCACCACTGTCTGTAACTCCAGTTCCAAGAGAACTAATGTCCTCTTCTAGACTCCTCTGGTTTTATGCATGTACACGGTACACACAAATGTATATAAGCCAGGCATACACATAAACCTTAAAAAGAACTTTAAAAACTTTAAAAAAGAACTTTAAAAGTGTGTATGAAAATGCCCAAGGAAACCTATTATTAAGTCAGCAATAGGTAGAACTAAGTAGCATGCTAAATCTAAAAATTAAATTAAAAATACTAGGCAAATTTGCATAATCGATAAGAATAAACCTCGTGGAGTGGCACTGGGGTACTGGTGACTTTGGTCTCAAATGTCCCATCACCTGAAGAAAGGTTGCCCTAACCTGAAGGAGAAAACTAATGGACAAGAGTAACCAGACTTTCTGAGTGTCACAGCAACTATCATCAGCGTGAGGTTGCAGTGGTATCGTAGATTTTGGAAGGTGTGTATAGGCATTTTGACATGCTGTCTTTGATAATATGACACTGGATCTCCCATGGCATTTAGGGAATGCGTACTGACACTAGACAGTGCTGAC
The DNA here is from genome assembly GCA_019843965.1 of Rhynchomys soricoides. NCBI lineage: Eukaryota > Metazoa > Chordata > Mammalia > Rodentia > Muridae > Rhynchomys > Rhynchomys soricoides. The sequence goes on from JADRCH010000081.1 coordinate 763,380, forward strand.
CTCTACTTGAGAGAATCATCCCAATCAGAATGTTGGGATGATTCCCAACATTCCCTCCATACTGCAGAAGTCTTAGAAGCAAAGGCCATTAAGTACACACATCTTTTGTGGTACCTTGGCAGCAACACTTAGAACCAACTGAGCATAGAGGAATTTGTTCAGCAACAACTTGGGAAATAAATCCTGCACCTACAAAGTTGTATACAGCACATTATTGTAAGTCTGTAGATGGCTTTCTGTCGACATACATTTTAATTTCAGAGATGCTTAATCTTCACTTCTGATTGACTTTTAATTGGCAGTGACTCCTAACACTGAGCAAGCTCAGTTATTAAAATGGAACCCTGCAGGGAATCCATTTGTAAAGCGATAAATCCTTTTACAGTGTGAATAATCACCCATTAATTGATCTGGTTTGTAAATTTGAATTTTCATATGCTGCATTTTTTTTCTTGAACACGAGTACCATTATGGTCTCTTCATTATAATCTTAAGAGTTCAAGAGGGTCTAACACATATGACAGGTTAAAACAAATTGTACAAGAGTCCTTTTAGGCAACTGTTAAGCTTTCTCCTTTTCTGTTTACAGGATGTCTTAAGCCAGGCTGATTGAATAATCATTTGTGGCCTGTAACACTATTGGTCTGTTCACTTGGTTTTGAAATAAAATAGCAAAACTATTTGTTCCTAGGGAATCACTGGGCAGCTAACATGTTTGTAAGCCATATTTATTCCCAGAGAGCTTTCTTTCTACAGCCTTTCTTTTACCACACAGTGCTGTCCACTCTACCCCCCAGCCCCCGAATCTGCCACGCTAGTGCCTGTGGCTGGAATACCATCAGAATCCAGATCACCCAGCCTCATTAAAGACCCGCCTCTCAACTCAGGATTTCTTTAGTTTTACAGTATGCTGTGCAGAATGCTTCCTGTGACTGGCATGAAGCCATTACAAGAAATGGTCACTTGAGTGAGTCTCTCCAGAGAGTGTTACAGGTGTCTGTCGGTAGAGCTGATTCTAACAAATTTCATCCCCAGCCTATTTTCTGGAAATGAACTCCATTACATTAGGCTTTCCATTGGTAAAGCCATGCCTGATAATATTCCATCCTGCTGCTTTGGGTATTACAGCAGTTCATGCAGAAAGGACTGGATTAGCCTCATCACAGATGATGATGGGGGATGAATGTGCATGGAATATTATTACCAATAATTACAGAGGGAACATTTAGCCCGGTGTTCAATCCACGATGCCCGTAGTGTAGGTTATAACAAGAAGCATAAATGGTCTAAAGGTACCTGCTTTGGAAGCAGTCACACCATAGGAGGTATTGGTAGCCTTAATTAATGTGTAGTATAACCAGAGGAGGGATTTTTATTTAAGGTTGCTATGGTACCCCCCCATACCCCCATTTCTAATTCAGCTTTTTTTTTGCCTCCCTGTTCAGAATGATGCAAGCTTCATTCTTTAAAATATACTTTCCCTCTATTATTCCATCCTTAGACTTATTAATCCATCATTTTATTTGGCCCTGTTTTTTCAGATGTTAGATGTGAGCTGTGATATTTGTCTTGGCTAGCAAATTGCATGGGGCATGAAGATTCACTCCAAATACATCTTTTCTCATGTTCTTTCATGCCTCCATGAGAAACCTAGGAGTCTTATTTCCTTGTAATTTCATTCCCCTCAGACTAGCCCTCACCCAGCCCCTGATTCCCTTTTATCTGTAGATAACATTTGGGTCCTGAGAGCTAGTTAATGATTTCTCTGCCCAGATGGGTGGTTGGAGCCAGGCAAAGGAAGATGAGGATTTGTCAGAAAAAAATAAATAAACCCTAAGTGGTTGCTCCCTGAGCACACCACCTCTCCACCCAAAGAGAGTGGGGGACAAGCCAGAAAGAGACAATAACATTAAAAGCAATATTTCTGTCACGAGGCCTTCTCAGAGCTGTGAAACTAACCTGCATGTATTTTTTTCCACAGCCCATAAAAGGGCTCACAGCCAGAAAATACAAATCCCATAGGCTGCTATTATGCTGATGACAGTGTAGAAAGGAAGGAAAATTGTTTCATTGCTGAATTGCAGATATAATTATGACATTTTATATATTTTGCAGAGTGTACCAAAGAGTAGTATTAATATCTACTATGCCCTATAGCTACAGAGAAGTTTGCCTCTAGAGCAGGGGACTCGGAGTCTGATTTCACTGGGATTGAGTACCCCTGGCTGTTTGCTAATAGGAATTTTGTGGTTAAAGGAAAAATTCAGAAGCAGGTGATAATGGCTGCATCCTTCTCAGGATCAGCTGATTCATACAAATCAGTTGAACCAGCTCAGGGAGAGAAGCTAATTGCACAGTGTGTCTTTCATTGCCAAGATCTGCATCAAAAGTCTCGCTGCTTCCTTTAGCCAAAAAATGAATACAATGAGGCGTTGAAAGACATTTAAATACATAGCCCTAGTTCATGAGAAAAATGTTTGCGAGGTGATTTGGGAGGTCTTGTGAACCCACACTGAGATGACGAAGGTGAAACTCTTTTTACACACTGGTATTTGTGGGTTGAAGGATTGGAAAAGGGTGTATGTATCATAGGGGATGGACCTATCTACCATTAATCAATGTAGCTCAGGCCTCAGGGCTGGGGTTGGTGAGCCAGTCCACACCTGATATTAAGAATTAAGTATTCCTGCTCAATAGTGAGCCAATAAATAAATAAACAACATTTAGGGAGATGCAGAATAGACAAGGAAATAAAATGTATAGTAATGAAATATTCATAACCTTGCACTTTATGGATCTCAAACACTACTTTCATGATTTACATCATTTCTGTATACAGTAGTATGGGATCTGCCTAACACTAATAAAGATGGCATTAGTATACTATTGCCTCAGTGTCATGGCAAAGGGAGAAGGAGTCATCAGAACTGTACGGTGGCTGTAAACTTGAGTAAACAGAAACACATATGGGCATCATTTTCCTGCACATGCCAAAACAGAAACACATATGGGCACCGCTTTCCTGCACACACTGTGTCTGGCCCATGGAAATTGGGGAGATGAGAAATGTTGCAATTATGAAAATGGGTTTTAACACCCAGCTTCTTGTAAATCCTTATATTACTCTCTGAGCCTGTGGCTGCTGAGGAGTCACCTCTGCATCCTAAACATGGCCCATCTGCATCCTAAACTCAAAGTGCTGTACTCCATTGCTGCCCATCTCCCTGAATATGAAAACATGGTTCCATTTCAGTCTGGCTTTTGCCCTCATCTCTGTTATAGAGGTGTAATCTAGAAAGGTGGACAGTTGCTTAAAAGAATGTCTATAACATTCCTGTTATCTACTGACCTCAGGCTCTTCCAATTTGCTCTTGTCTCAGATTTTCCAGGTTCACATGGGTTCTAGCACAGGACAGACAGTTTCGGCTACACTGTCCTTCTCTTAAGCAGAATTCAGCTTTGCTCTGTTTTTACCAGGGATTATGCAACACTCTTGCTTGGTGCTTAATATACCCTTTAGCTGGGATGAAACTATAGTAACGTGGCACTGGTCCATGAAAGCCATGTTGTCTTTGCATTTGTCTCCTGTCTTTCAGACTCACAAGGCTCTGCCTGACACTGGAGCCCTTGTCTCTACAGCTCCCTTATTCAAATAAAGAGAATTAATTGATCATAAATATGCCTCCAAGGTAGGACTCAGTACTCAGGATTCAGTTACTAAACTTCCCTTGGGACAAGCCTGCATAGCCTTTATTAAAACCAAAGCCACTCTTCTTTCTTCTGATATCATGGTAAATCTTGATAGCTTCTGTTCTCTATCATGAGGCAACAGTAAGCTAAGCTGCCTTCAGCTGTGCATTGGGATTTTGTTAAAAATGGCTTATTACACTTTCACTTTCCCAGCATTTATTATATACACTTATTATTTGAGTCCCGACAGGACAGTTATAAGTAAACTTTTCAAACGACTAAATTGTCATTCCCACAGAGAAGCAGTAGTCACATTGGTGACAGATATGCATAAGTAATCGATTGACTATCCGTCCTGATTGACTATCAGTTACTATCAGAAGTAAGTTTTTACTTCTTGATAAGCCTCTATTTTCATTGTTCAAAACTTGGAGAGATGAGCACATAGTAAAAACAGGTTCTGAAAGAATGTTCAAGAAATGACTAGATGAACACATGGCTTTGGTTAACTGTTCTTGCTTGGCATGCTACAGGGGTTGGCCAACACATTTTTACTGAGCAATTAATTCAAGAGAGGATGTTGTTGTCTAGAGTGACCTAGTTGTAACAGTGAACTTAGTTAAAATATAGCACTTTATTGTTTTTTTCTGGCAGTATGCTTTCCTCCAGAACCTTCTTCGTTTTGCACATTCTTCTTTCTTCTAAGAGCTGGAAGATCTTGGACTGGAAACCTTCAAACATTCCTTTCAAAATCTACCATGGAGGATCACTTGCTGGTATAACTGGAGCATCGCTTGCTCAAGTCCACTTCAGCTTTTCTACCTGTATGTGTACAAATACACCATACAAACATATGTGTGGGCACATACTTTTTATGTTCATATATGTTGAGTGTGTGTATACTTGTACATGTTCATATATGTTGAGTGTGTGTGCAAACTTGTGCATGTTTATGTATGTTGAGTGTGTATGTGCACATACTTGTACATGTTCATATATGTTGAGTGTGCATGCATATGTGTACATGCTCCTATATGTTGAGTATGAGTGTGCACATACTTGTACATGTTCATTTATATTGAATGTGGGCCTATACATAGCCCAACCCATGCACATGTGTGAAGGTCAGAGATACTTTAGGCATTGGTCCTTGTGTTCCACTTTTTTTCCAGACAGGGCCTCTTATTCACGGTGGTGTAAGGTAGGCTAGCTGCCTAGGAGCTTCCTGTCTCTGCCTCCCATCTCTGAATAGGGACACTAGGGTTGTTTGTAGACATGAGCTATCATACCCAGTTTCACACAAGCACTGGGGGTCCAAATTTGCATCTTAGGCTTGCATAGCAAGCCTTTTCTCACTGAGCCACTTTATCCAGACCCCATTCCAGATATTTTACACATGTACACACACCCACACACACACACACACACACTATAGCACAAAGAGCAGCATGTTAATAAACTAATGTTCAATGAATTTATTGCCTGCTTCAGAAGAGCCCTAAAAGAATAAAATCTTAAGAGTATTTTGGTCCAAATGAAACAATGTGCAATGAAACTATATATATATATATATATATATCACATTACTTATTACACATTACATACTATATCATAGATCGTATATTATATGTATATTATACAATATATAATATTAATATACCCGTGAGTACGTGTGTGTGTGTGTTTATGAGTGTTTTGCTGCATGATGCCTGGTGTCCACAAAGGTCAGAAGGACTATTGGATCCTCTGGAACTAGAGTTACAGATTGTTGTGAACTACTGTATAGGTACTTGGAACCAAAAGTAGGTCCTTGTCAAGAACAAGTGCTCTTACCTGCGTGCGCGCGCACACACACACACACACACACACACACACACACACACCAGATATTAACAACGTTGAAGGTAGCTAACTCCCTGAAAGTAATGAAAGAAACACTGCCTACTTTGGGGAACCAATGCCACGTGCTATCTTGTTTTCTATGCAAAGTGACCCACCATCAATCCCATCAATCACAAGTCTCCATCTGGGCCACAAACTTGCTTCTGAAGCCATGAAGTTTGATGGACTCTCTCAGACCCACAATCCTGCAAATCTGTTTGTTCAGAGCCGTTGGAAACCCTATCCAGACTCCCTAAATCTATCTTCAAAAGAAATGCACCTCTTTTCCAGAACGGTAATAATAGTAGCTCCCCAAATGAAGTTGCACGTGTAGTAAGTTGCCAACTCTGTCTCTTTCTTCCCTGGCTCCTGCTGGCATCCTTATAGACGTCTCACTGACTAACAGTTTGGTCTAAGCTGGATAAAGCATACCTTCCTAGGGTTCTCTGTTTGCTAATAGAAAAAGAGCAGGAGTGCGGCCATTGAACTCACTGTGAAGGGCTTTGACTTCAAGCAAGCTCACAATCAGCTTATCACTGCAGTGCTGTGCTTTGAGTTGTAATTAGAAGATTTTCTTATGGAACATTCCTTTCATGTCCTCCAGGAAGAACGACATCAATCGCTCATTTGCCTTTTATATGATTTTTTATTTTTAAAAGGTAGGATGGTAAAAAAGGAAAAGCCAAGGCCAGACAAGATCTAGTTTTAAGTGCTCACACTGGCAATTAGGAAGTTTTTGAACTCAGACTAACCACTTAATACTGCTTGGACTTTAGTTTCTTCAACTGTTCAATGGGTCAGTGTTGCTGGCCTTGCAGGATTCCAGTGGGATTAAATAATGGATGGAAGACATTCAAAACTGACAAGTGTGCATTTAATAACATGCTTCTCATTTTATAAAATTTGTTTCTTTTAGTGTTCTCACTTCTTCATGCAAAGGTGTGATTCTTCTAGGCTCTGGCAAAGGCTTATGAGAACTTGGGAGCTCCTTTGGTCCGATTCCATGAAGTAGTTCCCACTTCTCCATGAGAATTTATCCTTGCCTTTATCCACTCCAGAACTTTGCACCTATCTTTATTTCAGTAACAACAACAATAATGATAATATATTAATAATAACATATACATTATAGTCTGTAGGTTACATAAGTCTAGCAGATTTAAGGAAGGTTCAACTTCGTTTCTGTCACAGATGATAAAATCATGTTTGAGTGGCTGAGGACACTGCTTGTCTAGAATGGAGACTACAGTAGGATGATCTAATGGATATGAAAAGGAAAGAAGAGTTGAGTCTATCATCCTTGCATTCTGCTTTGCAGAGGCTCACAGTATACCTGCATGATCAATTCAAAGATAAACTCTTAATTATTTATTTTATGATTTATGCCATATCACATCTATCTATCTATCTATCTATCTATCTATCTATCTATCTATCCATCCACCATCTATCTATATCTTTTTGGATTTTTGAGATTAGGTCTTGTTCTATAGCTCAGGCTTGCCTTAGACTCACAATCCTGCTTCAGTCTCCTTTATGAAGATGCTCCTAGAGTAGACAGTACAGGGCATAGGCACAGGCACAGCTTGCTTTTCTATGTTTAATAAATAAGAGAATGGCCTCAATCTTTGTGCTCTACTCATGAAGAAACCTGGGAGATTTCCTGGGTTTGCCTACTGTCCTTCTCTGTGAGAATGCCAGAATTATCTCTCCGTACCTTGTCACCTTTAATACAACCAGGAAGAAATGAAATCTGTCCAAAGTTCTACATCTCCCTGTGCCTTTTATAAAAGTCACCCACGGTCTTCAAATGGGTGATTAGTAAGAACAGTGGCCATCACAAATTATGGTGAGGACATAGAGACGATTCCTTTCAAAACCTCTGTGAGAGACAGTAGAACCGGGATGGTGTGGCAGTACTTTCATTGAGGGAGAAAATGAACACAGTTTTGCATGTGATGGAATGTGAAGTCTAGGCTTTCTTACTGTTCAGTTCTCATAATCTCCTTCATTTGCATGTATAGCCCAGATGTGCTAACCTCTAATTCTGTGAGAATCTCTAGTTTGTTCATCATTTAGCATTTTTAACTAATAACCAAGGGGCACGGCAGCAGACTCACAAAGGGCACAGACCTTGGCTTTGCTTTTCCTCTTTACCCTCTGTTCTAGAAAAGTCTTTCACCTGAGTCCGGTTTCTTCATTTGTAGTGTGAGGATGATGATGTAACCCACCCAACAGGGCTGGTGTGACCAAGTGTTACTATAGACACATCAGTTTGATAAATGTCCTGCTGTGTGCTTGACAACACATTTAGCTGAAATGCAGTAACAAAACTCACTTGGGGTAGAGCCTATGGATTTGCTAGATACGTGAAGCTAGGTGGTCGGCATTAAATGACTGGAGTGTCTGTTGTTCTTGCAAAGCCAGTCATTGAAGTAGGAAGAAAATTATGTAAGTATATGATTATGCTTGAGTAGTTAGTCACAAAAAGTTGAATAAGCATTGTTAATGGATAGAAGCTGGAGTACCTTTAGAGTTCTTCAGAGGAACAGAACAGATAGAAAGAATAGATATTAAAAGATTTCTAAATTGGCTTACATGATACCAGATGAGCGGTCCAAAAGGAGGGTATGCATTCCCAAGAGGTTGAGAACACAGAAGCTCTGTCCATAGGGTTGGATAGTACAGCAGTCCTAATGTGGTACTGAAGGTCTGAAGAATCACTGGAGAACTACTGGTCTTCAGTTCACATTGGAAGGTGAAGAATCTGCATCCCACGCTCAGCAGAGGATTTGGCAGTGGAAGTGGTAGAGTCAATGTATCTTACCTGCAAGGTGCCATGGTGGGCACAGTAGGGCTTTTCCTCAGAACTTGTTATGTCTCAGCTACTATTGGAAGGTATAATTTATTCTGGAAAGGGCCTTCCAAGTTCCATTAATCCTTCCAGGAAATAAAGTCATAGACTCACTCAGAGATACATTTATTAGTTGGTACCAGCTCTATCTGCATTGACTAACACCACAGAGGCCAACAATTGTGCTGGGCCTCGAGAGAAGATTCGCTGTTTCTCAGGCAGTGAGGAGAGCCCAAGTCTGGATGTGTTTTATGCAGGGTCAGGCTCTCTGACATGGCTTCAATGGGAAGGATATAGCTAGAGCAGGGGTGAAGGGGTGAAGAGTTCCAAGAGGGAGCTGAATAAATGATTCCGATTCCAGAGCCTCCGTGTGAGGTTAAGTTTCACACTGCTCAAGGGTTTGCTTACTTTATTCTTCTGCTCTTAATACACACATATCCAAGAAAGCCAAGGGAAGATCTGAGAGGGCCTGGATGGGCATGGGAAGGCTGGGAAGGGACACACAACTAAAGTGAAGCCCATACTGTTCATTTCCCTATTCTAAAGCTGCTGAACGTCCCTGCAAGACTCCCAAGCCAGGACATGCTGTAATCGTGCCAGGAGTACCCTTATCTTGATTTAGAGCTAAGCCACAACACAACCTAGGCAAACCTCGTCGTCAGCCCCCTCTGTGCTACTGATGATTGCTGCTTTCTGTTTTTCCTTTAAGTCTCTGCACCCCATTTCCCCATGGGCTGCCAGATAAGATGCCATATGGAAAGCACATTGTAAAAGGCAAAGGAACAAGCCATTGTGTTTGGTATGTCCACACTAAAGGCTTTTGTTAGAAAACATCAATTAAATGGAGCAGAATAGCCCTTGCTACTAGCCCCCTGACTGACAGCAGTGTCCTAGAGCAGACGATGGGTGGGGGACAGACCTGTGTGCTTTCCAGCTATGGGGTCATACACGTCAAAATAGCTAGAAGAGAAAGTTATAAATATGTATAATTATTATCTGCTAATTAAAAATAATGTTTTCAAATTTCAGGGAGTATAGGAAAATGACAGAAAAGAATAACAACATAAGGAAATAAAGACAGAATAGAGAAAAACTGTAACATAAGACTAACACATGTTCCTCCTCTATGGGTGAAATTCCAAGGCCCAGAATTAGGATTCTACATGGAGGTAGTTTGCGGTGATGGTTCAGAGGGAGTCTTTATAATCAAATCCTCAGGATGAAACTTTAACTTATTTATTTATTCTTGAACTCTTTAGTTCATCTAAGTCTCAATTTGTTCATCTGTAAAATGGAGAAAAAATAAATATTTCAGAGAATTGTTATTGAGACTGAATGGGATAGCACAATAAAGTGTTTAGCATATCAGTAGCTCTTAACCAGTTGGCAAGTTTTAATTTTTGAAAGGTATAATAACAGTTGCTTCTAATTGGGTACCCCCTTCCACAACTTGCCCAAGCCACACGTGTTGAATTTTAAACATACACAGCTCTATGTCTGTACCATTCTGCTTCTTCTGCTATGTCACAGATCCCAACACAAAACAGCTCAAGCTCTGGTACAAAAAGGAGGGATTGAAAGTGAGCAGAGATGCTATTTCTAGATTGTCTGTCAAAATGTGTAATGGAAAACAACCAGTACCAAGACCTGAGGTGAGCTGTGTATCAAGACCCTTTCTTTCCAATAATCTAAGCTCTTATTAGCAGTGGATAAAAAGTACTAATTAACAAAAAAACTTGTATATGATATTTTTACTCCAATGCATTTTTTTACATCTAATGCAATGTACATAGTATAAATAAGTAATGCAATCAAGTTTATCTTTGAAAGAAAAAGTTAATAATCTTACTGGAGAATCGGAGATAAATGGTGCTCTTATTGCATTTATTAAAAATCATACCAATTAGATCTCCTCAGTCTGAAATGTGTCCTTTGAATATGCTCAAGTCCTTCATGGCCCTTCTTACCATCTATGTTCTATATAATGCCTGATGCAGAATGTAGAATTTAGGACTGGCCAACAGCCATGAGGATCCTCTATGTCTACTTTGAGGCTTCCTAATGCACAGGAAACCTGTATCCATGGGTGTTCTGTCTGGGAGGTTAAGGTCTTATGTGGCTGTGCTCAAGGTCTTGGGACCTAGAAGGGATTGTCTCACTCAGCACGGGGGTGACAAATGCTTGACAGAACAGGCTCACACTTGAGACGATGGAAGGATATCCTCTGGCTCTGTGAGACTTCAGAATTAATGAGCTGTATGAGGAGTGATGTAAAGAATTGGAGACTAAGTGGACAGTGAATGTGGGATGCTATCAGAAAGAGTGAGGAGGAACTGGGGACCATGAAGGTCACCTGGGCCTGCTGTCAGGAGAGTTTCTTCAAGGTCAGGATCAGATGCTGGTAGAGTATGGTGCAGAGACTCTGATGACACAGAGTGTCCTTAGGAAGGGTACTTCTCTTATTTTGAGCCTGCTTTCCTAAGCTTGGCATCTAGAATTGGTGATCAGAGGGTCCTGGAGGGGCCCGGTTAGCTATGAACCTTTGTGCCAGGGTCTTATCCTTGTCCTGAACAAAGGCTTAAATCTTTCCATGTGTATCAAGTTCATTTTCCTGCCTTTGGTGTTTTACCAATCATCTTCCCTTTCTCTAGTAATTTTGATGTCTCCACGATTGGTACTTTCTTCTTGATGTCACACAGGTCTCTTCAACAAAAGCAAGAAGAATAAAATCCAGGGACTCCCTTCAAGACTAGTCTACACATGCCCCTCTAGTGACCACCTTTCCTTTGAGAGACATTATGAAGCTGCCCTTGCCTCCAGCTGAGTTGGGATTCTTCATTGTGTCTCTAGAACTCCATGCATCTTTCTCAAGTAGCTCGGCTACAGGCTGATATCCTGGGTTGTTTCCTCCCCTCTCTCTTAGTAACCCACAAGTTGGGTCAGAAATGGGGATCCACCTCTCATCTCCATCCCCATGCTTGTCACTGGGCCAGGGGCTTAGAAGATGCTCAGTGTGTCCAAATTTCTCTTTTATACTTATTTTATTAGTCAGGTTTTTCTAGAGGAAAGGAACTGATAGCAGACAGAGAGATGGAAAGACGGAAGGTAGTTACAGAAAGAAATTTACCACAGGGAATTAACTAGCTGGCACAGTCCCCAGATCCAAAGGCAGGAGGTTGGAAAGCCAGGAGAGCTGCTGATGTGTTCCAACGGCCGATGACCAGGACAAGCTTGGAAACAGGACTCTTCTTCTCTTCTGCTTTCCTCTTCTCTTCATTTCTTCAGTGGGTCATCCTTACAGTCCAGAAGGAAGCCAACCTTCCCTAGGCCAATCCTGATACTAATGGACAACAGCCTTGTGGGTACACCCAGAATAATACTTCACCAAATATCTAGGCACCCCATGTCCCTGCTGGATATATAAAATCATTTATCATACTGGCGCATCATATTTTCCAATACCCGCCACAGGTTCTGCCTTGTTCTATGAAACATTGATCCCAGCTCTGAGAAGCACCCCTTTCAGCCCCCTTCAGCTCTATTGTCTGCACTGATCTGAAGCTCCCTGCTACTGCCCTGTATTCTGTGAACAGGCAGATAGGTTTGCTAAAACTGTAAGTTTGTCATATGTTGGACTCTTGTTAGGTCTTGTTTTGGAAGCAGGTTAGAGAGAATACTTTAAAAAGCCTTCTCTCTTTACAAAATATGCATATATTATGCATGAGCCATTGGGTATTGATGATATTGAGCCAGACAGTGTTAGTTTTGCATTGTTGTGGCAAGATGCTTGGGATAAATTACTTAGGAAAAGAAAAAAGACTTGTTATGGCTCAGGGTTTCAGAGGTTCCCACTGTGGAGACTCTCACTTTTGGCCCCGTGAAACACATATAAAACAAAGCTCCGCTGCAAGTGACTAGGAAGCAGATGGAGAGAAGGAGGAGAGGAGGACCCAATACCTCTTCAAGAGTGGTCCTAAAGTCCCCCTCAAGGGTTCTTCCTCACTTACCTCACTTAAAGGTTCTACCAGCTGCCATAGACTCATCAGCTGGGACACATGCTTTTAAGTCTTGACACTTTCAGGGGCATTTAAAAATACAAACAGACTGGCAATTTCTAATATATATTCCACTTTTGTCATTTTGGACTATGGCAATGTGCTTCAGGCCCATACCAAGAATTATGAAAACTACAGTAAAAGTGATGTGATACATAATTACCCATGGGGTTTATGTCTCAAGTTAAAAAAAAAAAAAAAAGCAGCATTTGTGAAAGCTCAGAACAGCATATGAGAGTTCTAGGTAGATCTTAGATTATATGATGTAGATAACAAGCTCTGGAGGAAATAGGAGAAAGAAAGGCCTCTATGAAATATGAAGCTGCTTTGTCCATTTGTATTGCTGTAACAAAACACTGGAGGCAAAGTACTTTATAAGGAAACGAGGTTTATTAGGTTTATAGTTGTGGAGGGTAAAAATCCAAGATCAGTTGGCCCTATCTGTTCAGTTCTTTGTGAGAGCCATCTTGTTGGGCCACAGTAGAGTGGATGACATCATGTGGTAGAAGGGCATAAAAAAGATTCAAAGGAAAAGGAGGAGGAGGAGGAGGAGGAGGAGGAGGAGGAGGAGGAAGAGGAGGAGGAGCAGAATCACATGACAATAAGAAGAGCAGTGCATAGTGTCCAGGGTTGCTTGATAACAGTCCACTCTGTGAACTGATCCCTTTATAACCCAGCCATAGGAGAGGCTGACTTTCATCTCTTCCGAGCGTGGGACCTCCACCTATTGAACAAGTGATTCTCAACCTGGAGGTCACGCCCCCCCCTCCCCCGAATATCAGATATTTACATTACAATTCACAACAGTAGCCAGTTTACAGTTATGGAGTAGTAACGAAATAATTTTATGGTTGGGTCACCACAACATGAGGAACTGTCTTACGGGGTCACAGCATTAGGAAGGTTGAGAATTACTGTCCTAAATGGTCCACCACCCTCACCCCAACCATAGAGAGGATCAGGATCGACACTCAGGCCATGTCTAAACCTTAGCAGATGCTAATTTGTCTGTCTTCCTCTGCAGCCTCATCAGGAGACCAGGTACTGGCCATGCCTTGCAAGCAGCATCTTTGTGAAGGGTTTCAGGGGGCAGGCTTCAGGGCCGCTGCCTCAGCAGGATGCTGTGTGTTTTTCTTCGTCTTTTCTCTTCTGGCTGCCAGGACCCCAGACAAGACGCTAGAACCCCAGAAGCCAACATGAGGGTGGAGGCTATGTGCTAAGAATGGCAAAACAGAAAAGATGTGAGCTGTCCTGGTTCCTGGAGTCTTTGTAAAGCTGCCCTCCCCACCCCAGACTGCTCATTTCCGGATGTCTTTTACATGAAAGAATAGACCGACCGATATGGCTTTAAGCCTCTCAACAGAGGTTTTTCTTTTCTTTTGGATTTTCTATTTTATGTAGCAGAACATAATCCAGGCTGGAAGAGATATGAATTAATTTTTGCAAAAGAGTAAAAAGAAAGTATTGTCTTGAACTCAAGGCAAAAAAATGTTTTTTCTTAGTTACAAAAGGGCATTTATACTAATATCTGAGGTATGAGTGAGAAATGACTCGCAGATCTATTTGGTATTACGAATATAAACTCTATCCCATTTTTCCGTTTTCTTTTCCATCACTCGGAATCCTTCTGTGATGTGTGGCTTTGGCTTGTCTTCTCATGCAAGGATGATTTTCCTGTAAATTAGACCAAAAAAGAAGAAAGCCTTGTAAATCACCGCGCTCACTTAACTCGTCCATTGTCCTCTCTCTGCAGGAAGCCTACAGGTTGCAGAAGAAAATGGCTGGTGGGAATGCAGCCGAGAAGATAACCTGATTTTGAAATGAGGTGAGAATATGTGAAATTAGTGTAACAGCAGCCTGCGCTGGTTCTCTGCTCCCCAAACTTAAAATTGAGGAAATCACTGAGAAGAGGCCTTTGTTTTAAATGAACCCAAGACAAGGCACATCTTTCTCAGGACTGCATTAAATGAAGGGAGAGGCCCCTGGGATGCTCAGTAAGAGCTCCCAGCTCTTCTGTTCATCTCCCTGCAGCCTAACCCATCAGGCCACAGGGGGGGCCATTTTGTACTCACTGGCTACTATGTGCTTAGAAAAAGTCCCTTTTTAGGGCTTTAATAATTTAAAAAGCCATTCACCCAGAATATGGACACCAAAATCATGTTGCTGTTCTAAAATTCTACAGTTGTCTTTCAAGAAAATCGAGAACTCATTAACAAAATTAATGAATCAACGTGTGTGTGTGTGTGTGTGTGTGTGTGTGTGTGTGTGTGTAAAGAAAGAAACCTTGGGGGTGTCCCTGTAGGATTCCCAACTCAGAGGGGTCATCTGAACTGGGACTGGGAGCCTCCCTCTCCTTAGCTGGGAACACTAAAACAAGATTCTCAGAGCTAGTGTTCAGAGACCCTAAGATAGCATGACACTTGATACCCCAGGCTTAGAAGTCACCAGGTGTCCCTCCTCTACTCTATCATCACAAAGTTGCACACAGTCTCAAAGGAGAGGCACATTCATTATGCAAAGTGTACATTGGATGGGATGTGTTATTGTTACCATATTGGCTGTCCTAGGAAAAGCACATTGCTAGGAGGGGATGGGAACTTTATCAGTCTTCAACCAGGCCCAGGGCCTGCCTATGTAGCATTTGCCCCTCCAAATGGGAAGGCTTCAGGAGGCAAGATTTCACTCCTACTTCATGCTGGTACCATGGATGGGGCTGAGTCAGAGTCACTGGGCTTATGAGCCTTGCAGAAATGAAAAGAGTCAAATATAGTCACATTTCCAGGTTCCAGAACATTCAGTAAACTCTGTGCTTTTCTAAAAATAAAGTGGTTTTGAGAAAACTGCTCTTGCCTGTCTTTGTCCACTGAAAGCCAGGCCATCTTAAACTCAGGTTTCCATGGCAGTAGGATTCTGTGCTAATGCCTTCCTGTTACAGCCAATCTCAAGCCTTGGGGTGGGAGGGCAAGGCAATGCATGCTGGGAGCTGGCCTCCAGACAGCATAGTCTCTACTAATGCCATAGTGACAGGAGTTCATACTGAGGTGAATAAAAATTCCAGGTTTGTGGGTGTAAAAGAGGTCATATTACTAGGAATAAAAATCATGTTTTGGGTGTCCATACAGTCAACAGAAGGCTGGGGTTCCCTCAGTTGTTCTTACTGAACATTTACCTCTTTAACTTGTGTTGCAAGCCATTTGGGTAAGGTTTTCTACCCAGAAACCATTCAAAGGTGGGTCTCTCCTCACTTTACCACTGCTAGTGAGGACCCTGTCAGTGCCTTAGGGAACAGAGCAGTTCAGGAGGTAGAGGATGGCAGAGGAGGAAAGGATGTTTCCTACCCCATCCTCTCTTCCTGGGTCCTGGATTTGGGGTCTCACTGTTACTCAGATACCAGTTTGAGCTTTTCCGTTTCCCAGAGCCCCAGTGATAACAGTGTCTTTGGACCCTGCAAACAACCTTTCTCTCCTCAGGGCTCCGACTTAAACCAACTTAAAAATAGATGTTGGTAGAAAGCCTACCCTCATCAAGCCATTGGATGTTTCCAGACATGGCTGATCCTCAAGCTCAGAACACAAATTAGACCCAAATGCGAATCTCCACTATACTTGTAAAAGTGAAAGAACACCTCAGTGTTTTCCCAAGATACAATTCTACCAGGTAGGTAGGACTGATGTACTGTACTAGTGTCGCATCTTTCTTTCCGGGATCAACTTTACTTTCCTAGAGGTCCAAGGGACTAAATGGGAGCAGAAGATGTGGGGTGGGACAAGGATGGGCATCCTGAGCAGTAACGCTGGATTTCTTTGGAGTCACTTTCTGGTGACAGGTTACCAAGGTTGGTCAGGACACCCTAGACAGTTGATGCTTTTCCCTCTCTGTCCTCACAGTACATTGGACTGGTGTAGCATTTGTCACACTTTATAACACCATTTTAAATGTCAGCCCTCCCCACAAAACATCTCTTGTGCCAGCAAAACGCCTGGCATAGGGAAGGTACTCTATAAACATTTATGGGTGGATAAGTATCAATGGCTTAATATGTCTCTAATGGAGGAGGCCTCCTCCTATCCTAAAG
The DNA here is from genome assembly GCA_019843965.1 of Rhynchomys soricoides. Lineage (NCBI taxonomy): Eukaryota > Metazoa > Chordata > Mammalia > Rodentia > Muridae > Rhynchomys > Rhynchomys soricoides. Next base: position 779,935 of record JADRCH010000081.1, read on the forward strand.
GATATTTGGGAACATGGGGACATTTTTGGTTGTCACAATGCTGGGAAGTGATGTCCTGCCTTTGGTGATTGGAGCCCCCAGCTCTGAGCATCTTGCAACATTCCCTGCTTCTAAGGCTGTTCTTTCTCTGAGAATAACTGCAAGCAAGGTAGTAGTTCAGGAGTCTCCAGGCCCTAAAGCCTTCAGATTCAACCAAGAGCGGTTTGGTTACCTGCAACCTTGCTGTTAGAGTTTTGGTTTCTGTGATGGCTTGATTGAAAACAGCCCTCATTGGCTCATATGTTTGAATTCTTGGTTTCCAGTTGGTGGAACTGTTTGGAAAACACTAGAAGGTGTGGCCTCTCCCGCCCTCTCCCTTCCCCTCAGTGTAAGCTCTTAGCAATGCTCTGGCCCCATGCCTGCCTGCAAGCTCTTAGCAACGCTCTGGCCCCATGCCTGCCTGCTTGCTGCCATGCTCCCTCTGAATCCATAAGCCTTCCTAAAACTTGTCCTATCACAACTTTTAAAAACTTGCTGCCCAATAACTGCTTAGAATACATTATTATAAAGTTGCTACCATGACACACACGCACACACACACACTCCTGATTTCCGTGAGACCCATTTTATATTATGTCCTTTCCACGTCTCTATGCAGGCTGCATAGTTATGATGTTTAACGACTGAAAATAGTCTCCTGCTTTTATATGCCCTCTCATCTTGTTGCAGATTGAGGTGGTCCTAATAAATATTCTTTTACAAACAGTTTTTAGTGTTGCTACTTTGTCAAAGTAACATGAGCATTGTGCCCCCTGCTCTGACTTTCCTTATTGATTTCCCAAAAGGTTGCTATGATTGCAATGCCCTTAGAAGTATGTGAGAATCTATTTTTAATAGGCTTTAAAGATGTGCTTCTTTTTAATTAGCAGATATCAGGTACTGAAGGAGTACCTCAGTCAGTAAACTGTTTGCTACTCAAGCATAATGATCTGAGTTCAGATTCTCAGTGCCTATGTAAAGATCTGAGTAATATACCTGTAATCCTAGCCCTGGGGAGGAAGAGACAGGAAGACTTCTGAGGCTTTCTGGCTGGCTATTTTTGCAGAATTAGTGAGTGCTGAATCCATTAGGAGAACTTATCTAAAAAATAAGGTGGAAGACAACAGAGGAAGGTGCTTGACACTGGCCTCTGGCCTTTACATACATATTTATGGGCATATGTATTATTCATACACACATGAACATGGATAAACATAAAATCAGCATACATGCAAAAATTAGTATGTATAAAATGACATAAATGAAAATTTAAAAATTTGAACTTATTTTAATGTCAAATATTATTTTCTATACATTTCTCTTCATACTTCTTCTATTATAAATGTTCATGTAATCAAACGTTCTCCTAAGCACACATGTAGTGCTATCATAAAATAAAAAGAATACTGGAGTATAAGTGATCTGACCAGGGAAATGGCAAAAGGGAGGTTCCTTAGTGGAAGGGGGAGTAAGGTAAATATTACAAAGAGAGAGAGAAGTAAAATAACCACATGGACGGCTGAGAATGCTACAAGTAATCATACTATTAGCTAGGTACCTAAAAAGATTCTATGATGCACTCAATTCAATGTATACATATGCATATGTAATGAATGGTTTTCATTTGGATTGATATGCTTTCTCCAAGAGTGAAAGACCATCTAACAAAAATCCCAATACCACACATGAGACACCTTCTTTTGAATTGTTTGCTAGGGATGTCTAAGAGACACCCAAAACAAACAGCAATTGCTCCTGCCCTCCCTTGGTTACCCCCTAGAGGTGGAAGGTAATTGAAGGCAATCCTCTATTGGTTAAGACATCATGTATTGCAGAAACAGGGCCAGGAGGCCCATGGGTTGGAGGTATCTGGATGCCCCCTCCCGATACCTCATGGTATCAGAAGTCACCATTCCAAAAGAGGGAAGCAACCAACAGTCCTACCCAGCCTTGACATCTATGCACTTTTCCCTCTCCCTCTTCTTCTTCCTCTCCCTCCCCCTCCCTCCCCCTCCCCCTCCTCCCCTCCCCTTCTCCCTTTTGATTTTGATGGGAAGGTCTTGAAATATAGTCTAAGATCTCAAGCTCACTATCTCATGCCTGATTAGCTACATGCTACCAGCATGGTATGTTAACCCTATGAGTGCAGTATTGGCACACATATGTAGGTGATAACCAACTTCTTTCTAATTGGACTTAAGACTTATTCAACAAGAGGGATACCATGCCTGCTACTGGAAACTACCTAACTAATCAGTACTAGTGAAATCATAGCTATTGTAGGAGAATCTATGACCATCAATTTGTTCAACCAACACAACTCTTAACAACAATCTACAAACATTTGTCTTCATACTCACAGATAAGTGCAGTCTTCACACCTCATTAGGGAAACTTCTCTTTGCAGAAAACCACAAATAATCCATAGGGAGAGCTGTGAAGCCCAGTTCCAATGGATATATCTACAAGACACCCCCACATTTAAAGCTTAGGGAACAATGAGGAGGAGAGAGTGGAAGGATAGTTTTAGAGAGTTTGCTCTGAGATTGTGTCTCCTAGAAACATCAGAAGCTACCTGAAAAGTCCAACCTGCATGAGCTGAACAAGGAGGAGCTCAATGAGCAGGCCAAACTTCAAAAGGACAAGTCTACAAGGCCTCAACCTTATACAAAGAACCATAGGTAACCAAGGACAGCTAGGAGGAGGAGAGGTGACCCTCACACATCAGAGCACACCAATGGGTTGTCCACTGCCAATTAGTCAGCCTTAAAACTATACATACAAGAAACATTATAAGGACTTAGCAGATTATATTTAGGAATGTGTGTGTGTGTGCCTGCGCCCGTGTGATGTAACAACTGAGGTAGGAAAAGGCCATGAGTTTGAAGAAGAATGGGAAGATATAGATGAAGGAGGAAAGGGAAGGAGGGAATTAATTGAAATACAATCTCAAAATTAAACAACCACAAAAATCCAGTGGTCTAGTGCGGGGTCTCTAGATCCACTGAATCCGACAGAATAACAAAACAATGGGTCATTGCATGAGCCTCCAGATCCACTGGCTTCTAACTACATTCTAATCAACATATCTCTTTTTTACCTTAATGGAGTGGGGTGGTCTCTGATGGTTCCTAACTCTAATATGAAATTACTCTACTCAAAAGAGACCAAAGTCAACTGTATAGCATATGATAATGTATTGTGTTCGCTATCAGAATAGCTAATACATGCATTTTGCAATCAGAATAGCTAAATACCTGAATTCTGAAACGGCAGCATCTGGAATTCTCTTTCTCCCTCCCCATTCCCTCCCTTTCCTCTTGCCCTCCCCCTCTCCCTCTTCTCCTTCTCCCTTTTGGTCTGGTTGGAATGGTCTTACAATGTAGCATAAAATCTCAAACTCAGCCGGGCAGTGGTGGCGCACACCTTTAATCCCAGCACTTGGGAGGCAGAGGCAGGCAGATTTCTGAGTTCGAAGCCAGCCTGGTCTCCAGAGTGAGTTCCAGGACAGCCAGGGCTATACAGAGAAACCCTATTTCGAAAAACAAAACAACAACAACAATAACAAAAAGATCTCAAACTCACTATTCTCATGCCTGATCCACTAGAACACGGTCATGCCAGGTGTATGCTTCCATACTAAGCTGGAATTCTTCACAGATTTCAAAGAATCTCATGATTGCAGAGGCAGAGAAACTCCTTATCCATCCACTCCATCCTTCACCCATTCATTTATCCAGCAGATATTTTAAGGTAACCTAGAACACCCTGGCCTCCATCACAGGCACTTTGCAGGTATCAATGAAGACGATACTGTTGTAGAGGCTAGAAGGTCAGGTGGAGAAGGCAGAGGGACGCAGTGCTCCTGGAAGGGACTTGTGATAGAGTCAACAGCACAGTCAGCCTCCATTTAGGAGGGCTTCTCAGAGGAGACCTGGGAGCTGGGACTTATGGGAAATAAAAGGAAAGTTTTGCCAATAGGAAGATGGGGTTGAAAGGACATTTTGGCATGGAGGAGAAGACATTTGGGCAGCATGGAACTATACAAAGGCAATTACTGACACTAGTGGGAAGTCAGGTCTCTGGAAGGTGTTGTGCATTGGGCACAAATAGAGCTGGACAGATAAATGAGGGTTAGATGGTACTGGGTAGAGTCAGCCAGAGGGTATTAAACAAGGGAGTGGCATGGCTGAGAATTTTCTTTTTTTTTTTAAGATCACTTCTGGGAATTTACAAGTGCCATTAGAATGTACTTATCTCAAAGCTGGGGGCTCATTTGGTAAACACAAGGATTCTGGTTTGAGGCACTGATTGTTTTGAACTCAATGCAATGTTGAGTGTCATCATGATGTTCCGTATGGATAGCAGGTCTCTGAAAAGTTAGGAAACACAGGATAAGCTTATTTTAAAGCAATGTGTTAGTTTCAAATGACATACACATTATTTTTTCTTCAAACTCCAGGCATCTTTTCCAGTGAAGCACCTCTATATTTACAATGGCTTCTATTGTGGGTTGGCAAAAAAAAGCATAGCAAATGCAGTGTCGCAGACGGAGACTAAGTCACATAGTCGCATTGTCTAATGTGGTGGGCAGAAGGCAGGAGATGGCAGAGCCATGGTGTGGCTTAGATTCAGACAGAGCATGTATCCACACCACTAGGCTTTCATTTCAGAAAGCAGGCCACATGCCAGTTTCTAGTTCAAACTACCCCTGCCAGCATGGTGCTGTAAGTCATAAGGCAAGCTCTTGTGTGCAGATAGTCTGCGTACTTATGGAATACATGAAGTGGTATCTTTACCTAGATAGAAATCAGTTATTAAGAAAAGTCTTAGCCAGTCTTTGAGGGATGAAATCAGGCTAAGTCATTTTCCATTTGCTCTTGACTCTTCCTGTAGCTTGCCGGCCCTACCTTGTATTGTTTCAGATCAGTGACCCTTGCCAAGTATGTTCCCTTGGCTTGGGCTTCCTTAGTCTTTATTGATTGGTTGACTGATTGGTTATTGATTGATTGATTGATTGATTGATTGATTGATGGTAGTCTCTGGCAAGTGCTTGGAGGATGTGAGGAAGGGAATACTCTGGGCATACCCCCCCCCCCCAATTCTGTTAAGATCTCTGAGTGTAGCTACAATAATCATTAGGCTGCTTCAGAACATCAGTCACCTGGGAGCAGTTCTTGCTCATATTAACCGGTCATTGTCTAGCTTCACTTATCTCAAAGCTGTCTAGGGAGGGGGACTTATTTAGATGCACACTTTCATACATGTAGGAGATTTAATTATTTTTAAGACTCTGGTTATATTAGTAGACTTTAAAGAGTTTATTAAGAGCATTCGGCATGTAATGATCACACCCAAAGAATGATTCATTTAGAAGCTTGTGCGCTTTGTATCGACTTTCTATTGATGCCTTTGATATATAATAAAGAAAGCACATTTTTAAATTTGGAAGGGAGTTGATAGAGACATGGAAGAAAAAGGATTTGACGGCATCCCGACAGATTTTTTTAAAAATAAGCACTGAGTGAATGGGCTAGTGACAGGCTCTGAGACAACAGAGTCACATGACGCAGCCCCCCTGAATTAACAAGGAGATTTTGCTTCAAGGTCTAAGGGGAGAGGAGCAGAAAGGGCTGGTTTCTAGGGAACAGTTTGTTCATCCTGACTCAGTATGTTGCTGGTCTTCCAACAGCTGCTGCTAGGGAAGCACTTTGGAACCAGCAGAGTTAAGTGGTTCCTTCTGGTGCAGAGGGGACCCAGGAGAGCTTCTCTTCAGTGTCTGTCACCACAGGGCAGGCCAGAGGTGCTTATGGGAGTCAGACAATCACTGGGGGCTTTTTGAGTCAAAATGACACAGCTTCCTAGGAGGGGCCTTAGCTAAGGAATGTGGTGGCACTGGGCCACTCTTGCTCCTGAATGTGGACCATAGAGACAGAAAGACCTGGATTTCTGTCCCAGCCCAGCCCCTTACTAGCTCTGTGAACTTGAGCACATTATGTAGTTTTGTTGGCCCATAGTTGCTGCATTCATAACTTGGGGATTATAATGTCTTACTGGGCAGCAATAGAAGCATAATGCTTGGTTTACGAAGACCCCCAATGATGCACCGTTTTGATGAGAATAACAGTTGTTTGTATTCCTATATGTGTAAACTGATTGTAACACTATCCACCCACCTTCCTTCCATGTACAGGGATCTGGTAATGCTGTTTTCTCCCTGCATAAACTAAATCCCTAAATCCCAGAGAATGTAAAATGGCAACATTACAAATCAACCCTTGTCCAAGATTTGATAACCAGTGAGTAGCAAACATGGAGCTGTAACACAATTTTCAATATCTATCCTGTGGTCCTTTCTACTAATTTAGGAGCATCACACATGGCAGCTTAGGGTCTGAGTTCTTCCTTGCCATCTCTTTCCCCCAACAGTGAGAGAGTGTATTGAATTTCATTCATCATTTACCTCTCCTTAAGTGTTTTGACATACTGTTGATAATTTGTTTTAAATTCACTCAGCACTTCTGAGGGTATCAAACATTGCAAAACAAATGCTTATGGTTATTTCAAGACCTCACTCTGTATAGAAGAAATGGACTTGGCAGCACAAACTGCAGCACCTTACACACACAAGGGCCATGGAAGACCATGGTGCACCAGGAACCTCCTACCAGTAGGAGGCAGCATAGCCTGGTGATTGACAGCACAGGTTCAGGAGTCAGATGGAATCCCTGGGTTTGAGGGTCAGCCCCTCCCCTCTACAATGTGGGGTAATTGTATAGATCCAGTGATCTCTGCATCTCTGGTTTCTTCACCCAAGATGGAGGAATCATGATAGTACTTGGCCTCAGAGGAAGAATCTTTATGCAAACATGTTGAAGATGTTAAACGTGTAAGCGTGTTTAGAGGTAGCCATGTCTCTTTAAGTACATATCTGAGCAGGACAAGGGCGGAGAGTCTGTGTAAGAGGACACAGTAAACATTTGATAAAAGCCATTTCTTACTGCCTGAAGAAGGAGAGCAAGCAAAGATTACTCCTCACTGAAAAGTTGGAGTTTGAGGTTATTTGTGAAATCGGATCAAGTACATCCTTCCTGTCGGCAGCCAAAGCAAAATAGCCAACTCATAGCTCTGCCCCAAACTCAGTGATCAGCATCCTCACGAGAGGCGGAGGGACTGACCCTGAGGCTGCCTGATTGATGATTGACTTTCTGGGGAGGGTGGCCTGTCTGAGGGGAGCTGATGGGGGAAGCTTTGGAAAATCCTACCTCTTACAACCTGTGCAGTCCAGAGGTGGGTCAAACAAAGGACGGTATATGTGATGCCAGAGATCTGAATAGAGCCCAGGACTGCATGTCTCTGGTTGTGGGAAAACGGCTTACTTGCTGAATACTTGATTTCTTTCCTAGCGTTCTTTCTCACTAAAGGATACACACAGGGCTGAAGTCATGAGGCTATTTCCCTACCTTGCTGGCTCTATTTCCTGTGCTAGGTGAGCTGATCATTTTCCATTTAGCTCCTAGCCAAGACAGAAGTTCCCCAGGCAAAAACAAAAACATAGGAACAAACAAAAAATCCTCCTAGCCAGAATGAAGCACAAAGGTCCTCTGCTTGGCTGTGGTATTTTGAAGAGTGAACTTGCTGGAAAGGGGCATGGAATGCTTGTGAGTTTCAGGGGACCCTGTATGCTGGGATGGTCTGTGTGGATCCATCTGTCTGTCTATCTGTCTGTCTCTGTTAATGCGTGTGTATGATGTATGTGTGAATGTGTATGTGTATTTGTGTGTATGTGCGCATGTGCACAAGCACATGAATGAGTGTGTTTGTGGGGGTGGGGGACTGATTGAAAGGAGATTGCTGTGGCTCAGACAGGGTGGGAACTCATTTTCGTTTGAAATCAAATGCATTCCAGGATGGATAAAATGAAAAACTTTATTCAGCATTTTCCGAAAAAAGCCACCGCAGGTCTTCCTTTTCAGCATCTGGGACCACAAATGCCACCTAAGCCACATAGGCTGTGTCCATGCACACACATATGTAATTTTTAATATCCTCATATGGCCAGAATGGATTTGTTCCATTCAGTGGGAAGCCACAACATTTATTACATCTCTTTCTCAACTAAACCTCAAAGCGGACATTTCATCTTTCCTCATGTAATCATCAGAAGGTAGAAAATGAAATTTTCCAAACCTAAAAGCATGTTGCTAAGAGCTCCAGGGCACTGCATGTCACTTCTTACTTTGATGTGTTCATGGAGGGGGTGGGGGATGCAGAAAGAGAGACAGAGACAGAGACAAAGGGACAGAGATAAAGAGACAGACACACACACGGGGGGGGGGGGAGAATGACAGCACAGCACCTTTCTTGAGGTTTTCAGAGAGCTTTTAAAAAAATCTCCTTATAGAATGACAAGATGGAGCTGATTAAAGGAAGGCAAGGGAGGTCCGTGTGCCAGGCCACTTCAGAAACAAACATCCAGTAAGGCATGTACGAGCTCCTGTCGGAAGCAGGGATGATTTCAAGGCCCTTCTTGCATATTAATGAACTGCACGTAACCCCAGCTTCTTGGTGCAGATGCAGCCTTTCAGGAGCTGTGCCAGAATGTAGCGATAAATACCAGCTCGAGGGGAAATACATTTCATGATAGAATTAGGAGAGCAGCCATCTGAGGAGTCCACAGAAACCAGCCCCCTTCCAAGAAGGTAAGGTTCCTGGGTAGCAGAGCGATGGTGGCATATTGAATGTGGGGTGTCCCAAGTCACTTATCTGAATCTGGTTCATGGCTATGAGCTCCATCTTCAGCTGCCACACTGCCTATATCCTCGAGCAAAGACAGCATCCAACCCGAAGGTCAGACTCAGGTAAACTGATGAATTTTGCTTTTTTTTTTTTTTTTTTTTTTTTTTTGGTGTGAGCAAACCCCACCCCCAAAACTAAATAAAAACAAACAAACAAACAAAAAACATGCTTAAACATATAATCCTCTTTGCTTTTGTAGCAAAACACCCCCTTTTGCCTCTTCTCCTCCACCCCCAACCTCCTGTCAGGTGCTTCGCTTTCCCCTCTTCCTGCAACCTGTGAGAGCATTTTCAGACAGAAGGCAAACTCTTGGCAATTCTTTTTCTTCCAGCGCTTCTCCAGGATCTGTTCGTTTCTCACCTCCTTGTCCCCCCATTCCCCTTTGCCCCATCTGCAGAGTAGAACCGTCACTCTCTTCTGTGCTCACCATCTGTTTCCAAAATTCCTATGATACAGAAATCACATGACAGTCTGAGGTGCAGCCATTTCAATATTGCAAGCTTTTGGCAGGGTTTGGCAGCAGTGACTGTGATTCAACTGGAGGAGACTGACCAGATCACACAATGAGGGGTGGTAGCAGCAGAAGTGTATGCCTGTGAGTGTGTGTGTGTGTGTGTGGGGAGGTTGTGGCCCTCTTGAAACAGTGGCTGACTATAGACTATATCAAATATTTCTTGGTGATTGAAAATGGAAAATAATGCCATAGCCTTCGTTTTCAGCCGAGTCCCAGACTAGATTACAGCCAAAGAGAATATAGGATCAGAGCAATGTCTTGCTGTCGTGGAAGAAAATAACACACTTTGATTTGAATTAGTTGTCCTGTAACCAACCCTTGTCACATTAATGCTGTGTGTATCAAAACACTCAGAGTTGTCAGCTTCATACAGCTGTGATTCAGTGCTGTTCAGAAGTCATTGGTCAGCTGGGGGCTGGCTGGCAGAGGGCAGGACTGCTGGGCTTGCTTGCTTCCACACTAAAGATTAAGCTGAAGCCCACTTCATATGTCTCTCATCCTTTTGGACAGGTATGCTACCTGGCAGAAATCTGAGACAGTTAATCCAACTGGGTTTATGTTATATGTGCTAGCATTTCACTGGTCATGCCAAGTCATATGACCAAATCCAAAGCCAAGGGCAGAGACAGTTATGTTACCTGATTAACCTCAGTTTCGATATAGGTTAGAAAGTACACTACTGTTATGGATAGAGAAGAAGCAAAAATAATTAAATTATATCATAAAACCCACTTGCTATGGCAGACGCTATCTACCTGAATGTCCACCCATTTTTAATTAATTACCTTGATTTTTGTCTATACCATAGTTATTCAGCACTTGTGCAGTTTTAGGAAACCAGTGCTAGATCTACCACACTCTAGAGAAAAACCATGTAGATGAAGCTCAAGTTACCAGTATAAGCCAGCTGTCTTATTTATGGTTTCTATTGCTGTGACAAAACACCATGGCCAAAAACAATTTGGGGAGGAAAGGGTTTATTTCAGCTTAAAAATTCACAATACAAGCCATCATTGAAGGAAGCCAGAGCAGGAATTGAAGGCAAGACCTGACTCAGAAGCTATAGAGGGGTGCTGCTTACTGCCTTCCACCTCATAGCTTGCTCAGCCTGCTTCCCTATACAGCTCATGACTGAGGCTGAGCCTTCACCAGTGACCTCTCCTGGCCTATCACAGCCAAGCCTCAACTGTTCTCCACAACTTTTTCATGTTTTCAAAACCAGTACTACCTGAGAGAATCTTATGTATTACCAAGTTTTGCCCCCACTGGACCACAGCTTCGGTGTGCCATCTCTGAGGAAACAAACTCCCAAAGATTTCACCTCAGCAATAATTACTTCTTCTTAATCACAACTAATTTCTAACTTCAAGTACCCTGTATCAATTATCCTAGTGAAGCAAAGGTTTTACTCCAGTGGTCACTTGTTAATCCCAGCCACCTCTTGAGCTCTAGCTGCCCAGACACCACAGACTCTTAACGCATAACATCACCCAAATGGCCCTTTTGTAGTCTTTGCTTTCCTCTGCAACTTCACCAGCCAGGCCTCTACTATCTGACTCGCTCTCAGCCGAATCTTTCAAGTTTCCACACCATCTCACCCAATTTGGAATACTCCTTGACTTTTCTGTGCAGAATTCCAAAGTCCTTCCACAATCTTCCCAAAACACAAGGTCAAGTCTGTCACTGCAATATTCTGTTGTCTGGTATAATGTCTGTATTAGTCACCGTTTCTAGCGCTGTATAAAACACATGACTAAAAGCAACTTGGGGAGGAAAGCTTCTGGGTTCACACCATAGTCCATCATTGAAGTAAGTCAGGGCAGAAACTCTAGACAGAAATCAGGAGCAGAAGCCATAAAGGAACGCTGCATAAAGGATTGAGCCTCATGGTTTGCCCAGGGATGGCAACACCCACACTAACCATTTAGCAAGAAAATTCTTAATAAGCTTGTGCTCAATGAGAAGCTTTTCCCCTACTGAGTAGTGTTCATGGTCCTGGAAGGTACGCTGCACAATATCAGAGGATGAATGTTATCAAGAATATCTCCCAGCTACAAATCCTGCCACCCTCCACAAGATATACAGGTGTAGCATCAGCATAACTGTTATTGCAGTAACCAATCGTGTTTTGATTAGATTGATTAGATTTAAGGTCTTCCCGATGCGTTACAACTCATATATAACACTGGTATAGCTGTTAAAAACCTGAGACTAGATAGGTCTTGGGCCTGGTAGACAAACATACTACTAATGTTCTGCTCAAGGAACATAGCAAGGAAATGCTGCCTAAAGACATATCACTATACCCACTGAGCAGTTCCTGCCTTAACCCACTCAGAGAAGCTTCTTCTTATGGAAGGAGTTAACACAGAGGCCCATAGCTGGAAATATGTAGAGAGTAAGCGATTTCGGAGCATTCAGTCCTAAATGGGATGTCGTCATCAAACTCTTCTCTTCAAGGATCAGGACAGAATCTATGTGAAGGAGACGTGGAAAGGTTGTTAACAGCCAGAGGTGATGGAGGACTGAAGTGAAACAGTGTCTTTCAAATGTAGCAGGACTGGTACACATGTGACCTTACAGAGACCTGCCCAGGCTCAAGCCAAACAGGGTCCTGGCACTGAGAGGGTGACGTAAACAGTGGGTCTGATCCCTAACCAAGAAGCAGTTTGTGACTGATACCTGTTGGCAGAAGTTAAATCACTTTTCTCTAGTGGAGTGTCACTAAGTATGTTAACCACACTCCAGGGCAGGCCCCCTTTCTAGGAGTAGCTGGCCAATACAGAATGGCTCCATGGTTGTGTGTGTGTGTGTGTGTGTGTGTGTGTGTGTGTGTTTTGCTTTGTTTTGGCATTTTTGCAGTGTTGGTTTTGTTTGTCTTTATTTTTGGTTTTGTGAGGTTTTATTTCTTTGCAAAGAAGAGAGTAGGAGAGCATAAAGTTGGATGGGTAAGGAGGAGAAGAAGATCTGGGAGGAGAAGAAGATCTGGGAGGAGTTAGGGGAGGGGGAAACATGGTCAAAACATTGTCTCAAAAATTTGTAAATTAAAAAAACCAGAAAATGCTCAACAGATTTGCCTATAGACCACTCTTAAAGAGACATTTTCTCACATGAGAGCCCTGTTCCCGAATGACTCTGGCTCATGTCAAGTTGACGAAACAATAAGCCAGACATCAGCCCTCTGTTTACAATTACTGGTTAAAAGATAAAAGTGCCCCATTATTCAAGGTTCTCCAGAGACACAAAACCGGCAGGATATATGAGCGATTTATTAGCGGAATTAGCTGCTGCAATTATGGCAGCTGAGAACCATCCCTAGAGACCATATGTAGTCTGAAGACCCTGGGATATGCATTGCATAATACTAAGTTCTAAAGCTTCTGAGCCAGGAAGACCATGCAGATAATTCAGTTTGAGACTAAAAGACTGAGTATCTGGGAAGGAGACTGTGATAGAAGTTCCAAAGTCCAAAGGCCAGCAAACCTGGAGATCTAAGTCCAAGATAGGATGCCAGAATACCCCACATTTCAGTGAGGAACACCAATCTGCCTTTTATTAAACCTGTCTTAGTCCCACACTAAGGGCCCAACTTCCTCCCCTGGATCTTTCAGATTCACGTGCTAACCTCTTGCGCGTACACAGAGCCGTAGTTACCCCCAAAAATAATACTTACCTGGGTACCTAGGTATTTCTCAATCTAGTCAAGTGGACTCCTGCAGTTAATCATCAAACTGGAGGCTCTTATAAGCAGGACTTGAAGCATTAGCTTGGATAACTAATAGATGCTCTAAGTGACATGGCATGTAGATATACCTGCTGAGATGTGATATGTGAGGATGAGACTGGTACCCAAAGAGCAGACAAGAAAAAATTGTGTGAAAAAAATCAGTGTAACCTGACCAAACTTTACCTGAAGCCTACACTATTCTTGGGGTGTTAGCTAAGTCAGCTAACTGCCCTGATTGTGTTATAATACAGTGACGTTAGTTGAGTCCCTGGTACACAGTGGCACATCCGTCCCCGACTTGTCTGCAGGAAGTGAGGAGAACTGAGCACCATGTTTTCTCAGGCCCTGATAGAAAGCACAAGCAACTTTTTCTTCCTTTCCCCTTCTAGAATCTCAGGATGCTGAAAAATAAAAAAATAAAAAAAATAAAAATAAAACTATGCTAATTTTTTTGGTTGTTCACTGACAGAAGTTTTCAAAGATGTTATTCACTTTTATTGCTTTTCTCTTAGAGAGCAGCACGTTTCTCTGGTATTCTCCAGTCATTTCTTTTCCTTGTTCCTCTCCTTAGCTTGCTTTCCTTCTCAGTTCTTTCAGTTTCTTACCCCCCACATACGTTCCCCAAACCCTATTTGCTGTTTCTGTTTTCTCCTCCACCTATCTATTTCTGTGTTCCCCTCTTGGCTTTAGAAAGGACTAGAAACGACTTGAGCTTTTCAGTCTCAGGGTCCCTGTCTGGGGACAGCTAACACATGTTCTGGAAAGGCAGCTGTTTCTGAGTGACGCTGGTTTGAGCACGTATCCTGGTTCTATGACTTTGGACACACTAATCTTCCTGTGTTTCCTCCATGGAATTACACTCATTTATGTACCTTCAGGGTCACTGAGGCAGGCTGCATTCATCACCTGTGCCAAGTGCCTGGGGCCACGTGAACAAATGACTGTAGCTTCTTCTTCCTTCCAGCTTCAGTACATACAGATATAGTTGTAAAGTGCCGGAACAGAGTCACCAAATATTCGCCACATCATTTGGATGAGATTTGCGTAGCAGAGCCACCGACACCATCATTTTCTTGTCTTACCCCTTTTCCTTGTAAACAAGTCTTTCCCTAACTGTTTGAGTAGTTGAAGAATCTCTTGTCCAAACATGGTCAGAGAACATAAAGATGAACCTTGTTCATGCTGAGCAAATTCCGGGAATGCTTCTAACATGCCCTGAAGGCAGATGGTCGGCCTACATACATTTTAACAGCACAAATTAATGTAAAGCAGACGCGTGTACATATTAATTCATGCTAATGTATTCATAAGTGATTCAGATAATGGGCAGTCCATTCTGACACTTCCTTTCTAATTCATTTACTCTAAAGAAACTGATTCTTGCTTAATTTTAGGCTCTTATAAATGTATCTACTGAGAATTCAAGGAGTTACTGTCTTCCACACTCCTTGCTGGCTAAGAACTCCTCCCACTGGAGAAGACTGCTTCTAGACTGTAATTTGGAGTAGGGAGAAGCATTATGTATAAGCATCCTTGGCTAAAATAGTAGGAAGAGACAGGATGAACTTCTGTGTTGAGAGATAGCAGGTAAAACATAAGAATCAGAGTAAAGTCACACAAGTTGAGCACCCCCAATCTGGAGACCTAAAATCAGAAATCTGACTCTAAACCAAATCTTCTTGAGTGCAGACATGATGCCCCAAGTGGAATTTTGGTACCTAGTATTATGTGACAAGGTGCAGTCAAAACACAGGCCCACAAACACGTTTTATAAATCACTTTCAGAAACTTCATGTTTAGGTTTGGGTTCGACCCCCAAGATATCTCATTATGTGTATGCACATGGCCCCAAATCAAAAACACTCATCCCAACCATTTTGGATAAGGCATCCTCGACTTATATGCTAGGGATGAAATCATTTGGAGTGGAAGAGGGACTAGAAAGGACAACCAGGGGTAAAAAGGTAAGAATGGAGATTTAGAAAATTGCTGAGCCCAAGGTGGTGTATGCATCATGAAAGAGAAGCCATGTTCTAAAGATTTATTTTTGTGTTGAAAAGAACGATAGAGTTTAAACCAGATTGAATTTCAAGTGGTTTCTATTGCTGCTATTTTAAGATTTAAAACATTTCCTTTTTTAGGTATGTGTGTGTATGTGTGTGTGTGTGTGTGTGTGTGTGTGTGTGTGTGTGTGTGCACTGCAATGCCTCTGGAAGCCAGAAGAGGGCGTCAGATCACCCAGAGCTGGAGAGTCATAGATGAGCTGATCAGTAATGATGAGTAGAGCATACTGGGAATCAAGATGATCCAAATTGAGCACTTAGACCCTCCCTATTGCTACTTCTTTCTTATCTTTAAATCCAAGTTGCTTTTAGCATAGGAGCAGCTTCTGCAGGGGATTACTTAACAGTGGAATCTGCTTACAGAGCTCTGAGGAGCGTCTGATATCTGCCTTCAAGCATTTTATCATCAAACTGAGATAACTACATAAGGCAGTAGAAAATATATGTAACTCTCTCCCTCTTCTCTGGTCTCTGATCCCTCCTCTCCCATAAGCCCGCTGGACCTTGTGTCTGCTGGATTTGTGGGTGTTCTGGGATCCTATTATCAGGATATCTTAGGAGGCAAACAGCTAGAAAGTGTTTCTTCCTTGTTGTGGTTGTCTCTTAAGATTATGAGATTTTCATGTAAGGGAAGGCAAGAGAAAGGGGCGGGGAGATCATAAGCCTAACCAATGTATATAAAAAAAACCATTATGTGGAGTGAAGAAGAACACAATGTTGATCTGGCATGGATGCCAAGGGAATGAGTCAACCAGAGGAGAAAAGCCAGCAGCTGGCTGTGCTGGGCAGTGCTCAAGCCTGTCAGAGGCATGTGTTAGAAACCAGTCTTGCATTCTGATATGCTTATGCTTCAGAGGATCAAGATGCTTGGAGGAAGTGACTGTTGTGGCTGGATCCTCCCAAGATGTACCCGAGGTCCTGGGACTCCTGGGATTGGTATGCTTGAGGAGAACTCCTTTGTGTGTGTAGAATGTGATAATATTTATATTTGCTTCTGAAATTGAATGAGAAAACCATCTTCTTTTTTCTTGGATACCCTCACTCTGGGGAAAGCTGCCATGTGACAAAGGACTCATGGTTTCTAGCCCCTAAGGTTGGCTCATAGTCACATGAGAGAGCTCAGAAACGGATCGTTCGCCTGCTGAATCCCAAAATGCTTGTAGCCTGCCTGTCATTGGCTTGCAGGTGAGCTTGGGCTATCTAGCCTGTGTTTCTAGCCTACCCCAACCATAAGATAACAGGTATTTGAGGTTTTCAGCCATGGAGTTTTGAGATAGTTTGTTAGGCAGCAGTAAAGAATGAATACGGTTGCCCTTTTGTGACATTATGTTTTATTGTCTGTATGTAAAACTAAAATATGCCTGTTGTTAAGACAGAAAACCAAAGAAATAAAAAATCTACCTCAGAATTTGTAAACAAGAGTTTAGTAACAATTCCCACAGAATAGATGGAGTGAGCTATTTGAAATGTCAAGCAGACTATGTTATTCTGCTTTTCAACCATCCAAGGATCCCCTGCTTTATTTGGAATATCAACCAAAGTTCTTGCTATGGCCTCCCAGGCTCGGCTACTCCCCTACACCCATTGCCTGTGGGGTCCTGCTTTTTACCCACTGGTCTTGTGAAGCCTCTTCCGCTTACCAAGTCTGTCCCACGTGCTCCAGTCATTGGATTATATACTTGCTGTTTAGGGGATGACCTACTATTTCCCATATCAACCTCATGGCTGGCTTCTTTGCTACATTTGTCTCTCAGCTGGGGCCACCGTCATCTCTATTCAAATGTTGCTCCACATAGATAGCTTCGGAAAATGTCGGTCCAAACAACGCCCTTCACCCTCTAGCTGTGCACTTCAGGACTGCCACGCCATTACTAATTTACAGTGCTACTCATGGCCCGTTTCAGCCCTCTCCCTCTGGAGTGCTGAAACTACAAATGCAAAGATTTTGTTTTATTTACCAATGTATCCCCAGTGCAATAAACATGTGTTGCATAGATGCTGTAAATATTCATTTTATTCCATTCAGTTCTTTACTCTGTTTTTTCTTCCCTCCATGTAGGTTTTTAGATTTTTCAAAGATATTTTAATTTTATAAGGAGAAAATAAAACATAACCTTACAAGATGAAAACGAAGCTGGTGAGATGGCTCGGTAAGTAGAGGCACTTGCCACGAAGCCCCATGACCTGGGTTTAATTCCCTTGAAGACTCTCTTGGTGGAAGGAGTTAACTCCTGCAAGTTGTTATTTTGGCCCCCTCGTGTGCACTGTGGCATGTGACATGCCCATACACACAAGAAATATATAAAATTTCAAAAGGGTTCAATAAACCTGCAGACTGTAAAGTCCTCAGACTTTCAGAATTCTATCGGCGTTGTTGTTTTGTGTTTTGAAGCTGGGGTCTCACTCCAGAGCCCAGGCTGACCTCATGCTTGAAGTCTTCCTGTCTAACCCTCTTGTGTGCTGGGACTACAGGTGTGTGTCACCACACCCAGTTTGCAAATTCATAAGAATCTTTTATTGAGTGAACGTGCGACTGGAAAAGAGGGCTAGCTGGGCTTTCCATGTTTCCTTTTCTACATCCTAAGTGTGGAGAAACTTCAAAGATATCCCTGTGAGTTCTGACTAGGAGGATGAAGCCGTCTCCAGCGTGATCCTAAGGACACGTGTACAGAAGGCATGCACCTGGAAAAGTCTCTACTCATCTCCGAGCATCCTCCCCACCTCATTCCTGTCTTCAGGTTGCCCTCACTGCTGCGTGTTTTTATTCTTTAGGCACTCTTATCTTTCTTCAATGCTAGGCAAGCTATGCTTTCCACTCCTTTAGGTGCAAACATCTCATCCCTATTCAGTTAACTTTTCCTGGGGAATCATATTTGAAGATGAGATGGGGTACCGAAACAGCCAAGAAATAGCTTGCCCAGAGTTCTCCTGGGATAGAGTCAAGATTATTTTTAGCATCAGAAAAGAAGTCCTCTGATACCAGTGTGTGCATTCTTTAATGTCATGATCCACATAAACATATCGATTGGCTTCTGAGTATTAGACCATTGGTTTCAGAGACTCTTCCATGTGATTCTTGATGTCCTCAACAACTTTTGTGTTTTTTAAACTTCATTTTGATATTTTTTAAATTTTTCATTTTACGTGTATGGGTGTTTTACCTGCATGTATGTTGATGTACCACCAGAGGCACGAAGTGCCATGAAGGAGTAGGATCTCCTTGGAAAGGGAGTTACAGATGGTAGTTAGTCACTGTCTTGTTGCTGAAAATTGATATCATGAGCTTCAAAAAGAGAAGTCAGTGCTCGGAACCTCAGAGCCAGCTCTTTAGCCCCTGAGCATCTTTGTGTGCTTTTCAGAACTCTGCTATTTTTCTAGGAGGATACATTAGTTATATTTATATGGAACAGAAGGTACAGTCAAATGGAGTATCTAAGAACAATTTTAAAAGTGTGGGCTGCATTAAGAGAGAGAGAATGAGCCCAGTGATAAACTAGCTGAAACTGAGAGGAAGCAGGATGGAAGCTGACGTAGGTGTGGGACATGCCTCCACGCAGAAGCCTTGCCTATGTTGGAGTAATTCAGTTGCTTCAAATGTGTGTCCTCTTGAGAAAGCCAGGGTGCATTACCTCTAGCTCCATATCCCCTGACCCAGTCAGTGCTTCCCATGGGTTTAATGTGAGAGATCAGGAGAACATGGTGCCCATGATTCAGGGAGAAGAAAGGATGGATACCAGATTTGGAGGTATCCCAAGAGGAGAACTTCTAGAAGTGGCAGTTTGGGTCAAAGAGTATGCATAGACTTAAAAAGGTCAAATACAGCCCTGGGCTGGGGAGATGGCTCTGTGAGTAAAGGGGCTTACTGAAAAACCAATCTTGAACCCTGGGACCCATATGAGAGGAGAAAACTGACTCTCATGAGTTGTGCTCTGAGTTTCACTTGAGTTTGGTGGTATGTGTCTTATAGTCCCAAAATGTGAAACATATTTTTAATGATTCACTTACTATTTTATTTTTGTGCATTGGTGTTTTGCCACCTATATATGTCTGTGTGAAGGCATCAGATCCCCTGGATCTGGAGTTACAGAAAGTGATGGTCTGCCATGTGGGTACTGAGAACTGAACCCTGGTCCTCTGGAAGAACAGACAATCCACTTAACCACTGAGCCTTCTCTCTATGCCCATAAAAAATATTTTTTTTTAAAAAAAATTCTTACTATCTGTGGTAGAAACTATGTTCACCAAAATTGTTTCCTCTCTCCTTTAACACTTAAAATAGATCCCATGACTGCCAACCTCACTGTAGTTTTATGGCAAGCACTTTGTCCACTGAATCTTGAAGATACTATGCTAAGTGAAGTAAAACAGACAAAATGGAACAAATACTGTACACTACCACTAATATGGCTTACCGGCAGTGATCAAAAGCATGGGAACAGGAAGTATTGTGGAACCTGCATAGTAACAGGAAGTATAGTAGAGTCTGGCAGGATGCCAAGGGTATGGCAGATGGGAAGTTAGTGTTTAGTAAACATGGGATTTGAGTTTGGGGTGAAAGGGTTCTACAGGTGGTGGTGGTGATGTTCTCCCAGTCTCCAGTTATCCACGGTCTCCATGGGAGTGTTTCATCTCGTTCTACCTCTTTAGCTTATCGTGTGGCTGAGCCGGGATAAGTAGAGAGATATGACTGGCATTTCTAAGCCAACAGATGCGGGGCTGGAGACACGGCCCAATAGTAAAGTCCATTTACTTCTTTTGCTGAGGACTTGAATTTGGTTTCTAGCACCTACATCAGGTGGTTCACCATCAGTTTCATGCCTGAAACTCCAGGTCCAGGGCATCCAGAACCTTCTTTTGGCCTCTGTGGACACCTGTGTGCACATACACATACATGGACATATAATAAAAATGAAATAAATCTTTGTAAAAGATGCTAGATCACAGGAGCTACATTTGAATCAGGGAAAGACTGTACATCTTCTGGGATTTGAGCTTGGAACAGTGCTTGGGGGAGGGATTTGAATGTTTCTCTAGATTTTTAAAATTATTTTTATCATTTTATTATTTTTATTTGTATTGTTCCTAATATTCTGAGAATTTTGTACATGTTCCTTCCCTACCCACTACTCACCCAACTATGTCTTTTTTTTTTTTAACCTAGGCTAGTTCAGTTTGTGCTTCCAAAATATTCTTGGATGTGACACCTTCCTCTGGACTTCAACTTACAAGGGGCTACACTCTTAAAGAAAATGGGCTTTCCCTCTTCTAGCAGCTATTAGTTGCTAATACCTGCTTGGTTATGGGTAACTATAAGCTGCATAGATTCTCTTGCCATTTGGGGAGTTGTCCTGGCTTGAGCTTGTACAGGTATTGTGTATGTATTACAACCACTGTGAATTCCTACAAGCAACTGCTCTGTTATATCTAAAACATACTGTATTCCTACAGTCATTTACTGCCTCTGGATCTTACATTCTTTCCACCCCTTATGAGCCTTATGTGCTTGTGTGTGTGTGTGTTGTATTATAAATTATAAATGTTCCGTTTACGGAAGAGCATCCCACGGTATGGGATAGTACCTTTGGAGTTGTTGGTCAGTAAGGCCCCATAGACCCCCACAACCATTACAGCTATTTCTAATATCTCTGGGTACACTCTAGAGCCTGACAGTAATGCCTTGCTACTGAAGATACCACATATTCTAATCATACAACATGAAGAGCTCAAGCTGGAAGTGACCCAGAAGCTTCATCCCAACTGGCAGGTCTCATAGTGCTAAAAGGTGCTATGGCATAATACCAGGGGAGAAAAGTAATCATTAATCTTATCTAGCTGTGGACCCTGTGAGCTACAATAATGACTGCTTTGGAGGGGTGTGCCCGCTGGCACAATTTTGGCATGGGCATCATGGGAATAACCACCTATTTTATGATTATATTATATAATACTCAAAGCCTGCATATTATTGGGCTAAGAACCTAAGCATAGGCAGGTTGTAGACCCTAGGGTTGTTGTGTAGAAACCTACTGCTATTATACATCTAAGACATGGAATTAAACCTCTTCCTAATGAGTTATTATTATACCCATCAATAAATGTATCTCACAATTCTTATCACAGAAACTTCAACTTGTAGCAGATAGCGATTAATACAGAGACTCATAGTTGGCCAAGGTGAAGAGAATAAGAGACCAAGTCTTCTAGGAAAAAGGCAAGTACATTCTAAATATGGAAATGAGGATAGAGGAACGACTTGGTGATGAGATGAGCAAGGCACACAGCTACACTAGATTTCCCAGATTTCCTTAAAGCTAAGAGTGGCCAAGTGATTGAGATTTGGCCGGTGGAGAAACAGACAAAAGTGGTGACTGACTTCTAGGCAGGTATCATGCATTCTTTTGACAGGACACTGCTTTCATCAAGAATTAAGGAAGAGATACAGAAAGTGAGAGCAACTCAGGGGTCACTTGTGGAGAACCACAGAGCCACAGTGGAGAGGGTCTGAGTCCCTGAATTATACCTGAAGGAAGGGTACCAATCAGGAACAATCTGTGCAGACTGATAGAAGCAAGAAACAATGTCTGTCATGATAAGCCACCAGGAGCTGTAGTTGCCTCCCTTGATATGCTATTGTATTACATAAAATATGTGCTGATTATAGATGATTTGATAAGTTCTGGAAGTAATGGAAAGGGCAGAACTGTTTTTCCACTGCCCAGAGATAACAGCTTTTACTATTGCAGTGTCCCCCTGACTCCCACTTGATTTTGCATAAGAGCATCATAGGCCATATGATGATGATAACAGGAAGAGAGTTTGGTGATAGAAAATTTCTACAATCAAAATCTCTAATTGCTCAGGTCATTCATGATGTACTTTACAGTGACTTTTTTTTTTTGGCTGAATCTTATGGTTTTGTCCAGACTGGCCTGGTCTCACACTTTCTGTGACTCTCCCAAATCTTTCTCCTGAGTGTTGGGGTTACAGGTATGTACCTGTCTCTGTGTTTGTTTGCCTGCTTGCAGGGCTGGGGATCAAAATTAGGGCCTCAAGCATGCTAGACAAGCACTATAACCAGTAAGCTATATCCCCACCTTTCAAAATATGTATTTTAAGAGTACAAACTCTGAGGCTGGAGAGATCTCTTAGAGATTAACTAAATGTACTACTCTTATGAAGGGACTGTTTTTGGTTTCTAGCATCCTTGCTTGATAGCTCATAACCATACAACTCCAGCTAAAAGAGCTCCGACATCTCTGGCATCCAAAAGAAGCTGAACTCACACATACAACCCCACTACACATAATTTAAAAATTAAAAAAATAATACAAGTGTACATATAAATCTATCTAGTTATTATTAACATTAGCAATAAAATGGACTTTAAAATGATCTCTAATCCTATTCATGTTCATAAATCTTGTGAAGAAAGGAATTATTTATTATTTAAGCCTCACTTTGCAATACAACATTTAACAAACAGGAAAGTGTAAGAACCTCCCGCTGAATAAATTGATCTCTGAATAAATGGATGGGTGAACAAAGTAGGCAAATCTGCCTAAGTGCAACAAAAAAAGAAGTTTTAATCAACCATCTCAGTGATGTCTGAAACCTGTAAATAGTTCCATCATTTTGGAGGGTCTGGGCAACAACAATTGTTTTAAGCACAGATCGAATATGCTAATATATGTCCTGACAGAGCAGAGGGAAGAACATTACTTAAAGGTATGTTTCCTCTCCTTGGAAAAGAACAGAAACAGAAATAAAGAAAAGCCAGACCAAGAGAGCTGGATACAGGGCCAAACATTTGGCATAGGCTGTAGTGTTCACCTGAGATGAATACACTCCAAATGAGTTCTTGGGTTTTGTGTTGGCCAGACAAGAAAGTGTGACCTCCAAGACTGTTTATAGCTTGAATTCTCTTTTTAGAATTCCTATTACAAATGAATTTCTCCATTAACTAGAATGCAGGTTCATTTACCTTTTTTCAATAAACGGTGCTTAATAATCTGAAAATGTTTTCTCTATAAAGAAATGGACCATTTGGGGGAAAAAAACCTCCTAGAACATCACTTCTATAAAACAACATAACTTACTTCCATGGATTTTTATACAGATTACTTCGGTGTAATTCAGGGTCAACCTGATATCCTTTTGTTTTGATGATTCCTGTGTTTAATTTCCCCTACTCTAACAGGGTTATCTTTCTTTGCATTGGGAATTCAAAAAGGTTGCCAGTTGCCTAAGCCTGGGTTTGCTGGTTTTCATCAAACGTCATGCCATGAGCTCTTTCAATTTACTTGCTGTGCCTTTCTCTACTGAGGTGGGCTCATGCAGCTATCTTAATTAAAGGTTACTTCTGTGACACTGCCTCACCCCTGTGACCTCCTTAATTCAGAAACTCTGCCTTAGTCATCTTTGCATCTTTAGCACACAGCAAACATGCAATGATGGGACCATGGAAATGGATTAACACTAGATTTGTCTACAGAGATCTGTTGAAAAGGAAGTCTGCCTAGAGAACATTTTATTGCATTAGTTTTCCATTTCTATTTCATTCCCCAAGTCTGCAAGGTCTGCAGCGACGTATTTCTTCAACCAGTGAAGCTACAGCTGATTTGATTCAGCTGCTAGGACAGTAGAGCGACACTGTGGAAGCAGAGGTGACCTTGCTCATTGAGGCATCCTCTTTCTAAGTACTGGGGAGGCTAAGACTATCATGAGCAGATCTGCTAGCCTGTGAGATGACTTAGTGCCACTTCAGATCAGACGCATGCCTTCTCTTTAGACCAGACACCCTGGGCTTCAGGCCCGACACCTGGGACCACCTGACACCTTCCAGGTCCAGCAAACCCTGTCAGTTCTAAAGCAGTTCCCACTAAGGGACAAATTATGAGAGTTGCTTCAAGCCAGTGAGTATGGTGTGATTTGTTAGGCAGCAAAAGCTAACTGGCACAGGAAGCCAGCCAATCATTCCAATTTAGAAAGTCATTAACTAACTAACTTTATTTTATTTAAGATTTTATCTTGTTTCTGGAAGACAACAGAGTGATATTTCCTAATTTTAAGCAACAATGTATTTAGCCAAATAAGTGATAGAATGTAAGGGGAAATACAAACATTTTGCAATATAGAAAAGCTTAGACTATTTTACTTGCCAGGTATACTTTCTGAGGAATTAATGAGGAATTGAAGGTTCTTAAACGAGTCCTCCCTCCCTCTCTCCCTCCTCCTTTCCTCCAAAGAAACAAACAAACAAGCTGTAAAGGTGGTGGATGCAATCTGTCTTAATTTCTTTACCTGTTGCTGGAAAAGTACCCTAATAAAAGCAATTTAAGGCTTATTTAACTCACAGTTCTAGACTGCAGTCTCTAGGAAGTCAAGGCATCATGAGTATAACTCAATTTGTCCCATTATTTCTGTATTCAGAAGAAAAGAATAATGAATCCATGCCTGTTAGTGTTCAGCTTCCTTTCTTTACTCTTCTACAGTGCATCCCAACATCCCCTTGCCTAGGGAATGATGCCACCCATAGTGGTTGGCTCTTTTCCCATCAACCAGTGTGATCAAGATAATCCCAAGGTATGCCCAAAAATCCATCTTCCAAGTGATTCTAGATTTTGTCAAATTAACAATTAAATCTAACCATCACATAACCCAAATCTGTTTCCAGATTGTTAAAACAATGTTTTTATTTTTAATTACTTGTATATGTGTGCATTTGTGTGTAGGTATATGAACATTAATACAGGTGAAGGCCAGAAAAGGGTGTTAGATTTCTTGATGCTGTAATTGTTATTGTAATCTTCCTAGTGTAAGCCCTGGGAACCAAATCTAGGTCCTCCAAAAGGGAAGTTCTTGCTTTTAACCCCTGAGCAACCTCTTGAGCCCTGCTTATGATTGTTTTTGGTGGTACTCATTTTCACACTGATCCTCTATTTGTTCTTCTTACTTCTGGGACTGGAGGCCTAAAATCACCTTTCTGTTACTTCACAACCAGTTGGATTCTGATTTGGCTTATACAATGTGACAACTGTGAATGAAGCTAGAGGTAGGTGGGGGGTAGATGACCTAATCTAGCAGCAGCTTCCCCATTAACAAGTCACAATGGCAGGACTTCCAATCATATCTGTGGGAATAACCCTACAACTTCAGGGGAAATGGAGACTTAATGGCCTCTTGTCAGAAAAGGGGAGTGTGAGTTCAGTAAGTCCTGAGTGGAAGTGGATCTCTGCAAGTGCTGTCCCTGGGTCATTTTGTAGATATTAGGTTCTTCCAGTACATTGTAATGAATGACTTGAATTGAATCCATCCTTGCTATAGTTACCCAGAGTGGTTTGTTTTCTTGAATGATGAAATGGAACCGCAGTCTGAGAAGTGTTTCAATAGCCTTTGAAAGCCATTGATCTACTTTATATGGAAAGTCAATGAGTTCCAAGAACATCTTCCAAAGGAAGAATAGAACAATTCCTAAATTGATAGGAAAGGGGTGTCTAGGGAATATGATGAGAAAATCACAGTTCTTCCCTGAGAAAGAAAATATGGCTATAATGCCATGGAAATATCAAAATATATAGAACTAATGGTCAAAATATGAAGTAAACTAAATTGTGGCATGATGTCCTTCATGATATGGGAATCGTTTCCTTAGACATGCGTGGGAAACAAGTGTAACTCTAGAACATACTTAGTTTTGCCTGAGCAACTTTACCTGTTCATTTCATCTCTGATAGCTAATTCATTAAAAGTAAGAGAGACCTCTCCTCAATGACAGTGTCATAACATAATGCAAACATCTGGAGCTGAGAACAGGAATGAGAATCTGGACAGTGACAGGGCAGCCTCTGGGTAGGACATTCTCATGTAAGCCTGATGACCTGAGTTGGATTTCTGAGACGATCATGATGGAAAGAGAGAACCAACTCATGCAAGCTGTCCTCTGATCTCCACATCTGGGCCACGGCACCCAGAGCAATGCCCTCCAAAAATCATACATACAATAACTTAAGAAAAAGTACTGTAGGAAGTAGACTAACAGAGAAATGGAAGAAAATGGGTAGCTGAAGTAAACAAAACTCTTAATTTTCTTAGTGGGGAGACAAGAAATACTTTTTCAAATCACAACAGCCTTTGCTGTTTACAGCTAATCGTTGTATTCCATTTTCATGGTCAGATACTACCTTGATAAAAGCAATTTTTCAAAGGATCATTGCATCAGAGAAGGCCAGCAGCCTGATGGTGTTCTGATGCACAAACATCACAAGCCAACTTCCAACTTCCTCATCATCTCTAGAATGAATTATTTGGATTAAATCCTTTGAGGTCTCTGCTCTGGAAAGTAGAATGTCTGTGAAGAACAGTGTGCATCCCTCCATCTTCTTCCCTCCCTAGGGTCACAGTCAAGAAAAGCCTCTCAAATTGCCAAGTTTTAATCATGGGCAGGCAAAAAGATTATATAATTAACAGGGAAGATATTTGTGTAAGGCTTCTGGGAAAACCAGGCTCCAGGTTTGGCAATTTGTCACATCAGAAGAAATTTGTGTGAATGTGGTGACTCATACTACGTAATTAGGGAAAGACAGAGACCAAGCTTAGGGTTCAAAAAGAGCAAATCTGCATTCTGACATGATAGCAAAACAAAGCAAGACCTCTTCAGAGGAAGTTTTCCTTTTTGAAGTTCATGGTAATTTGAGGAAGTATTTTCTACCCTTAAATGCCAGAATAAAGGTACTAAGATTTATTTATGTATTTTGATTAAAAAGGATGGGTATCTAATATCCCAGCAAGAGCTGATGTCCACAGCTCAGTCACTTACTATTTTTTTCCAGGTTTGTTAGACACAAAATTTCATCCTAAATTAAAATCTGTACTCCATTATTATTTTTTCGTGCCCTCTTAGAGATTATTTTGGTAAAGGACTGCCAAGTTATCTGGCGTCATCCAGCTGGTTGGCATGACAGCTTAGCCCATTCGTTGAATCCTGCAGGCACTGGACCTATTTCTTTTTCTTCCATGTGCCAAATTCACTTTGAAAGTGAAGGATAGTGGCCGTCTCTTCCAACATGAAAGCCACCTCCTTTAATCTATAGGTTGTCACTTTGTCCCATTACATATCCTAATCCTTCTTGCCACTGTGGGGCTTTGTATGACGTGTCAAGGAGCCAGGCATCAAAATAACTGAAAGGACTTTGTGTCAACTTAGATGCTGGCATCTTGGGCCAGAAGGCACTTGCTAACCAGATGGGCTATGGAAGGGGCTGCTTCCATTTCTTTCTCTGTAACTCCTAAGCTATAACCATCTTAGAAATTTTTTTCTTTTTTCTTTTTTTACTTAAAAGAGGGTGGGTAGTTTTACCTATTGTCTGATCCTTCTTAGAAAATGACAGTTTTATTTCTGCAAGGGGCTCTCATTGCTATAGTCTTCTTTGTTTTCCACGTTGAGAAATGATTTCTCCCCATGCTGAGGAAATTGCTTTCAGGACATGTTCCCTCTTTATTTATTCACACATGTTTGTGTACCTATCTATGGCATGCTGCTATAAAAATTCAAGGCAGCTTTTGTGTTAGTCATGTTCACCGGACTTCTGTGTTCTGCATGTCTCATGTAAGCCTTCCTTTCCAATATGATTTTTATTTTATTTTATTTTCTAAGTAACTTTGCTCAATGGTTTCTTGGACTTGGCTTAGTTTTCATTTGCCAATATAGAACAAACTTAGTTAATGGCAGGCACTCCTTTGCCAGAAAATCCTGCTTAGATGTCTTATCTGCTGCTTGGGATTGGCTTGTTTCTTCTAAGATGGTTAATATAGAATCTGGTGTCATTAGCCTTGCAGATGAACGCCTTAGGAATAGTGTAGTCACCAAGTATTCAACCTCATAGATGGTCAGTGGTACCAAAGCCCACTGAAGCTTCCTAGTCTACCCTTCTACGTTCACTCCGAGAACCACTTCTCCGCACATTCCTGTGTTATTGTTCCAGGTCCTCAGTGAGCTGACACCAGTGTCGATGGGTTGTCTCTGTTCAATGCTTGGTCTGTTGAAGTCTCTGTGTCCTCAGTGGCTGACCAACACAAATAGCATCATCTGGGAATGACAGCCTTGCTGAGGTCTTCAGCTGGAGATGCAACACCTTCAGCCTTAGGCAATGTTTAATGATGATAAAATTTAAAGTTCTCAGATGCTACAAATCAGTCACTGCCTTCCCCACCCATGACTTTCACAATGGGAGTGAACCTTCCTTTGGCCAGAAGGGATGGCTGGTGTGTTAACAGGGAGACCCCTTACAATCTGGTATTTGGTCACTTCAGAACTGATCTTTACTCAACTATGCATCAGAAACTATACTTCAGAAAGGGTGGATGCCGAATCCCCCCTCTAGAGAGCGCTATCCTCCACTTTCTCTTAGCACCTAGGATGCTATCAACCCATAGCCTTTGGGTTTCCGGTCCTTGAAGGTTCTCCTGTGACAGGACAGCCAGGTGCAGATCAGGAATTGTGCCTCACCACAGCTGTGCTGTGTAACAAAGGAAATGGAATAAACTGGCAACATGACCTCTCCATGGTATGGGTCAGGGGAAAGTTTTCATTGTAGTTATGTGTGGGGCATGTGGACTGTGCAGCCGGGGGAACTAGAATGAAACTGTGGAGGTGGAGCATGTTCAAACCCTGGAAATCTCAAAAATCGAGATTTAAATCTCATCCTGAAACCAGCAGGAATGGGACTAACTCCCTCTCTGTTTTTGTGCCTGCCTTGGAGCAGGTCGTAACCCGGCGACCTCCAACCAGATGGTCACAGGTAGAGCACGGCACCTGGAATTCTTCCCCATACAAATAGAGTATCACCAGCATCTTCATCTCAGCCAATAGAATGCATTTGCCCCCATCCACCCCCCTCAAGGTTCACATAGTCCATGTCCACATGGAATAAAGATCACAAGCTATTTTAGCAAGGATTGCCTTAGACTGGCTGTTTTTACTGAGCTATAACACTTGGGGGAAGACTCTCTCCCCACTAAAGCACTCATTGTTGGACCTTCGGATCCACCTTCCTGACCAGGCTCCCATTGCTTGCAGAGGCTTGCATCAGAGCATAACCCCCCTCCACATTGCTGCTGCTGTAGCTACTGAGGGACTCGGGATCCTGGTCACCTGACCCTGTGCTTGCCTCAGGAACCTCTTTTCTCCTTTTCTAAGAGCTGAAACACTATTCCAGCAATCCCTGCTAGACAGAAGTTCTGCGGGTCCCATTAGTCCCAGACTCTACATCACCTGGTGATGCAGTGGACCTGGAGTGCAATGGTGTGTAACACTCCAGAGGAAGAAACAGACCACCTACCCCACCCATTCAGGTCTTTTCCCTGACCTCTTTGAGCTTATGTATCAGCAGCATCTGTATACCCCAAGAGGAGAGGCAGAACCCAGAAGCATCGATTTGAGAGAGAGGACAGCCAGCGACATCTGGAAGAGTCCAGAGCAGTGAGAGAAAGAAGCAGACTGAACATGGCCAGAAGACTAGACCTGGCCATCAGAGGAACAAGAGTAGAGGGGAAAGAAAAAAAGGAGAGACATTGAGAGAGGGAGAGGAAGAAAGGAAAAGAGAGGAGTGTGGGGAGCCCATACATCAAACATAGCAGGGTAATAAGGAGAATGAATGGCTGGGAGAAGAAGCCAGTAAGCTGGAAGGTTAGGGTAAGCCAGGAGAGAGGGCTGGGATGTTAGCCTGGGGTTTAAACTGTGTAACAGATACTTGTGAGGGACTCTGGAGGCCAGCATGGGCTTTGACATGCTAGTGGGCACTGCAGAGAGCCATCTGTCCAGTGATAAGGGAATGGCTCTTTTTGCAGAGGGGAACCAGCTTCCTAAGCTCCCGAGGAATATTGGCTTTATCTCACTACCAGAAAGCCTTCTGTAGTCCAGGTTGAGTCCATTCCTGGGTATTTGGACTGCATTTTGGAGTGTTGGGAACTCAAGCTCCCTTTGGACCTAACAAAAACCTTCCCTGTTGGCTGAAGGAGAGAAGCTGCTGAGAGGTTCAGGACATAAATAAAACTCAACAGTCCTGGGAAGGCTGAAGTTAACAAGATTCATAAGACCCCTCTCCAAGGGGCAGGACACGGAGGAAGGCTACTAGGTAGATTTTGCCAGTGTGGGCACAGTGCTCAGTTATGTGAAACTGGGTTTCCACCCATTGAAATCAGGGTTTTTCTCAGCGAGAGACTAAACCTGAACAATCTGGTTGTGGTAGATAAAACCAGAAAATTAGAACCTCAATTAACGTGTATTTGAGAGCATTTATCTTGGGTACTGAAATACTTTCTATGATAAAGTCAGAAAAAGAGGAGTCAGGTGATTTTAAAAACCAAATGGTATCATGTTGAATTAAAGTACTATCTTTATCTTTATTTGGGAGCATGCCAGTAAAATCTGGATATTAAAGTTTCATCAAACAAGACTCCTCACTCCTGGTGAATCTGTTAAGGCAATCCAAAAGTCATCTTTGTAATCCCTCTTGTCTGTGCCTCCATTCCAAAATCTTTCCTCTTGCCTGATATTTTTCAGGTTGTGATTTTTGTTTTTACTCTTTCCTTTATTCTTGCTGGCTTGGAGACATCCTATGTCTAACATGTCTTTATGCATAGTAGGTCAGGTCCATGAGTGTGGACTTGTACTCTATCCTTTGCAATTTCAGTACTTCCGAATTTATCAGGCACAAATCCACTTGTTATGGTAAACACAGGTTATTGTAAACCTTCAAATACAGCTACTAACAGCAGGGTCTACATGTAGAAATGCGTTCCTTATGATGTGATTAATGCCTACAGGTTAGAAATTCATGAGGAAACAGTATCCCAGAACAGTAATCTAAACTTCAACCTGGGCTTTACAAGCATTCGTGATCTCCATTTCTTTTGCTGTGGCAAGTTCATAGGGTGATGTTTTCTCCAGCACTTTGGGAATGGAACGAAGAGACAACAGAATGAAGCTTTGCGGAGACTGCTCCATGGGAACTGAACAAGGAAAACATACAGCAGTTCCCTATGCATCAAGAAAGGGATGCTGCTACCCCCTCCTACTGATTAAGCCAAGCACTCCATATTTGTTCCCTTAGCGATTAGATCATTGTGGACCATATGTCATTTCTTGGTCATCTTTACCAGCAGATTACGTTCCAAGAATATACTTTTCCGAAGAGCTTGAGCTGTTTGTGGGGTAAAGGGGGTTTGTAAAAGGAAGGAAAAGCAAGCACAGGAATTCCTCATCTCACTTTCAACCACGGACAACATTTAGGAGTCTCTCCCAATACCTGGGAAGCATTTAATTCAAAGTTACTTCATGGGCTTCTCGAAGCATGCCGCTCTTGCTTCATAGCAGAGACAGTAATGGAAACAGTCTGTAGCTTTTGGGATAGAAGATGCTTTTGTGGAATCCAAGTGTGATCAAATGATCAAGTGTACAGATAGGTGAGCCAGGAACAAGGCAAGTTAGGAGTTGGGGACTGCAGGCTTTATTCACCCTTCCCAGCCTCGTTCTCCATTGAAAACTGTGTGCATGAATTAGTGCTTTCCACGAGGCGACTTCCTGCCAGACTTTGGGAACCACAGACAGAACACTTTCTGTCTTTTTGCCTCAGTTTAACTACCGAAAGTATTGAGGTGTTCCACTTTATACACAGAGCCTTGACTACTCAGCTCCTTCCTCCCCCACAAACAGATTGCTAGCATGAAGTCCTCAGGCTCACTTCCACCCACTTCTCAGGAAGTTGAGTCCAGCTCTGTCACTCAACGTTTTTGGCCACAAGTAACAGGAACCTCGAGGAACAAGGTAGAATTGTCAGTTTTTCTTGCATAACAAGAATTCTAATGGCGAGGTGGCTGTTGGCTTCTGAAATTCAGTTGCTCGTTATGTCAGGCCTGCTACTTCAGGTTTCTTATTTGCTCCATTTTGTTGGAGATCTGGTTGTAGGGCTGCTGTGAAAGGATTGAGGTACTTGAAACAGCAGATCTTTGTGGGTTCCCTCTTCGATTAACTAAAGCTCTCTTCTGACAGTCCCATTAGACTTAGACTTGGCTCTCATTGGTTACAATGATGTCATGTGGCCATGAGTTCATCCAAAAGCTTACTCACCATTGCTAGTGAAGTACAGAAGGGGGCTATATTGAAGACAAGCCTTATTTTACGATTGTTTTGTATGCATAGGTGATTTTTTTTTTCAGGTGAAAAATCATCTTTTAAAATAGGGACTGGGTCTGAGGAGGGAGAACAGACTGTCAGCAGTTCCCAGCGCTATCAGGTCTGTCGACTTTCTCTTAATCTACCTTTCAGTTCATAGGATATTCTATCTCAGTTAGTGTCCCCAAATCCTACATCCCTTCCAAGATACACACTCCTGTATGTGGGAAGAAGAAACAAGATCCAGCTACATAGAGCTGGGGAGTCGACCTCCAGCACAGTTAGGGGGAATGCTCTGTGGCATCAAGGGATTCTACTCTGCAGAGCTCAGCTTTCCCGAAGGGATTTCAGGATCCTCTCCACAGTGTCTACCACGTTTTCCTTTATCCTTCTCTTTACCCCTTCCCAGGATTCTCTGCTCTGTCACTGGCCTTTATGAGTTGAAAGGAAGAACCCAACCACAGAACAGAAGCAATGGACCAAATCTCCAAAGGCTGCCGGTGGCAGTTATCACAGCAGGATGCTTTTGATTCTGGGTCATGGAGCAGCCTTTTGGAGGAGCATGAGAGCAAGGCTGCATCCTCTCCTCTATTTTGAGGCCACCTAGTGAGAAGGCTGTGGTGTTATCATTCTCTGGAATGCCAGCTGGCAGTAAAAGAAACAAGCTATGGCTATACACAAATGGATCAATCAGTCAATCATTTCGAGTCAACAAAGCAAAATTTAGAAGACAACGTACCCTGAAATGTCCTATGGATCTTTTTGTACAACTCAAATCGAAGCAAATTTGAATAACATATTTTACGTGTATGCAAGTCTGTAATTCTAAATAGTGATAAAAGAGAGGCAGTGGTGAATGCCGAGATGGGGATATGTTGATTTTAAAGGATGTCAGGAGGAGCCAGGAAGGAGATTGATGTGAAATAGACTATATTGGGTGTTAGTTTGGTAGGACTGCCTAAAAAAATTCTACAGACTCGGTGGCTTAATCAGCAGAGCTTTCTCGTCTCACAGTTTCAAATGCTGACGTTCCTATGAGGAAGATTGGTTCCCATGAGGACTATGAAATGGGGTTGGCTTTCCTTGTGTCTCCTTACCTCGTTTTCTGTCTATGTTTGATTACCTTTGTATCCGTTCTCTTTTGTTATAAGGACCCCATTCACATTAGGGTATGACAGAGCCTGTTCTGTGGTTGGGTTCTTCCTTTCAACTCATAAAGGCCAGTGACAGAGCCTGTGGTAGTTTGAGCTTAGGCCCCCATAGGCTCATATGCTTGACTACTTGGTCCCTGCTTGACAGAACTGTTTTAAAAGGATTAGGAGGTGTGGCCTTGTTGGAGGGGGCATGTTGCTATAGGTATGCTTTGAGGTTTCCAAAACTCATTCCAGATCCAGTATCATGGGTTCTCCTTGCTTCCTGCTTGTGGAACAGAAGTAAGTATTCTGTTACTGCTCCAAGCACCATCATAGCTGCCTGCTGCCATATGGGCTCCCCTGTCATGATGGTTACTAACCCTTTGTAAGCAAGCCTTCAATTAAATGCTTTCTTTTATGTGTTGCCTTGGTCATGGGGTTTCTTCACAGCAATAGAAAAGCAACTAAGATAGACCCTGAGATAATTACTAAGCTGTGACACATCCTAAAGATCTTACCTTAACTAATTTTATTCATAATGAGCTGATTTTTAAGTAAGGTCATATACTGAGAGAAGAGAGGGACAGGAGATGATATAATTATATCTAAATTAAATAATAGATGGCGTCATCTTAGATGGGAACTTCAAGGGTTTTATTCACAGCCAGCTTAGGGAACTCAATCAGTCTTTAGGAATCAATAATAGCATTTTTGACAGAGACAATTATAGTTCAAAATTAAAGATGACAATATATTTATAAGTTAAATGTATTTTTTATTATATATGTCACACTTTGTCTTTTAGTTACTTTTGTTTCTGTATTATTATCTATGTTATATGTTCTATATATAACCCATAACTCACATCTGTCATCTCTCCTACTATATCTGATACTGCCTGTTCCCTTCAGTGTACCTCTCACAAATCTACCTTGCATACTGGGGAGGTTCAAGTTGCTTCTAGCTCCATTTGTGCTTCATTCCATATGTTTCCAAGATGATCAGTTCTGTGTGTTCCAACTATCTTCACACAAGCAGTACCAAGACCTTCTGGGTTCCAGTCCAAGGCTTCTCAGGTGACATCAAGGTAGAGATGAGAGCAGTACTATAATTTGTACCTATCACATACAACTGGAAACTATCCATCTGCTGGCTATAGGGGGCTGCTAAAACAGTGCCATAGACTGGGTAGCTTATATACAATACAAACTCACTTCTTATAATTATGGTGGCTGGTAAACCCAAGGTCAAGGTGCCAATGGATCTGGCATTCTCTGAGGTCCATTTCTGACTTGATGATGATCCCTCCTTGCTATATTCCCATAGGAGAAAGGAAAGGCCTTTCTTAAAGACACCAATCCCCATTTGTAAAGACTTTGACCTCTGACTCAATCACCTACCAAAGAGCTGACCTCATTATTCCATTCCATTGGTGATCAGAATTTCAATTTATAAATTTTAAGAGCATACACATTCAGACTTTACAAGGTGACTTTGATCCATGAGGGATGAAGAATGGTGTGTATCCCTCAAACACTTAAGATGCATCATCCTGAGATAGACCTTTTCTAGCCTTTTAGAGCACTGCCCACAATATTGAAACAGTCTATTCAGTGTTGTCTCTCATTAGCTTTCTTCCAATCCTTGTTGCTTTTCTTGCCACACCCTCTGAGAGTGGACTTCCTACTAAATTATCCAAACAAATGTTTGCCTCAGCCTTTTAAGTTCTAGAAAACAGTCCAAGACAATTCCTTGTGCTTCATGAAGGAGGCAGGCTATCTCCAGTTTTCCTTTTACCATTGTCTGTGTCCAAATCTCCGTTACCTGCTTTATCTTTCCTTTAATGGATTCAAGTGTTCCAGAAATTATAAAATTACTCACTTGTGGCATTTTTCTTCTTTCATGGTTCCAATCCAAGCTTTTCCACCAAAAGTGGAAAATAAGGACTTTTTGGTTTCTTTTCTTTATTGTAAAATGTTTTGAAGAGATCCAGCACTTACTTAGGGCATTAGGACTAGAGAGAGTAATTATACGGAGAGAGATAAATTTGTAGAGATACTAGGGAAATGGGTAGAGCCAAGACGCCACTGAAGCATCACAGGGAGATCTAATACCAGCCCCGTGTTCAACCTAGGCATATGCTGTGGTCTCTGAGACGGTAGTCATGTGAACTCCTGGGTAATCTGGTTCTCCAGCACCTGGAACATCATGTGCTTTGTACTCCCTAGCTGACACCAAATTCATTTGTAGAATGCATCAAGGGACAATGGCTGTCTTGGTATCCTGCCTAGAGCCAAATCAGGAAGTCTTCTTGATATCTTGGCTTTAATGAAAGATTCTAGGGAGAAAGTCCAAGAAAGATTGGGTAAATTTCAAAAATAAACAGAGTCCATTTCTTGCCATTCTATATGGAGCTAATAAAATAAAGAAAAAGGACATTCATGTGTCTTATTTCTGCAGACAGTGACTCAGGTCTGTAATAAGACTTCTTTTGATACTTAATTAAATGTTTCCATGGACTAGCTGCCCTAGATCTACATAAAAGCACTTCCTTGGCCTTGCTCAGACTTCTTGCTTTGTCTAAAAAGGTGTGGGCATTTAGTAAGGTGTCATCTGTCTCATCTCCAGAGCCTCAAATAAAGCCACTTGGCTGGTTGAACTGTTTGCACCCTGCTTGTAAGGATTAAAGGTCAGCTGAAGAAAAGTACAGGCACAAAAAGGATCTGCCAGGGTCAGTGACAGCTCAGCCAGGCAGAAAGCATTGTTGGAGTTGATGCTCTGAGTTACTGCCACTGACTGCTTCAGGTGGGTCTTGGAGGCTATCGTTTTGCAGGTCATTCTGGGCCATAGAGCTGGCATTTGGATGATTTTGTTTGTAATGAATTATTTCTCAGTGGATGACTTTATGCCACTATTTGCTATTATTTTGATGAACAAAAGCCTGGAATGAGGAAGGGCAGTGTGTATAGAGCGCCGTGTGCACGTGTGCATGCATTCTGACTCGTCATAAACAAAAGCCAGTTATTTCCCAAGGGGCCCAGGGTATCTGAAGCGCTCTGCTGAAATAGGCTTATATTTCTGAAGATAGTGAGTCCTGAGAAGAACAATGGGACGGGCTCTGCTGGCTTTTCTGACTCCAGTTGTTTTTCAAGAAACCCAAGAAATTACATTGCTGTGGCTAGTGTAGACATTCACAATTATGAGGGCATCTGCCACAAACAACGTGGAGACCTATTCCTTCTCTTTGTCGGGAATAACACAAAGCCAGTGCTAGTAAGGGAAGTCCTTATTGACCATCAACAGTGGAAGAGAAGGATCAGAGGACATTAATTAATGTTGTTGTGCCAGGTGCTAGGTCAGGACTTTTGCATTTATTGTGTTACTTAATCTTCATTACAACTCAGAGACAGAGAGACATCCAGAGAAAGGGCTTACTCAATCCACTTTCGGTAGATAGAGTAACGAAGTCTACAAAGCTATACATTTAATAAGTCAGTCCTGCCTCAGTCAGCTATTTCTGCCTAGCCAGCAGCTATAGAATCACAGTGACATGCAACAGTAAGCATTTATTCCTCTCTTGTTTGTCCATAAGAAGACTGAGGGTAGCTTTGTTCTGTGCATTTTATTCTGAGTCCCAGGCTGGAGGTGCCTGCTACCCAAACTCTTTCATAATCGGGTTGGTGGCAGAAGTATCTTGCCAGAGCACATTTGAAGTCACTGCTTACATCATAGCCACTCAGTTAGGACTGAATAAGGCAAGGCACAGGGCCATGAGAAAGTGGGGTAGTATATGCCTCCCAGGAAAGGTACTGCTACAGGAGGGTATAACGGGTCAGCAAAGATCTGATATCAATCATTTAATTCCCACAATGAACATTGTAGATGATATTCCAGCATAAGTGTATCTCATTTTCAAGACCAAGTTCCTTTAGCCATGCAGAGCATGGCACAGGAGACATCTCTGCATAAGGTTCTCTTGGTTCACAGAGAGTGCTGTAGGAGGCAGTGTGACATTGTAGAAGGTCACATGTCCACTGCATGGGGGCTTAGACCTTAAGCCTCCTCTGTTCTTCCCTCAAATTCACTCCCTTGGCCGTGTCATTTGGCTCCATGGCTTTCCTCGTCATAACTGTGCAGACAGCTCTTGTCAATCATATTCCAGCCTGAGGTATGACCCTGTGATTTGCATAACCCCTCTCTATTGGAATGTTCAACAGGTACCCCTAAATTTACATGGCCAAAGCCAAATTTCTAACTTTCTTTTTCTGTAAACACTTCATTCCTCACTGAGATGCCTTTTTCCCCCATCAGTAAAGTGGTCATACAAGCCTTCCAGTGGAATCTTTTCTTCTCAGAATCCAGATCTGCTCCAACAGTGAATTCTGGCAGCTCTAACTTGAAACTATTTCCGAAATCCAATCACTTCTTAAGAGCTCAATCCCTATTACCTTGGTCCAAATATCCATCACTTGGTGCCTGGAATATATCAATATCCCCTTAACCAGACTTCCTGCATCTGTGCTTTGCTCGAATATCCATTCCTAACAGCAACCAGAAAGGTCATAGAGAATGTAACTAGATCTAGACCTTGTTAAGGTCCTATTCAAATTCCTCATGGCTTCCCAGCTCACTGAGTACAGAATAAAGGCGCCCTACTGCCTGTTACTCCCTCCCATCTTTCTGACCTCATCTCCACTAGGCTCTTTTCCTCTCACATTTTTGCTAGCACAGATCTCCAACTCCCTTCTAATCCTCAAGCTTGCTCCTACCCTTTGCAAAAGTCCTCTCTGCCAGGAAAGAACTAACTCCGCACATTTAAGTGGCTTTGTTCAAATGCCACCTCCACAGGAGGTCTCAGGCCTGACTGTTTGGCTTATAGCACTTGCCCTTCTTAACATTCTGGCTGTGCCCAATCCTGAATTTTTTTTCACTTAGCTCATGCTAACCATCAGTCTCCACCCCCGCCCTAGCTTTAACTTTCTAGTTGGTTTGCTTCTAGAATGAAATCTCCGGGACCAGAGGGTCTTCAGTTTTTCTTCTGCACTTCTAGGACTAGACCAATGCCCAGAACAGAATGGGTTCTCTGCAAGCACTCAGTGAGTGCTGGTGCAGATGCGTGACTGTGATGGTGGTGGCAAGGAGGTTGTTAGCAAATGTTAGATGTAGAACAGGGGAATACTTCAAGAGTTAGATAACTGGTCACAGCTGCCAAGCACTGCTGGCTCAAGGGAAATGGACCAGAGACTAACTAAGCACACCATTCAAAATCCACTCTGGATCCAGGGCCTCCTCCCTCTGGTTTCTGGCTGCTGGGGGTGGGGTGGGATGCTGAAGATTCACAGCTTGATCTTTTCAAGGAGTTGCCCTTGCCCAGTGGCAGCAGATTCACCCAACTTGTCACTTCTGTCTTAGGAAGAATAGCATTTAATAATTAATCCTGTGGTATAAAGGCCTGGCCCTGTACCTCAATTAGGGACAATACTGAAAGGTGACCTCTCAGTCTAGACTCCCGTCCCCACCGTCCCTGCTCTCTCACTCCATTGACCTACTTTTCATTTCATTATTCACCATAGAAGTCTCTCCTGGAAAGTTTCATCTTGGAATACATTTGCACAGAACCCAAGTAAGAAAATCATTTCCTTTTGTTTTCAGTGAGGCCCATTCAGGCAACGCTCACTAAATATCGGGGATTGTTCCAGCACCAACACGGACTCTGGGGATCACAGTGGCGAGTGGGGTAGACCTGGTTAATGTCTGCATGAGGCTTGCTAGATGTGAGGAAAACACAATCACAGAGCAATGTAATAAAAATACAAAAGAGGTAGGCTTGGGACACATGGCTACCCACTCTGCAGATGGTAAGCAGTATGGAGACAGAGTGTGCAGGCCACTATGGAGGGATGGTGACATATGTAGCCTGGGAGTGGGGTGCGGTGGGGTGGCATTAATTCCAAGACGAACTATTGAGTTATTATTGTTAGTTTTATTGTCAACTTGACACAACCTACAATCACATGGGAAGATAATCTCAATGAAGGACTGCTCCATTGGATTGGCTTGTAGGGAGTTGTCTTGATTATGTTCACTGAGTCACAAAACCTAGACACTGTGGGCGGTCCCACTCTGGGTTTGAAATCTGGACTGTATGAGTGAAGAAAGTGATCCCTGAGATCTACTGAGAACATGCACTTCTGAAAGGCTCTCTCGGTTACTGCCTCAAGCAGACCATTCATATTGTTTTTATTTTTATAAAAACTCTGATTTTCTTCCTAGTACATTCTATTTCTTTCAGTCTGGAATTATATTTCAACATTTCTTGGTTTTAGAGTTTTTCCCCCACATCATCACCAGTGAGAAACATCTTAAAAAAAAGGAATGTTCACAGGGCAAGTAATGAGAGACACTTAAGGGAGAAAAATAGAACGGGATTGTGTGTGTGTGTGTGTGTTTGAGTGTGTGTGTTAGTGTGTGAGTGTGTGTGTTTGTGTGTGTGAGAATGTGTGTGTGACTGTGTGTGAGTATATGTGGGTGTGTGTGTGAGTGTGTATGTATGTGTGAGTGTGTGTGAGTGTGTGTGTGAGTGTGAGTGTGTGAGAATGTTGTGAGTGTGTGTCTGTGTGTGAGTGTGTGTGTGAGAGTGTGTGAGTGTGTGTCAGTGTGTGTGTCAGTGTGAGTATGTGTCAGTGTGTGTGTGTCAGTGTGTGTGTCAGTGTGTGTGTGTGTGAGTGTGTGTATGTGTGAGTGTGTGTTTGAGTGTGTGTGCTAGTGTGTGAGTGTGTGTGTGTTTGTGTGTGTGAGAATGTGTGTGTGACTGTGTGTGAGTATATGTGTGTGTATGTATGTGTGATTGTGTGTGAGTGTGTGTGTGAGTGTGTGAGTATGTCAGTGTGTGTGTCAGTGTGAGTGTGTGTGAGTGTGTGTATGAGAGTGTGTGTGAGTATGTGTCAGTGTGTGTGTCAGTGTGTGTGTGTGTGAGTGTGTGAGTATGTCAGTGTGTGTGTCAGTGTGAGTGTGTGTAAGTGTCTGTGTGTGAGTGTCTGTGTCAGTGTGTGTGAGTGTGTG
>JADRCH010000081.1:820520-868102 GCA_019843965.1 Rhynchomys soricoides
ACTGTGTGTGAGTATATGTGTGTGTATGTATGTGTGATTGTGTGTGTAAGTGTCTGTGTGTGAGTGTCTGTGTCAGTGTGTGTGAGTGTGTGAGTATGTCAGTGTGTGTGTCAGTGTGAGTGTGTGTGAGTGTGTGTATGTGTGAGTGTGTGAGTGTGAGTGTGTCAGTGTGTGTCAGTGTGAGTGTGTGTGAGTGTGTATGTATGTGTGAGTGTGTGTGAGGGTGTGTGTGAGAGTGTGTGTGTCAGTGTGTGTGTCAGTGTGAGTATGTGTCAGTGTGTGTGTGTGTGTGTGAAAATATAATATATGCTTCCTTGGTGCCCCTAAGGGACTTCAGTAAATATTTAAATTGCTTTTTAATGTTTATTTCAACATCAATTTTGATCTTTTTTGTAAGATGCTGATGAACGTCTTGAGAAATCTCAGTTTCAGTGAGATTTAGTATCGGGAAAACAAGGTTTCTACGATGCCATTTAGATTGCCCCCTTTATTCAAGAAATGAGATACAGCCTTTGTTTGGGGATACACAAACCTTCGGAGTCACAAAGAAGATGGATGACCATGAGCAGCACCAAAGCTGGTCTTCAAACTCCTGTGGCAGCCACAGGCTGTCTCATCCCCTAAACTCCCAGTGACCAGAACTGGATTATTTCAGAAGCTTTCTGTCAGGGATCCCTTAACCTTTGTCCTTTCCTAAGTTATGGAGAAAACAGTCTTAGGCAGCCAGAATACATGATGTTTCTCTCTCTGTCCTCTCTCTCTCTCTCTGTGTGTGTGTGTGTAGACTGAATGCAGGGACTTCCTCACGCTAGACTTACTAGACCTATATTCTATTGCTGAGCTACATATCCAGTTCATTTTTCATTTTGAGACAGAGTCTCAGTTGTTCACTGGGTTGGCTTTGTACTCTTTTTATAGCCCAGGCAGGCCTTGAACTTGCGATATGCCTCTCCTTCCTGAGAAGCTGGCATTACAGGCCTTTATTATCAGTCCCAACTTCCAATATTAATTCTTACATTAAAGTTTCTGCCTTCTCTTCAGATCCTCCTAGCGCGCCACTCTGTACTGGGGGGCTTTTTCTGGCTTTCTCCTAAGATCTCACATTCACAGTCTGTCACCAGCCTAAAGATTGGGCTTGACCCTAGATTAGATTTTATGCATCATATTCCACCTGACTTGAAGACTGCCTACTCCAGGATTGTCCATCACTAAAGTCTAGCATATAAGGGCTTTAGAGGAAAGAGCTTACACCTTTAATCCAGAACCTTCCATTCCGTTGGTTAAGATTCCTATCCTCTTAGAGCCAAATTCTTTCGTCAGGAAAAAAATGGGACTACCATACCACTTCTAAGAATTGTGGTCATCAAATGAAATATTCCTGGTAGAGCAAAAGGCCTCAATAGTGAGTATGTGGCTGCTCTTGCCAGTGCTATTATTCTGCTTGATTACTTACAATGGTTGCATACGTGGCATTATTGATAATCACCTGGACCAGAAGGTCTTGGCTTTGACCCACTGTTGTGAAAATTCACCCCAGAAGAGGAAGCTAAGTAATGTTTACCTATTCTTAAGGTCTCAATTAGTAATCAAAGTTTGATTGTACCAAACTTCACTCTGGGGAACCAATGAGTTTTGGGGGGATTATTTGTATAGCATGGAAGAAAGGTTACAGAGAGGAGTCAAAACAGTCATAATGTAAGGGTTCACCCTGCATGGAGCATAGATAAAGCCCCGATCTCCTCTCCATTTGTCCTCCCTAGTTTATGTATTCAGTTTCCTCCCTCAGCCCCTGGGACAATTAGGGTAGAATTGCTTATAACGGGGAGAAGTGTCTGGATACTCGGGTAAGGGGCCAGTGACCCTTCCCTCCCCTCCCCTCCCCTCCTCTCTCCGCCCCTCCCATACCCTCCCCCACTTTAGTGCAGAGCACCAACAGTCAACAAAACCAGATGTAAAGCTCTTTTGCAAGTAGGAGCTGCTGACTTCCTGAAGGCAGCTGCAGACCAGCTCAGAGCACAGTGGTACAACACCCACTGAGGCCATTTCTGCCTCATTGCAGCTCACCAGTCCATGCCAACAATGTGACAACTAGAGATTTAAAATTCATGGAAGTTTGGACATGTGTTTAGGTGCTGGGCATTGTGCCATAGGTAGAAAGAGGGTCTGTAACCCCATTCCGACTCTGACATCCCTTGCTTCCATTTGTGTTAGGCCCTTCCCAGGAGGACTTTCTACTTTCACAAGCTGTCAAATATTAGTGTATGACAATCAAGCCAGGTGAGAGGGTTCATAGAAGCACCTATCATGCAGTAGCTACCCTCTAATTTGTATCTCAGCGAGACACACAGTCCAAGATGTAGATGAGCACTAGTGGTTTCATCAGAAACAGAATCTGAGACTTGGCAACAGCACTTAGGTGCCGACACACTCAAGTGGCCTGAAGAAGAAGCATGGGGTTAAGTCCTGCTAACTATTGGATCAACTATTTTGTCAAAACTTATTTTCAGAAGCAAATATCTGAAGAAGACATCGGACATGATGTTGCTCTCCAATGGCCTCAAGTTAAGGATGTAGAAGACAGGTCTCAAGAAGTTACCTCACAGACAGTCACAGCATGAAGGCCCAAAGTCAGCTCTCCTACTTGTAGATCAGGATTGAAAAAACAAACAAACAAACAAAAAAACCCAAAAAGATAAAAATAGAAAAAGCTTGCACTATTGAAACACTAGATAGAATTCTTTTCCCAGAATTATGCATTTCTACCTTTGCAAGTCTGTCTCTGGAGTTGCTTCTCTTAGGTCTTCTTTCTGCTTTTATTCACGTCACAGTACACAGTGTCCATCATGTAGTGTAAAAGACTAAGCAGAATAGGGGAGATCCATTTGAACTGCCAAGGGCATCGTGGGCTGGGGAGATACCTTAGTCAGTAAGGTGTTTGCTCTGCAAGCATGAGGACCTGAATTAAATTCCCAGAACCCAAGTACAAAGACAAATGATGTGGTGCATGCTTGTACTCCCCACCCTGGGAAGGCAGAGATAGATCCTGGGGCTCAGTGGCCAGCAGCCCAGACTGCTTGGTGACTCACACGAGTGAGAGACCCTGACTCAAAAGAAAGGAAAACATGATAGCATTTAAGAACAACACCCAAGGTTGACCTCTAAGCTGCACATGTGCATCCTCCCTCCTACACACTCTCACTAAAACCCCGTGGGAATCTAGAAGAAGGTGATCACCTGCAAGCAAACCAAGCTTGGAAGTCCAGCTCCCAATGCTGCAAGAAAATAAGTCTGCTGGCTAAACCACACAGGGTATGACCTTTTGTTACAGCCTTTGAAAATGAGTATATGCCCCCTTCTTCTGTGGGAAATCTAAACATTATGCCTCTCCTCACGCACTGTCTCTGCTGTTGATTTTTTCAGCTCTTACAAAAGATCCAGTAATCTACACTTCTTGCACTCCCTTTAGGTCTTTCTGGCCACCTAAGACAATAGATGAAGGAGCTAGAAGTGGGCATCATAGAAGGACCCATTGCTGGGAAGGCAAAGATGCCAATGCTGATCATCCTAGGAGAAGAAAATATTGGGTCCTCATTTGTTAAAATGTCAGTCACGCTTAATGAGGTGTGTGAGAAGAACAAAGATTATCATGGAAGATGTGTAAGAAGCTAGAAGCTCATTGTAGGATCACAGGGTGAGATGAAAGAAAAC
This sequence comes from Rhynchomys soricoides, assembly GCA_019843965.1. NCBI lineage: Eukaryota > Metazoa > Chordata > Mammalia > Rodentia > Muridae > Rhynchomys > Rhynchomys soricoides. Next base: position 824,229 of record JADRCH010000081.1, read on the forward strand.
TCCCAAACTTGGGTTTGACTGTGTATACCAAACACTAATTACAGTCATTTATGTGAGCAGCTTACCACTGATAGCTAATTACCATGCAGCACAATAACAATTATGTATATCATTAAATATGTATCAGATTAGTTTTATTTGATTACAATAATAAACTCCAGAAACATACAATGTCAGGCATAGAAGGAGACCTGGGCCATCAGTGTTTGGAGCCACCCCTTCACTTTCCAGAGGCAGACACTGTCACAGGCCTGAGGCAGTTGCTGAGCATGATGTTGGGACTGAAAAGTATAGTTGTGGATTTGCAACTAACCCCCCTATGAAAAATGAGAGTGAGGTTGACACCCATAAAGACCGTGTCCTCCCTGACTGCTCTATTTAAGTAGCCTGGCCCAGCACTCTCATAATGCCTTGATATAGGCCCTTCATCATAACGGTGGGACTGGAGGAAGCCCTGAGCAAGTGAAATCTTGAGTGATTGTGTGCTTTGTCATTGGCATGACCCATGTCTGGGTAGCGCTCAGACCCATGAAGGAATGGCAACCCCCGTCCTCCACCCTTACCCCATCCTAGCCCCACCACTCTAGTGGGAGGCTCAGAGAAATGGCCAAACCTTCCTTGGGGCTCAGTGTATAGGTCACAGTATACACTGTGTTGTATGGAAAATGACCACCACAGCTTTCTCCCCTCTGCTATTTATGGCCTGAAGACTGCTATCCTACGGACAGTACCTACCAAGATTAGCTAAACCTGTCTCCAGTCGAGCTGTATACCATAAACCCTGCCTTCTTGTTTATCTGACTGTAAGAATTCCACTGCCTTGTTCAGCTGACTGTAATAACCTGCCTCTCAGATCAACTCCATATAATAAACATGTTGAGCTTCCTGGGTGCCGTGGCTTCTCCATGCAAGAGCTCAAAGCTATTGTGTGTGTGTATCTTTTCTTCATTCCCTCACTGTCCCAGTCAGGTCAGTCCCTGGAATCCTGCATGGGTGGGACACTTCATGCCACTTGCCAGAAGCTAAACTTACTCTGTTCATTTGTTTTCACTGCTATAGTCCCAGCAGAGTGGGTACTTAGATTCAGCTAATGAACAAGGGAAAACCACATCTGAATGAGGATGTAACCAGGTCTGTACTGGTCTGAAGATAGTGTTGAGGTCTCCCCAACACCGGGGTTTCCTTCTAGAGCAGTGGTTTTTAACCTTCCTAACACTATACCCCTTTAACACAGTTCCTCATGGTGTAGTGACCTCCAACCATAAATTATTTCATTGCTACATCATAATTGTAATTTTGGTACTGCTATGAAGTGTAATGTGCATATCCGATATGCAGGATATTGGAATTGTAACTGCTGTGAAAGGGGTCTTGACCTACAGGTTGACAACCAGTGTTCGAGACACTTTTAATTCCCTATTAAAAGGACTACATGTGGCACTTTGAAATACACAGCCTCCACACCATCTTCTAGCAATTCAAGTTTGGTCAATCTGGGTAGAGGTCTAAGAATTCGGTTTTCATATTTTGTCGAGTCTTCAGACACTTCTTGTGTTCGGTCGCTTTTAAAACATTAGAGAGTATGCCTGTCGACACATAACCTGGTAGAAATAGAGAAAAATCTTAATTTGGTAATGACTGAGGAGGAAAATTCAATGCTAGCAACAAATGGATGGTTTAATGAATCTGTTGATGGTGACATGCCAGCACTTGAGGGAGACAGCTCAGAGTGGCCTGGTAGAAATTACGCCGTGCCACACACAGCTAGCCACAGGGGTGATGACGTGGGGCTCGTAGAAGCCCCGTACACAGAGAGCTCATTCTCAGGGAAGAGGCAGGCTAGCCTTTCCAACTGTTGCTCTAATTTATGTTAAATGTAATGTGTGGTTCATGGAAAGACAAAGCCTCTGAAAGCTCCCAGCAAACCTTAGTGGTGAAATTGCTGTGTAGTGACCAGTTTGCCTGAGAATGAGAAGTTCCCTGGAATGGAGACCCTGGGTGACAGCTGTGGTGACAACTGTGGCAATTACAAGCACCATGCCTGAGTGCCCATCCTTTTAAGCCCACCTCCCTGTATAAGCTCTCCCACTGATCTGTTATGGGTGCTTACTAACATGTCATTCTTCAGGATGGGATCATCAATCCATTGGCTTTTTAGTCTGTCTTCCTTCATTTGGAATCACAAGATAGTGCCGCATATGTTGTCATCTTACTCATTGGTCAGTAGGATGAGACTTCTACATGGATGAGGCAGTCTATTTATCCATTCCTTAGGCAACTTTGAAAAAATAATCAAACTTCATTGTATCAATGTTTGTTTATATTTATTTTTAATTCTGGTGGAGAACTTCAAGCGTAAGCATTGCACCTGCATTACCCAAGGCACTTTTCATTGTGAAAGCGGCGGGCAGTGAGTGAGTAACTTTCTTATGCACATTATCTGCCTCTATTCTAGCACTGTTATCTCTGGTCCTATGGATAATGTGGCTTGGCCATATGAACTTCTGCTACCGTCTCTTAATGTAGATTCATATATAAAACCATATGACAAACAAGGATGGCATTTCGGGGGCAATTGGAGGCCACATGACTGTTAATGGTGGATTACCATGCTGGTTAATTTTTGTCAACTTGACAAAAAATCAGAGTCAAAGAGGAAAAGGGAGCCTCTGTTGAAGAATTACCTTAATCAGATTGGCCTGTGGACATGTCTGTGGGGCAAATGGGTTGCTTATTGATTCGAGAAGGCCTAGCCCATCGTGAGCTGTAGCATCCCTGGATGGATGGGCCTGGGCTGTAGAAGCAAACCAGTAAGCAGCATTCCCCAGTGGTCTCCGCTTTCGCTCCTGCCTCAACTTCCTGAATGGTGGATTGTGGCCTAGACAAGTTGGAGGATGAAATAAACTCTTTCCTTCCCAGGTTGCCTCTTGTTAGTATTTTATCATAGCAGAAGAAAGGAAACTAAGGCACTTATTCTGGAGATCTTGCTCCATTTTAGGCAGGCACCATTTGGCCTGGAAGTAGAGCCTTGGAACTGTGCAGGGATACCAGGAAGTAGAGGTACTTAGCACCTCACAATGAAAGAGGATGTGAGGAAAAAACCCCCAAAACATGCCCAAGGCCTTGGAGAATGCTCTCATCTTATTGAAAAGCACCCAGGTTATGCAGATCAAATCTAGGTCTACAGAGTGGCTAGCAAAAGCATCACTCTCCATTATGCCCATAAAACTCATTCTGTCTCCTAGAGAAGGCAGGAGCTGGAGTCACTTACAGCTAATGAAAGACTTAAGGTGAGCAAAGAGTAGGACAGTCACACCTTGCATCTGACAGCTGTCTTCAGACCATCAAGGCAAATCCCAACGTTTCCTTCTTTGTTTGCCTTTTCCAAGAATAGGCTGCCAAACCCAGGCACCTGCAGCTTTCCTGTCGTTTCCCAAGCTGCTGACATTTTCTCCAGGTCAGAGAAACTGCATGCAAATACCTGTCTATCTATTCACGCCTGCCACTCAGGCAGCGAGGCAAAAAATCTGGACTCAATCCCTGCCTTGGGATAATTGCTTAGCAAACAGGATGCACATAATCCATTTTCATTATTAATACTCCAGTTAGGAGCCAGACTCTGTGTTTGGTTTCTCATAATGAGAGTGGCCTTACAATGGAGGTGATGCAATCTACCATTCAGCTCACAGCCCTGTGAGGAGGCAAAAAAAACCCAACCCACCTCCCGTGGCAGATTTAGATTCTAGGCATTTCTGTTCTGGTAAAGCGGCAGGCTAGATGAGCCCACTATTGAAGAGTAAGACGTGCTGATTTTCTTGCCTGGGTGATTTTGTAAGAATGTCCTGCCTGCTCATTTGCTTATTGTTCCTAATCTCCACCCGATAGCTCCTTCGAAGGCATCTGCCCCTTGCCACTGCACACCCTGGGAGCAAAACTGCTAGCATGAAGTAAGAGTTGGACAATGATTGTCAAGCAGTGCTAATTCAGATGTAACCAGCACGGTCCTGGTGGCTGGCTCAACCACACAGCAGAATCCTGGTTAGATTTTAAAGGTTATTATTATTATTTTTTCAATGTGCAACCTAGAGGTGCTTCCTGAAGAGAGTTGAAAGGGTTCTCTCTCCTCCACAACTTTCATTCCATCTCAGTGAAACGTGGTTTGCTATTAAAAGGAAAGATAATCCATTATCACTATGAGTCCTGAACTGCCAGGGGGAAGCCCACAGCTGGCTGGAAGGAAGGGCTGATAACTTGCATTTAAAGAAAAAAAAAAATCAATTGCCAGTTGGTGTCTTGCCATCATTCAGAAATAAAGCATAAATGTGACCACAGGTGGAGGGACTGGGTCCCTGGGAGGCTTTGCAGTGGGATTTGAAGTCTTCCTATTTACCTCTGGATGATTAGTTTGAGCCCTGTTTGGACCCACAGTGACTGAGTTGGTTATTTTTATCAGGTTCTTTAGTGACAGGTGCCCAGGTTACAAGAAACAAATTGGCACTAATTGGACATTCCTGTTGGCATCTTGGCAGGAGAGCACATCAATGGCTTGATCTAGGAAGCTGTGCATTAACAGGAAGGGGAAACCTGTGCCGGACATGGCCAAGCTGTTGGGCGGCTCCTGTTTATTTGCTTGCTTTAAGAACTGGAGGGATGCTAGTTTTTATCGATATTGTAGCATTATGGGAGCAAATGCATGTATACTTGTTCTAGAGAGAATCCTTCAATAATAGGATACTTACGAAATCCTTGTCACTCCATTTACCAGGATAATTGATGTGGGATATGGCCCAGTGGCACCACAAGGGTGGCCACATGGTTTCTCAGTGGGCAAGGTTGTTGTAATTTTTCTCACCAGTATGCTTGACAGCCAATCTGCCTCATAGTAGTAGATGCAGAATAAACAACTGTGAAGAAAATACATTTTTGTTGAATGATTGAATGAGTCCCCATCCTTGTAAGTGAATCACCATCCTTTCAACTTGAATCTTCAACATGTAGAGTTAGACCAGATGTTGGCACTCATCTAAGCAAATTGTTGTCATTGTTCAGATGAGAAGTACCAACAGGATGTGACTGAGCTGAGAGCAGAAGCCCCATTCTCTGTACCCCTTGTTGTCTATCTCCGTGCTCCTCAGAAAGAGATTTCAGAACACAGGATGCTGCTGCTAATGAACAGCACAACAGACCATGGAGAGAGAAACCTGGCTTCTATATTGGGAGTCTCTCCTGATTATGTGGCCTCCAGAAAATCACTTAACAGTATTGGATTTCTGCTGTGCCTAGTCTATTTAAGGAGACCTACAAGTCGCCAGGCAATTATGATAACGAATTCTACCTTTGGCTAATAGGGGAAAAAACCTAGAAGAAAAGGACAAAAATACTAGGCCAAATGGGGGTAAATTATCTTCTTGTTATAAATAATCAGCATGTTGAATTAGAAAGGGCAGGTTCTTAAGAAGGGGCTTGATTTAATAAGTCTTAAGGGCCCCACGGCTATTTCAGAAGTGACTCACCCAGCATACTCTAATGGTCCACCAGGGGGGAGTAGAGGTCAATTTCTTCTGTACCAGAGGAGGTGGAGTGATTTGTGTTTTGTAATTAAGGGGAAGGAAGGCTGTGGTCCATGCAAATTTGAGGTGTCCTTGTCCTATGGTGGCTTTTAAACTGGTGGCTTCTGTATGTAGAACAACCAGAGCTTTGAGTTGTCACTGAGAACCAAAGCAACCTTATATCCCGGTGGTAATTTTCCAGAAGTAGAAGTCTAGAAAGGAGGAATGGTAGCAGAATGGTCTCCTGCTTATAGATAAGTTGTGAATTTCACTATCCACAGCAAAGAACCCAGAAGCATTTAGAGACAAAGTTAGACAGACTTTTAGGACAGCAAGTAGTCAGACTGAGGAAGCTGGCTTTTCCTGGATCTAGATATCCCTGAGAAGAATAACAGAAGAAAATATAGTCCAAGCAGATGAGTAGAGATAAATACTGCTAGCAGACTCTTTGGGAAGCTTCAAGAGAAAACTCTAGCTTCATCTACCTGTAGCTCTGGAGGAGTACATCACATTCAAAGATGAATATATTTATCTGTGTGAGAGAGTAACTTTAATCCTAGCTTGGCAAATCTGTCTTCCCATTTCAGGAAAAGGTCATCCAATATTCTAGTAGATTTGGCTACTTACACATACAATAAAGAAGGCTAGTGGGACTCTAGCATCTCATTGCATTCTTGGTAAGAAGCCCATCTTAGTACACTATTATGGGTCGATTATTATTACAGGTGTGACTATCAAGTAGCTGCCATTGGGGTGTCTATGGGGGTATTTCCAGGGATGTTTAAATGAGGAAAGATCCACTAGGAATATAGGCTAGAGCTGTGTGCTGAGTGAAATAGAGAGAGTGAACTGAGCAGCCATCTTCTCTCTTTACTCTCTTTTCTTTTTTTTTTGTATATTAATCTTCAAGTTTATTTCTTTTTTTTCTGTATCAGCATCATTCTTTTTTATTTTTTTCTATTTTATTTACTTTTCAAATGTTTTTCCCTTTCCAGATCTCCCATTTGGAACCTCCCTATTCCCTCCCCCCTCCCCTGCCTCTATGGGGGTATTCCCCCACCCACCCACCCACCCACTCTCATCTTCCCTCCTTGGCATTCTCCTATACTGGGGGACCTAATACCCTCAGGCCCAAGGGCCTCTTCTCCCCCTGATGTCTAACAAGACCCTCCTCTGCAGCATATGTGGCCAGCACCATGGGTCACTCCATGTGTATTCTTTGATTGGTGGATCAGTCTCCAGGAGCATCAGGGGGTCAGGCCAGTTGCCACTGTTGCTGCCTTTCTGGGGATGCAAACTCCCTCAGCTCCTTCAGTCCCTTCTCCAAGTCCTCCATCTGGGACCTCCCACTCTGCCCTACTGTTGCTGTGAAGTGACTCTTGGGGAAGACAGATACAATGTACTGCCTCGTGTTCCTACAGCCAAGCGTGATGGCTACACTTCAAACAGTGTAGCAATCAAGCACTTCTTAAGTTGTTTTTGTGAGAAATTTTATCACAGTAATGAGTTACTTTTCTAATACATTCAAGTGTATTAAGCATATACTTTTTTTGACTTAGGCTATTTTTCAACTTACAGTGGGCCTCCGGGGGATGGGAATCAACTATCCTAAGTTAAGAACGCTCTATCCTTACAATACCTTGATGCATCGCCTCCCCTGAAACCTTAGTCATCCATCCTCCTTTCTTCACTAAATGTACATCTTCTGCCTCCTTTCTCTCTGCCTTTTTTAGTTAAGCTGGTTAAATGTTATAAGTAGTAATCATGCTACAGTCTAAACGCTAAGCGATCTTGAAATTTCTTCCAACTAGCAAATGCCCATTCCTTTTGAGTTTCAGGCAAAACACAGCCAGCTTCTCTGCCTGAATGTAACACACAAATGGCCTGCAGCCCAGCTCCTGGTAGACTTCTTGTTCTACTCTGAAATCTCATGAGGCTAGCCTTCATCAACTGCAATTTTGCCTCCATTCTTGTCTTCCCAGCTCTACCAGAATGGCCCATTAAACTGTCGACGGCATCCTAGGGCCCCACAGGTCTACCTCAAACCAGTTCTGGAACACATGATCAGGTTGATCACAGCAGCCACCCTGCTTCTTGGTGGCAGTGACTCTATATTGGTTAACTTTCCTTGTAATTGTGTCAAAAAACTTGACAGGAGCAACTGAATGGAGGGGAGGAGATGCATTTGGGCTCACATTGTCAGAGAACATAGCCCATCAGAGCAGGGAAGCATGACAACCAAAATAGCTTGATTCATAGTGGCAGGAGCTCAACACAGCAGCTTCTCACACGGTACTACCAAGAATCAGCAAGTTTGGGCCAGAGCTACTACAGCCAGCCTCTAACCCTTAAAGGCCTGCCTCCAGTGACTAAGCTCTATAACCCATGCCTCCCACTCCTATGGATTCACAGTACTGTCTACTGGTGATCAAATGTTCAAACATATTAGCCTGTGGGGAAAGTTTACATTAAAGCCATATATCTTCTACCTTTGCTTTGTTTGTTGACTGACTGAATGTGGCCCCGAAGACCATGTTGAGTTGGAACTTTGGACTTTTGTTTTGCTTCCTCCAAGGCAACCAGAGTAAACAAGTATAGTATCCTTACTAGAGGGGAGAAACTTTCAAGCATTCTCCAAAGCAGTGTTGACAGCTCCAGAGTTTGTCTTTCTTTTACTGTTTTCAACAAATGAATAAATAATTGGTTAGGATCAATATTTAATGGTGAGTTCCACTCCAGGAAATTCCTCTGCCTATGTGTATTCAGTTCTTAACTTCTTAATGGCAAAAAGATTTACTTAAGTTCATATCAGTGTTTTTCTTTTAAGTAACAGAGAAACAACTCCAAATGGCTTAAACAAATGGGCCATTTATTATCTCAGTAAGTTTTTCATAATCTAAAGGCTTGGGTAACCAACATATTTGGCAGCTCAACAATATTCAGGACTCAAATTCTTAAGTTCTTCTGTCTGTGTATTCTCTCCCTGCCCCTTCCTCTCTCCCCATTGCTCCCCATGTTGCCCAAGGATGGCCACTCTTCCTGTGTCAGGTTGCCCAAGCGCTGGATCAGGAATGTGTGCCATCAGTGTCAGGTTGCCCAAGCGCTGGATCAGGAATGTGTGCCATCATGCACATTTTAGCTTTAGTATCCTCTGTGTGTCAACTTACCCTTAGGCCAATGTTCTTGTTTCTACAGAACAGTTCTGCATACATCCACACGGCTCACTGCTGCACACACGCAACATAGTGAGCAGTCACTGGGCACCTACTTTTGATTCATATCTCTCTGCATTACATCTTACTCAGTATGTGTAATTCTTAGCAGTTCCTAGATGAAACTTCCAGGAGGTACACAATCTTCTACCCATTCACAGTAACTATAGAAGCTTATAATCGCATCCAGTTACACACATGATCTTGATCTGTTAGTAAGGATGCTGAATAGAGTGAGACAGAAACAAGACTCTGAATTGGGTTTAATTTAAGCCTTCTCCCTCTCTCACATCAAATGGCATCTGTGGGCTAGGACTCTACAATGAAGCAGCAAGAGACCGGACAATCAGGAGAGTCACTGATCACAGGCATTGCTCTGAACTCTCAATACATAGATATGGTGGCAATCAGACTTTTAGGCAGTGCTTAGTCTGGCTCTGAGATTCTCCAGTTGTGGTCAATACTTTGCCCACTCCTGTGGTGGCCGTTCCTGTGCCCTGTCAAGTTGACAATGCCACAAAAAGTGTATGATTAGCACCCTACCAACTAGAGGCACAGGTTATGGAAGAATGGGAGATGGCTTAGGGGCAGGAAGTATTTCACTTTTCTTTATGTAATTGCTTGTTTCTATTGCTTGATTTTTTTTTAAAGACTCCCCCTATCCCCACCCAACTTTCTAGAAAGAGAATTTTACTGTGAAGCCTTAAGATCTGATGAGTTTGGAACTTGCTGTGTTGACCAGGCTGGGCTTGAACTTTTGTCAAGCTTCCTGTAATTTTGGGATTGCAAATGTGCCTTACCATGGCCATCTCTTGATATTTTTAGAAACGGACTGACTCACTTGGGCACTTTTGTAGGTTTACAGGAAATTTTTGCTAATAGTGCCATTTACCTGCAGTTTTCATAACAGGGTTTGATGCATATCTGTTTGGGGTGGTCAGTCATGACAGTGCCTTCCTCCACTCCCCAGAGACTGTAGCTCATTTGTAGAGTGTTGCTATTTGGGTCTCTATGCATTTCCAGTTGGTCCTAGGATGACACCCAGGTATCTGATTTCCATATATCCCATGATTCTTTAGTATTTGGGAACCAAATCTCTCACTCTACTGACTCCAGCCTGCAGGCTTGTCCAAAGCCTTGTCTCTCATTACACTGGAGCTGTTGGCTCCTCTCACATCCTCTGGAAACAGATGTAAAGTCAGCATCATAATATTACTGGAGCAGGCTCCAAGGAAGCCCTGATGTTCTCCCCTACTTCTTCTGGAGGGCAGGAGCCCCACAGCATAGGAACCACTCACTGAAAACATTCCCTTCAGCCCCTCTTCCCTTTATATTCTCGCCTTCTGGCTAAGGAACCCTATTTCCCTAAGGCTCTTTGGAAGAGTGTGGAGGACTTTGAACTGCTTGGACCTCGTACTGCTGGGTATTGCATTTGTGAGAAGTGCAGTTTTACCTTAGCACCCAGTTATATGAAACAAGAAACATCAATGGAGCAAGAGGCTTCTGAGTCTGGAGCCTCTACCTATGACCCCAGAATGCTTATTCTTAAGGTATCACTCTGAAATATTATTCATCAATTTGGGAGAATAATAAGACTGCCACCGACAAATCCATGTCTATTATTGACTAGGGGTAAGGTCTTAGTGCTCATGGCCACTGTAGAGAAAGGTGATGTATGACCAAATTCAGAAGACAGATAAACCCAGTGACATCTGCTAATTAAGCATGCAGCATCTATCAAATGATAATGACTTTAGAAATCTCAGAGTCAAGGATTTCTGTCAATAAATTTAATGTACCCTCAGAGTCACAATGTTTTTGGAGGTGAATGGCAGGATTGGAGAAAGGGTGGATGGTGGTGCACAGATGGCTATAATCAGAATGAAGATGGGTTGGTGGTGAAAGGTGTTTAGTCACCAGGACCTTAGGGGCTGTCAAGAATACTCATGGTTTTCACCTGCTAACAGACAGCAGGTGAGGAGCCACCTCTCTCTGGGTTTTTTCTTCCAGGGGAATATTCTCCATGTTCAAGTTTGATCAGGCATGATGCATCCCTTTTCTCACGGTTGCTCAACGGATATCCCATGTCTTCTTAGACATGCTTAGATGGCTCCTTGCTTCCTTTCATCTGTGGAGAGGGTACCGTTGATTGCAACCAGCTACTCAGCATGTTCTTGGGCCTTTGTACAAACCTCTTTTTTTTCTGTCATGACCTGTGAGGTCTTACTGTCAGCTTCCCACTGTCAATCAAGTTGAAACATGTCAAATTATGCAGTGCTATACTCAGCCATAAGAGCTGGGTTGAGACCTAAAATTTCATTTTCATGTGCAACTTAAACCAACACCTTTCCCCCCAGGTCTGTAGAAGTGTGGAAAAGAAAGTGGATACTACGGGCCAAACAAGTCGGATAGGAGTCCAAAGTGAAATACCTTTTCATAAGTCCTGCTGAGTCAGGCCACTGTACTTCCCAGACCAGCTCTGAAGTCCTGTTTTTTAAATGACAGTTTATAAAGTACTGTTTCTTCCATTCTTAAACAACATATTAGTGATAAGTTGATAAAACTTAGATATTAAAATAAGCCATGGGAAGGAGAGGTTGGGATAACCACTGTAATATTCAACACAAAACAAACTAATACAAAGTTTGTCTATGTCAAATTCTCTATAGGACGACAGCTTTTTCAAAAATCACTGCTTGAGAGATTGGGCTGTAGTCTGGACAAATACCGGGGTTATTTAGAACCCAGCCAGCACAGGACACGTATGCATCTGTGGCCCTATAGGTTCATATATCCAAGCAGAGTACACATGGGTATGCGCACATTTTATGTCTATAGTCATGTGCTAACTGAAGATGGAAAGACAATGCTAGGAAGGCAGAGCTCAGGTGGTACAAGTGTTCACAGCCTCATCCCTGAACTTATCTTCCATGAGTCTGGTGGTGTCGTTCTTTTAAAGGTTTGGGTTGGCTCAGATGCAGATGGGAGGGAAGTAGAGAGGGTGTAGTGACAAGAGGAACTTTCCATTCTGATCACACTTGGAAGCTTAAAGCCCTCAATGAGATGGTCTTTATCTTGACTGTGCCCTTGCCAAAGCCTAGATTCTTTTCTTTCTAGGAAAGGAGAATAAATAATTTTCTGTCTACAACTCAAGGTAGACTCTATTAAGGAGACTGTACTTATAGTTAACATGTATTCTCATTCCTGCTCAGACAGGTTGTCAGATTTTTGGGCTTTTCAAAACTTAAACGATTGTAGTTCACACATCCATATACCTCCCATTTCTAGAGTGCTTCATATGATCACATGCTGGTGTGCTTTCCAGTTTTTAACTCACCAGGCATGTGTGATCATTGCCCTCACTTTACAGGGGTGAAAACAGAGACATAGAAAGGTAAGTGACTTACTCAAAGTACCACTGCTGAAGCACGGGAACAGAATTAGGGCTTACATATTCTAGTTTGGGGACTGAATACCCAGTGACTCTGCCAGTCTTTTGCCTTCTTGCCTTCCACATTGGAGGCCAAGGGAGAGGGGCTCTAAATACAGCCTCCCTCCCCAGACGCTTACTGAACAAGATGCCTGGGACTTGTAGAAAAGGCGACATCAGGGATTTAGCTGTTCTTGGTTCTCTCTCTCCTCCTGGTTGCTAGTACCTCACCACAGAGGCAAGGATAATCTCATCCTAGTGTTCTGTGATTCTGTGACATAGATCTAGTAATGTGTAACAGGAGATCAGGATGTACTTGGCTTCACCATGTAGTTACTCAGGGGTCCATATTGAGGCATCTGTAGAGTGGTTTTCTTCAAGGGACATTACCTGGTTTCTTTCTTTCTTTCTTTCTTTCTTTTTTTTTTTTTTTTTTTTTTTTTTTTTTTTTTTTTTTTTTTTTTTGGTTTTTTGAGACAGGGTTTCTCTGTGTAGCCCTGGCTGTCCTGGAACTCACTCTGTAGACCAGGCTGGCCTTGAACTCAGAAATCTGCCTGCCTCTGCTGGGATTAAAGGTGTGTGCCACCACTGCCTGGCTGTTTCTTGAGTTCTGAAACAAGTTATCACACACAAGTGACTTAAATGACAGGATCTTGAATTTGTTACTATTTCCTTTTTTTTTTCACAATTTATGCTATTTTGTATCGTTAGGTATCTCAGTTCTGGAAGTCTGAAACTGGCAAGGCCAGGTTCTGGTGAGGACCCAGTTCTGGGCTTGCAGCTACCTATCTTTTTGTTCTATCTTAATATAGCCAAGAGTAGAGAGAGGAAATAAGCTCTCACCATCATGGGATGCCTCGAAATTCATGATTAGGTCATCTTCTAAAGCCTACATCTCATGATACTCGGAGTCTGTGGGACGGAAAGCTGTGCAACTCAGGGAGCCAGTCCCAGGCAAGAGTGAGGTCAAGATGTCTTCAGACCTAGAAATCTCATCCTGAGACCAGCAGGAATAGGGCTGCTTTATTCCTTGCTTTGAGCCTGTGTGTCTCAGTGCATATAAGCCTTATAACCCCCACCTCCACCACTGAGGTAGTCACATAGCTTGGCCACCAAATTGCAGGTTTAATTTCCTCTCTCCCTACATGAACATGTCCAGCAAGCACCTGAAATTCCCCTCCATACACATGAAGTATTCCCAGCACCAAATCCCCAGCCAGTGATGTACTCACCCTGAAAACCCCTTCTCACTCCCCAGGGTTTACATAGTCCTTGTTACCTACAATAAGGAGAGCTGTTTCACTCCATCTCTGGAGAAGGCTATTTCTCCCACACTCACACAGGCAGAGATCCTGGGGATCCCAGCTGCCAGAATAAACTTAGTTCCTTCCAATCCATCAGGTGTATGTGAAGTGGTACCTGGATACTCTGAGGGCAGAAGCAGACCTGAGGCAGCAGGGAGGGTCTAATTATAAGAAGTGAATTTGGTGGCAAAACAAACGAGCAGGTCATAGACCAGAAAGCTTACTCTCCTTGGTTATGGTTCTCCACTAAGGGTTGTCTTTTGCAATGTGTCTAACATAGCTTTGTTAGGGTCTATGTGGAAGAGTTGGTAATTCGTTTAAGAGGTATTTTAAAAAATAGAAAAATCAGAATTCGGTCTTCAGGATAATACATCACTCTATTCTTACTACTTACATCTGTCACGCTGCCAGGTATGTTTGCCCAAATACTCTAAGGATGCAACTGCCTGAGTGCTGAGCACACTCTCATGCTCCTCAAACTAGGGCTCCTTTTCCCATCTTCTGCTCATGAGGTAATCTTCCACCATATGCATCCCCATCTTGCCCAAGAACTTCTCTTCTAAGTAATTCATGAATGGAGGGACCTTGCAGGTCAAGGTCATGTCTCATATCTCAGGATGTATATTAGGTACAGGGATTTGTCTATGTTCCTGAAGGCTGTGTCTGGGTCTGACTCTGGGACTAGTGATTTTGGTGGATGAGAAGGCTCTGAGAGATGTTCTGGTGAAGTCAAAGGATCACCATGTTAGAGACAGAGGGTTACATGCTGATGTGGACAAGGGAAGCTGGTACCAGAAGCATTCTGCTGTGCCCCTGATCTCAGACAGGAGACATCAGATCCAGACTCTTTCTGCTCTAAGTCTCACCAGTACCCATCATCACTCATAGACATTCCTAGAGCATTTGTCCAGATATCTTTGTACTCTGCGAGAATGGTCCAAATTCTCTGAGACTGACAGATACACACACATCTCCAGTGCACATATTTGTCTTGTATACACCTGACAGCGACACCAGAAATGTCTGGAATAAATGAATCACAACAGTCCTGTCTCTGATGGATTAGACTATGTCCAAGCAAAAAACGTATATTGTAGTTTGTAGGTTCAGTGACTTTGTGGATAGGGTCTTTGTAGAGATAATCAAGGAATAATGATTGTCTAGTCCACTGTACTGGTACTATTATAGAAAGCAAGTGTGGATATGGGCAGATCTACATACAGGACAAAGATGATATGAAGAGACACAGAGGAGCCAATAGAGTTCTTTCCTGCACAATCCTCAGAAAGAATAAATTAACTGGCACCTTGATTTTTGTCTTCTAGACTCTAAATCCATGACATAACGATTTGTGTTATTTAAGACCCTGGTCTCTGGTATTTTCTGATAGAAACCCTAGCAAAGAAATACACTGCCTGTTGCTACGAAGCGTTGTTATGTGTGATTAGAACAACCAATCACTTTAGAGGTTTTAGTTCTGTTAGTTTAAGAAAATTGCCAGATAAGGTTCAAACAGTAAGGCACAGAATCAGGATTTGAAACCAGGCATTGCTGAGAATATACACTCAACCATGATATGTTAATAATACCTTTTAATGGAAATATTGCAAATTAATGGGCTAGGGTCACTCCACATATATTCTGTTTGCTCTTGGGAGAAATATATTCCCCAAAGATACCAATGGCAGTAGCTCCTTATCTCATCCCACATGTTCTTGTTGATGTAACTTTGCTTTTCCTCGTCCAAAATTGTAGTCAGTTTTTATCTCTTCATGAGACTTGGTATTGCCCGTGACTCCTTTGATTAATTGAAATAATGAAAGTGATGCTATGATTAGTCTATGGGTTCAGTGGCCATTGCTTACTGTCTCTTACAGCCAGTTGTTATGTAAAATCCAGTTGTTAAGACTACAAAGATATGAAAAGGCCCAAACATGGAGAGGCCCATGGGAGATGCTACAGGAAGGAAAAGAGGCAGACAAAGAACAAACGAAGGAGCACAGAGAGGTGCCAGGTAGGAGAGGAACATCCATTTCAGAACGAGATTCATGAATCCAAGATGGCCCAATGGATGCCAGGGGTACCAACAATGAAGAACTCAAACTGACCCTCATATCCCTGGATCACAAGCTAAGCTAAAAAAAAAAAATAAATGGTGTTTTAAAATGTCAGATGGGATCATTTGGTACACAGTGTAGATGGCTGATATAAACTTCAGTTATAAAATAACTAAACCTTATTGCTTACAGCAAAAAACCAAGATGACAAACACACACACTCCCATGCACACATGCACACTTCCATGCACACATCCACACTCACAGAAGTCACACGCAAGCCACTCATACTTGAACAAGCACTTCCAGATTTTCCTGAAGACTTAGAAATTACTCTAGGAACAAGGGATGGACTAGAGCCTCCCTTTAGATGGGGCCATGAGGAAAGTGTACCTTCTGAAGTTCTAGGTGTCCCTTATTAGCTCTACATCCTCATGTACACTGACTGCCTGTCTCACCAAGATATTTGGACCTCAGGTATTGCCTCCTGTTTTCATCAAAGTCTCTGACCATTTCCCAATTATTTAGTACCATTTCTTGGGTCATCTAGCAGTGAATGCTAAAGCTGTGCCAAGTGTGGGGGCTTCCACCCCTTTTCTGCTCCTCTACTAGTTTCCTCTGCACAGAGTCCCTAAGTCCAGGATGGAGGAATGCACTCAGGACATCCAACCTTCCAAGGCTTTCTTGTTTGCTTGTTCATGACCGCAGGAGATGTGCTTCTCCAAAATTGAAACTTCATACTGTGCCATTCCTTCATCTCATTTCCAGGCCCCCTGCTGCATGACCGTGTGACACACAGTCATTCTGTGAGAATTGAGAAGGATATTGGCAGTTTGGGAGCTGTTGTTCCTGCTTATGTATGCAAAGAACATAATTGCTAAGTGCATCATCTGCTGTAATTTACACATCCACATATAGCACTGAGCAGGGCATTCTCCTCTTCCATGGGTACCCAGGGTTGAAGCTGTGTACACACTCCAGGCTGGAGAGAATCTGGCTATTTTCCAAGGCCCGAAGCAGCCCAGTGGAAGACTTGAATGGTGTGATTTCCAAGACCTCCAAATGAGACTGGCAGAATTCCTTGTGAGGTTATTTTAGAATGTTCACGGGGAAAGATGCAAGGGTTGTCTGCAGCATCTCACCTCGTTTGGCATCCTTTCCTCGTGTGTTTTAGGACCCTTGTCAGAATTTCTTGTAATGCCAGATCTACGACTTGCTGATCTGTGTAAAAGATGGTTTTAAGTAATGGAGTTTCCTGTGCCTTCAAGACACAAACCATGGAGCAGAGCAGCTGACTGGCATTTGAGATTATCAGGAACAGGAACTCCCAGGGAGACCTGTACTGATATGTCCTGTTGACCAGATGGTCTTCACTCTTGGATTTGCACCCTTTTTTTTCTATGTGGATTGTGAGGTGGGAAGAGCTTCTGTCGAGATAAGCAACTGACAGCTTTATCCATTTTCACAGCGCTACTGGGTTCACCATGACTGAACCCAAGAGTGAAGATTCTTCCAGAAGCTTCAGGTATAACCACCACTGAATGCCACATTACACATGTTAGTATACGGTGTAGGTTCTGCTGTCTACTGAGGCTATAGTTTCAGCTTACAGTTACATTAGGATAACTAGCCAGTGCATTAAAAAGAACCAAGCAGCTATATCAGAAGACCCGCCAAGGAGCCTGGCAGAAAACTAATTCAGGCATATAGATAAATGGTTAAATTCTCACATTAGACTTCTAGTGTTTGGATCCTAGCTCAGCCACTTTCTAGCAATGTGACCCGTGACCCTATCTAGCTGCTCAGACACAATTCTTTCATTTTTGAGATGGGACAAGACCTTTGTCAGTGCCATTGTTGAAGTTCAAAGACTTCAAGCATGTGGAGAGCTAGGAAGAGAGCTGGACTCCTGTTGAGACTCAGTGTGCGTTAGAGGCAGCATTCGTGTGTAGTTCCATAGACCATGAAGCTTCCTTCTAGCCTCAGAGATGTCCTTCATAGGTTCTTCTAATGACAAACTTCATTTGTAGTTCCCAGGCTCCTGAGCCTTTCCTAGCTTCAAAGGAATGGAGTAGAGCCAGCTCTTGGACCACAGCACTGTACTATATACCATATTCCAGCTCTCTTACTATGACCACAGCACTGTACTATATACTACATTCCAGCTATCTTACTGTGGATCAAAAGGCCAGCCTATCCATGCTTCCTCAGTTTCTACATGTGAAATGGGAACAACAGTGCCTACCACAAAGTTTCATGGTAAGATCATAAAAAGTTGAATTGTGGCTCATAAAAGCTTGAAATACTAATTGAGAGTCAAAATGACTTGATTTGACTATAGAGCCTCCAATGGTGTAACCAAGACAGGATCACTAGAGTACCCTGCTCCCTTTAGTCTGGTGTCTTTAAAGAAAGATGGAGATTTGAACACAGAAACATGCATCAAAACCCCAAGTGAAGACAGACCCAGAAGGCTGTGTGAAGATGCCTGAGGCCACAGAAATGCAAGAAAAGAGTGTGCTCTGAAGCAAGCCATGAGAAACCACATTGGCCCTGACAACATTTTGAGTTTAGACTTTTACCTTCTAAAACTATAAGAATATATCTTTGTTGTTGAGTTTCTTGGGCTGGAGTACTTTGTTATGTCACCCCAGGGAACTGATAAAAGAGATGAATAGCAGTGTTTTAGTTATTGCAGGCATTTTGAAGCATTCACCCAGAAGACTACAAAGCAAGCGATACGATATAAGGCCCCCATCTACTAGGGGTGAGGGGTGTGTGGTTTAATGGGCCACTAGAGCAAAGGAGAGGGGCTAAATTCAAATGCAAGCTCTTGACAGGTACTTCTTTCTTCTATGACCTTCAGCCACTAGAGGGCATTTGAAGGACATTAGATCAATAGGAGCTGACCTCTTGTGGTCAAGTAAAGGCCATGCATTCTGATGCTGTATGCCCCACTGTGCCAAGAAAGTAAGAAATAAATGACCCAGAGAATGGATTTCTTCACTGGCTTCTTTTACCTTGGGGCAAAAGAACTCAGGTTGGTAGAGTTAGGGGTGCTGAGTGGGCAAGGTGTAGACATCTCATCATGGATCTTGCTTTACTTGGAGGTTTACTTGGTGGAGATGGAGGTAACTGCTTCTCCATCTGTGTAGGAACTTGCAGAATAAAGATTCCTTAAAAGTACAAGAATAATTTTAAGGAGGCTAAAGAGAGCAATGGCAGATCTAAGTGTGGTTGTACGCCCAATGAATGTAACCAAACAGGCCTTGGGAATGGAAAAGCGTGAGGCCTGGAGAGCCATCATTTGTTCTTTGGAAAGTTGAACTTTTAGTCCAAGTCTCATTGAACGAAGGGCCCCGTGATCCCCAATCTGGGAAGGGATTGGAGGTTGAACAGGGAAAAGCGAAGTCCGCAGAGATGAGGCAAGGATTAGATGTTTAATTCTGTCTCTTTCAGTGATTGACATTCTAGCTGACCCTGGATGATTCACTTAACCTGTGTGGGTGATTGCTTCCCAGTGCACGAAACAAGGACAATGCCAGTCATCAGATCAATTTTCTGGAGTTCATTCCAGGCCCCTAATGAACGACCCATTATAAACACAAATTGTAATTATACCTGAGAGTGCTTTTTACTCGGAGGAAGCCAGAGGCCTTTTCTGTCTTTGAAACTTCAATTATAAAAGTTAGAATCTTCTGCATTTGTCAGAGGCAGATAAAAATTTATTCGCAATATGAATCATATAAGAGCAGGTTAATGATGCTTGGAATCCAAAAGTGGGACATTACTGATGTGAGCCAATTGCCTGGAACCTGGAGACTTAGAGTCTGGTCCTCAGGTTTTCACTAATTAACCCCAAGACCTTGGCCAAGTCATTTCACCTCCCTGTGCTTTAGCCCAAAATAATGCAGTTGGATGAGAAATGAGTGTTCCAAAATTCAGTCATTCTTTTCATGATTTTTTTTGCTCTATCTAATTATTCTATCATTATTCGCAATATTTTAAAATGTATTTACTTTGATGAGCCTCTTAAATGCAAATGAGTGCTGCACCCTGACTTAAACAGCAACATTCATAAGATTTCAGTTTTAGTGGGCTAGTTTCATACACACGCAGATGTGTACACACGTGTAACTCACCAAAGAACAGATATGCTTTGCTTGCATGTAACTTAAAGGGCATGCAGGTAGCACAGTGATCACCTACACCAACTGTGAAATGAAACACACTAGCCTTGACATTTTTGGTTGATTCTTATGTGGTTACCAGACCATGAAGAAAATTTAAAAGAAGGCATGACGGGGAACAAGATCAGCTGGCGGTTTTGATAAGCTTTGGGTTTGTACTCTAGCAGAAAAGAAAAAAGAAAAAAAAAAAACCAGGTTTTTTGGTTGTTTTTTTTGTTTTGTTTTGTTTTTTGTTTGTTTGTTTGTTTTGTTTTGTTTTTAGATTAGTAGTGCTTTCCTTACCAGCTAGGTAACTGCATTAGTAGTTCTGGCTACTGCAGTCAAGTGAGGTGATGCATATCTAGAGTCTCAGGACTCCGGACTAGAGAGAGAAGGCCAAGAACTTCAAAGGCATTCTCGGCTATAGAATAAGTTTAAGGTCATCCTGGGCTACATGAGACTCTGTCACACACATACAAAAGAAAAAGACTATCATCTAGCCAACACTGCTTGAGAAACATTAGTATTTGCTACAGAAATATTAGAAGAGAAAAATAATTTTAAAATATTAACGTAAGAGGTTAGACATAGAAGATAGTAAGAAATGCGGATGCCTATACTTTCCTTTATGCATGAATACGCAGCTCTAAGTTAGCTTACAAATTTAATTCAATCCAATGAAAACCTCAATAAATATTTTATTAAAACATATTCGCTTAAAAGTCAGATCCATTGTAAGAGCCAGAGGATTGGGGAGTTTGCTGTGAGATTTTGTCTCCTAAGCAGCTACGCCCCTGAAGTCTCACTAAGGTGGCTGGTTGCCTAACCATGGAACTTGGGCTAAACACAGACAACAATAGACATGTCCAAGTAGGTGAGAATGTGTCTACATAGAGAACGACAGGCCACTAAGGAAAGCCAGGAGCTTGAGAAATAATCTTCTCCAGACAACATCACACCAAGTGGTGTTCCAACACCAAGTATTCATCCATGAAAACATACGTACGAGCAATATACAGATTGAGCACATCATATTAGGGAATATATAGGTACATATTAACGAAGATAGAGGTCATGAATTTGAGAGGCAGCAAGGAGGGATACATGGGAGGTTTGGAGGGAAGAAATGGGGAGATAAATGTAATTACATGATAATTTCAAAAGTGAAAATACAAAGTAATAATTGAAAAAATATTCAGATCCTTAAAGCAGAGCATATTCTACAAATTAGTATTGCTATTGATTGTTTCTTCGAATAAACTTGAGTAGACTATTTGTTATATAAGCAGTGTCTTAGTCATAGTTCTATTGCTGTGGAGAGACACCATGAGCAAGGCAACTTTTATAAAGGAAAGCATTTAATTGGGAGCTTGCTTATAGTTTCAGAGGGTTAGTCTGTTATCATCGTGGTAAGGAGCATGGCAGCCGGTAGGGAGGTAGACAAGGTGCTGGAGAAGTAGCCGAGAGATACATCCTGATCCATAGGCAGCAGCAGATAGAGGATACTAGTGTGGGCTTTAGTAACTTCAAATCCTGTCCCAAGCCACACACCTCTTCCAAAAAGGACACACCCACTCCACCAAGATTACAAATTCTTCCTAACAGCCCACCAACTGGGAACCAAGCATTCAAATATATAAGCTTATGAGGGCCAATCTCATACAAACCACCACAAGCAGGGATGTCTGGAGCATCAACAATATTCAGGCCCTATTGTTCTTGTCCAATTCTTGACTTCTGTCCAGAGGTAGGAGGACTTTGGGCCTAGAGAGTGAGGTCTGTAACAAGAAGCACATCTGCTCATTGCTGTGGAATCTGTACTGAGTCTGTCCACAAACCCAAGTCTTGGTTTCCTCACTATTTAGTAGGACTAACAATATGTCACAAGTATGGTTGAATTGACAGGGTATGTACGAGGTGACATGCAGGAATATCCAGTGATACACATAACAAATCATGCTTACATGGATTTGGAGTTCACTCTGAGGACCATGGCA
Source organism: Rhynchomys soricoides (assembly GCA_019843965.1). Classification (NCBI taxonomy): domain Eukaryota; kingdom Metazoa; phylum Chordata; class Mammalia; order Rodentia; family Muridae; genus Rhynchomys; species Rhynchomys soricoides. The sequence goes on from JADRCH010000081.1 coordinate 845,947, forward strand.
TTAGGAAGGAATTATGAGAGGTTTTTAGTCTGGTACTTCTCAAAAACAAAGTTGAGAAGCATAAAGTATTTTAGCTGAGACACATTCAGTGGAAGCTCAGGATGTCACTCTCTTCCTCCAAAGTAGTATTTCATTCTTTGTCTTTATGATTCAATGTTAAGGAAGGTGATAACATACTTAGCCATAACAATGATCAAATATAACCATAAAGACACCTAAAGATATTTGGAAGTCCATCTATAAAGGCTGCAGTTCCTTTTATTGACTCAATAGTTAGCTTTGTGCTAAAAAAAACAAACCTAAAACAACAACAACAATGACAACAACCAAAATAAACAAAACCCAATTCCATATATCCACCATTAGGAACTTTAGCAGCTTTACACATCTGTTACCTTTTTATATTTCTTTGAGCACAATGTGATCAGCCTAATGTCTGGATAATTACAGTTCTACTTTTCTATTACAGGAAAAAATATAACCAACTCACCCTAAGCCCCGAGCAAGAAGGGGCTCCATCCCAAACCCTGTATTTTAGAACACCTTCTCCAGCCTTCCTCAAGCTGAACTTTTCATCCTGGGCTAAGAGGGTGAGAGTTAAGAAATGCCTCCTAGGATAGCACGATGGTTCAGTATGCAAAACTACTTGCTGTGAAAACCTGATTTCCTGAGTTCAATCCCTGGAACTGACTTAAAGGCAGAGAGAACTTCTCAGAATTGTCCTATGACCTATATACATGCACTATATACATATATTACACACACACACACACACACACACACACACACACAACTCCAGGGAGTTTTGGACTCCCCTGCCAAGTTTTAGGCTCCTCTGTCAGAGTTTGAAGGCCTCTTACTAAGCATTTCTTCCAGGTTCTCTTGCATGGGTAGGAAAAGTTGCAGGCAAATGCAAGCCTATACATGAGATGTAACCACGGAAAAGTAGGTAGAGGGAGTGATGGCACATACACATATAAAAGGCTGGTCACAGTGCAGGGCACACAGCAGAGGGGAGGATGCACAGTGTGAGCCAGACCACAGTGAAAGGGTCAGAAGATAATGGGGTTGAGCTGTGTAGTCTTATTTCCATTTTAGTCTTTCCCCAGGTCCTGCAATGTTACAGGTAGACAGAATTCCACTGTTGGAGAATGTCTACTTTGTGTCCTATCTCTACCCAGTGACTTCCTTTTGGTCATTCACTATTCCCCAATGCTTCTATAGAGAGCTGGTCATGGACTGAGAAGAAAGGTTAAACTCCAAGATGATGATTCTTGCATTAGTAACTACTGATCCACTCCACTCTCAAGCATCCCTGATAAAATGTCTCCTGGGATCACAACATCTTAAAGTATGAAGAGAGTACAGAGGTCATTTCTGAAGTGTATGAAAAATGAAACCAGGGAGATACACAGATAGATGGGAAAACAAACATTCGACTCACCTGGAATTTGACCTAACCTGCTGTACAATCTTGTCAACCTTCAAGGCACGCCATTATTAGCCAGTGTGATTTATTACTCAAAATGTGGTTTGTTCTAGGTCAAGGGGACTTCAGTTATGGATCTTTGGATTGTGTTTGTAGTCCCTGCACAGCAGAGTAACCTGGAGCCATTTAATACTTTCCAAACTAGATGGACATTATAATTTTTAGTCAATTTCCTATGACTCTGAAGAACTGCCCAAACTGTATATCATTAGTCACATTTCTGAGTGCTGATGGTCACTATTCTCCTTTTGAACTATCACCTGACTTACTGTTATTCCCTCTTCTCTGCTCTTGACTTAGGATGGAACAACAATTTTCTAAGACATGTCAGGAGCCAATGACGACTTCAAGGCTCTTGCCCCTGGTGTCAGTATTATGCCTGTATTCAGGGTCTCAAGCCAGAAAGGCAATGTTCATGAATTTGAAAATAGGCATATCTGGGGGAAAAAAAGATAAGACTGTAACCTTAAAACCTTGGGATTTCTTCAAACACAGAAACGGCTTGGAGGAAAATAGTTTGGGCAGCCAAGAACAATCAACACATTTTCTTTTTTTCAGGAGAAAATGAAAACTCCAGAAAAGGCAGGAGACCTAAGGACACTATGTTGGCCCAGGTAACCATTCAGAATGGCAGGGGGGAGGGTGTTTCAGTGGGTGGCATTGTTGCAAGTATTGATGGGACAAAAGCAAAATCAGAGAATGTCTACAAGAGAAATCAGCAGCAACAGTGAGGAGGTCAGTGAGGGTCAGAGCAGCATAAAAGTCAGATGTAGATGGGAGTAGTTGGAAGGACCAGCACTCTCTACAGGTGCAGAAGCAAGAGCCAGTGATGAAGAGAAGACCAACATTTGTGTGCAGAAGAAAGAGTGAAACAGCTCCAGGCTAATAGTGTGCACAGATCTATAGTCAGATCTATAGTCAGATCACAGACCAGTTCCCCAGTGTGCTTAAGGAAGGCACATTTACATCACACTATTGGGTCTTAGAGCTGAGTTCTTACACTTTTCTGTGATACACAAATGGAGGATTTTCCCAGGCAACTGGGCCCTGCTGTTTCCCTCTCACCTCCTTAAAATGCCAAGAAATGCCAATGTCCAAGAGGCAGGTAAGATTCTCTTTGAGGGACAACATTTACCATAACCACAAACAACAGAAGGCAGTGTTAGGTTCTGCAGTGTTGAATAAAGTCTAGAGGAAGTTCTGGCTGGGTATGCAGACTTTTTTCTGTATGTAATCATTTGGCCTACCTCTCATTTGGCCTCTTTCTCTCATACCTTGAGTGGATGTAGGCACAATGGAGTGTCTGATGCTCCGTTATGGTTTACGGTGAAGACAAAAGAAACATACATTTTTGAGTGCTTTAGGGGAATGTGGTTATCTCCAGGAGGTTTGATTCTGCCACAACTGTGGCAGCAGCGGACTCATGGGAAAACTTACAAGATGCGACCCAGCTTCTTTGCCTATCAAGGAGAGCAGGGACAAAGCCCACTGCATTGTGAATGTCCCACAAAATGGAAGTATGACACAGAGCCTAAGACAGGAACTTTTATGAAGTGCCTTACACAGTCAGCCAGTGTTTGTTTACAAAGAGCCACTGTGATCCACCTTATAACTCTGCCTTCCTTTCTGTGAGTCACACTTGAGAGCTGAGTAGGTCAAGGCAGACCAATCTGCTGTGAATGATTAGAACTCAGGGACAGTGAGCAGACACTGAAATGTTTTTGTGGCTTCTGTGTCGTAAAAACAGTAAAGTGACATGTCTTTGTGGACATACCCCAATTACAGTGTGGACTTTGAAGTGAGTAGTCCTTGAAAGAGAAAAGAAAACACAGCAGAACTCAGCATGCAGCATGCAGCTATTTGGACCCCACCACCACCCCTTTTGCCAGACCCAGTGCTTTTGGAATGAACCAAACTTCTTATTTAATTTTTGAAACATTGAGTTTGGATGTCGGAGTGAGACTAGAGAGTTGGAAAAATTTTTTGGATTTTGGTAATACTAATTTTTTGTTTGATGAAATGCTCTTCTCAGCATCAGTGAGCTTCTGACCGGTTAGTTGGACACTGATTGACTTGGCTTTGCTAGCTTCACACTTTGGTTAGGTGTTAACAAGTACAGATGGTTTCTAACTTGTGATTTGACTTAAAAAAATTTAATTTTATGATTGTGCAAAAAAAAATGGATCTTTGTGATCTGTATTCCACAGCAAGTGTACGATATGCAGTGTGGTACTATCTTATGATGCTGGGCAGTGGTACACTGCAGCTGTAGTAAGTCAAACTGTTACAAGGGGAAGCAACAGATAATCCTACTACATGCTTGGGTAATAAGCCATGATGTTCAGTGGGTGAAGGGTATTAGATGCATTTTATTTTACTTAGGATACTTTCAACTTATGATGGGATTATCAGAAAGCAACCTATCATAGTCAAGGGACATGCCTAAAGCCATTCAAAGTTTACACAGAATAATAATAGCACACTGACCATTCTGACACTTACAAATGTTATTAATTCATATATGGATCAATAGCATATCAATTCATGGGAAATTGACATGTTATCACTATAGGTTACACACACACACACACACACACACACACACACACACACACACATTTCAAGTTAAAATGACTGGTTCTATCAATTGTCTCCACCTTTGAGTAACAGGCAAACTTACTGTTGAGGAGACTTTTCTCCATTTCTTCAACAGAGAACTTGCTATTAGCAGGTAGAAATGCTACTGAGTTATGGATGTAAATGCAGTATCTTGTAACTGTCTTGAATTCACTGACTAGTGCTAACAGTTTAACTGTCTATATTCTTAGCATATATGCCCATGTGATCTTCAAACAAAGATTTCTTCCCTTTCTGTTTGTAAGTCCTTTATTTCTTTTTCTTGTCTTCTGGTTGGGACTTGGAACACTATGTTGAATAGAAGCAGTAAGGTGGACATTCTGACCAAGGTTTAGAGAAATCGAAAGGTGACAAGAACCTTTTGGGGAAAACAGTCTCTCTAATAAAAGATGTCGGGGATATTGGCAATGAGAAGAAATGAGAGTTTTTCTCTTGTTATATATAAATTTAACTTAAAAGGGGAAAAAGAAAAATATAAGACCCAACTTATGAAATTATTAGATAAAACATTTGGAAACATGCTTCATGATCTTGGGCAAGCCAAGAACATTTTAAGATCTAATTCCCAAATATCCACACCCAAAGCAAAAGTTTATAATGAGATTATATCAACCTAATAAATTTCTACATGGTGAAGGAAATAAAAAAAAAAAAAAACAAAGTGAGGTGGCCGGGCAGTGGTGGCACACACCTTTAATCCCACCACTTGGGATGCAGAGGCAGGCAGATTTCTGAGTTCGAGGCCAGCCTGGTCTACAGAGTTCCAGGGCAGCCAGGGCTACACAGAGAAACCCTGTCTCAAAAAAACCCAAAAACAACCAAACAAAAAAATGTGAGGAGAAAAACCTGCAGAATGGGTGAAAATATTTGTGAATTACATAACTGGAAAATGGTTACTATCCAGAATAAGAGACTCTAACAGTTTAATACCAGAAAGTCTGTTAAGCCAACGACAAAGTTCTTACAGATATTTCTCAGCAGAAGACATACAAATACCCAATAAGAACAGAAGAAAGGCTGAGAATCACTAATCACCAGGGAAATGCATATCAAAATCAAAATCATGAATCACCACAGACAAGTAAGAATGACTCCCAAAGGTGGTGCATGTTAGCCAGCATGTGGGACAAAGGGGGACCATTGTATGGTGTTAGAGAAAAGGTCCATTAGTACAGTCATAATGGAAATTAGTATGGTAATTTCTCAAACAATGAAAAAGTAAAACAGCCATAGGATTTAGAAGTCTGAGTACTGGCTATATTTCTGAAAGGACTGATGGCAGTATGTAGAAGGGCTACGTGCACAACCATGCTTACTATAGAACTTCTTATGATAGCTAAGGACTGGAAGCAATCTAAGTGTCCTGTTGCAAGTGTATAAGAAGATAAAGTATGTCCGCAACAAATGGAGACTAGCTGTCTGTAAATAGGATCAAATCCTTTTGTCTGTAACAGTATAGATGGATCTGTAACATATTAAGTGAAGATACAAGCACAGAAAGACACACATGACATAACGTGGAATCAAAAGAGATCGTTTGCAGAAAGCAGAAAGCATCAGGGCCAGAGAGTTGGCTCTGCCATTCAGACCATTTGCTGCTCTTGCAGAAGACCTAACACTGGCTCCCAGGACCCAACTTCCTGGAACTCCACCTCCAGGGAGATCTGACCTCTTCTCTGGCTTCCTCAGGTAACTGGACTCACGTTCACCAACTCGTACACATACATGCACACTTGAACACACAAATGTGCGCACACATATAATTTAAAAAGTGAAGAAATCTTTTAAAAAGCAGAAAACCCTTTTAAAAAGTGGTTACCAGAGACTGGTGGGTATAGAGAGGATCGGGAAGAAGTTGGGCAGTGGGTACCAAGTTCTAACCAGGAGAGAGATAGGTCCTGAGGCTCTGATGTGCCATACAGTGATTATAGTTAATGTGAAACATACTTCATAATAAAATAATCAAAGAGAACTTTGAATGTTTTCAGTACAGGGTCATGATAAATCTTGAGACAGAGGATACTTTGATTAGTGTGATTTTATTATTATAGAATGTGTTGAAATATATTGTATCCCCCAAACATGCAACTATTTGAATAAAATTTGAAGACAGTGTAAGTTTTCCTGTGGATAACAAGGATACTACTGACTACACTCTACTATTGAATCCTCACTACAGTTTCTCACCATCTGCTCCTTGAATTTACCTGTGAATTAATGATTCAGCATTAAGATATTTTGCTGAAAATATAGATTACATGTTTTTAAAATTTCACTCTCAGATATGCAACATTCCATGTGTGTGTGTGTGTGTGTGTGTGTGTGTGTGTGTGTGTGTTTTGTTGTTGTTGTTGTTTTTAACCTCAAACTCTAAATGAGTCCAGCTGCTGTGTGCAGAGGCTCACCTGGCAAGCCAATGAGTACAGAAGGAATTCAAGACAGGTCTAGTTTGAGAGATGATATTCTTCTGACAGCCAGTTTTTCTTTGAGGATACTCAATGTCTTCAAATATGCCAGCTTTCCTTATACTGAACAATAATCTAGGTTAGGATGCTTTTATCCCAGCTTCTTCTTTTTCCTCAACAGGGTCAGATTTGTACAATGGTCTAATGGGATCCCAAGCTCCTCATGTTTTCTTTTACTTTAGGAAAGTCGTAGGTGTTTCACCCAATTTGATGCTCTGTTTTGGAGAAATACAATAATGAAACACATGGTTTAAGTGAAGTTGGAATGATTTTACCTGTGAGTTATCTTGTTTGATCAGGAAAGGCGTAGTATTAGAAGCATGAATAAAAGGTGCACTGTGTGCTGTGAGGGTGAAGGGATGGCCCAGGGGTTGAGAGTGGTCTTACAGAGGAACTTAATCAGGCTCCCAGCACCCATTTCATTAGCTCACAGCCAACTGTTACTCCAGTTCCAGGGTGATCCAAAGCTTCTCTTCTCCACAGTCACTTGCTCACATGAGCACATAGCCTCATATACTTACAAATAATTGGAGAAAATATCTTCAAAATACAGTGGGGACCACTGAGATGGCTTGGAAGGTAGATACACTTGTCACACAACCGTAAGTTTGATCTTGGGATTCCCAAAAGCTGTCCTCTAACCACCACATTTGGACCGTGGTATTTGTCCAGCCCACCCCACTAATGAGATGTAAAGGTAATACAGTGGGGGTGTTTGAAAATTAAATACGAATTTTGTTGTGTCTAGGTAGATAATGACATGATTGATATCAAAAATAAAAGTAACTATAAATGTACAATGGATGAACCAAGCTTCCTAGGAATTTTGAAGGATGATGGTGCCAGAGCCATCCAGGCCAGAGAGTGCTGAAATAAGGTTTGAGGAGTGTGCAAGAGCTGGTTGCATCCCAATATAAGGAGCCACTAGCAGGAGTACAGGTTATTGTGTAACTGCAATGCCGCACAATGTTGGGCAGAAAATGCCTTGCAATGATTTTTTTAAATAAATGTTTTTGAAATTAAAATATAAATATAATTGAAATTAAAATGTTCTTCCCCTTACTCCCTCTAACCCCTTCCATGTACTTCTCTTGCTCTTTCTCAAATTCATGACCTATTTTCTTTAATTGTTTATATCATATACATATGCAGATACATATATATCCATAAATATTTAAATATAACCTACTCAGTCCATAACCTACTCAGTCCATATAATGTTTTTGTACATATATAATTCTAGTGCTTATCACTTGGTATTGGATAACCAGTTGGTACCAAGTTGGGTGGCTATGCCCTGGGGAATATTCTTTCTCTTACTCTCAGTACATTATAGTTGGCTGTAGCTCTTTGCTTGGGGGTGGAGGCTTCTCGAAGTTTCTCTCTTCCATGTTAGCATGTCTATTGGTGTACTTGTCAGGTCTTGTTCAGACATCCATGTTGTTGAGACTTCATGGATGCAGCTTCCCTGACATTTCCAGGAGATATAATCTGTCAGCAGACGGTTTGCTCTACTGACTCTTATAGTCCTTCCACCCCATCTTCCACGATTTCCTGAGCTGTAGGTAAAGGAGTTCCATTATAGATGAATCAGTTAGAACTGAACAACACAGGATTGTTTGTCCTTTGCATTTTGATCAGTGTGGTTTCTTTAATGGCCACTCTCTGTAGCAAAGAGATATGTCTTTGGCTCTACTCATCTGTTGGGCTAAGAATAAATATTTATAATGTAATCAGAAATTATGCTTGTATCAGTAGCAGGTTCTCTTCTAAGACCCATGACTTAACTAGCCCCAGGCAGTTGGCTAGGTTTCTAATACAAGACATAATTTCCCTCTTGCTGAGAGGGGCCGTAAGTCCAATTAAAGAATAACCTGAGAATTGCAGATATTATAGAGAGTTCATTAAGAGCATCATTTAATTTCTTTTAAATAGAATCTTATATTAAAATGGAGCATTTTTTGCTTAATTTATTGTGATATAGAAGGGTTAACCAAAATCCACACTTCAGATTTCCAGAGCTTTTAATACTATCCATTTTTCTCCTCCAAGATTTCTGCCAGGAGACCAAGTTGTTGATACATTCTCTTGTTCTGTCTAATTAGGCTCCTCTTGGCTGTAACAGTTTATGATGTCTTTTGCAGTTGTAACAGTTCCTCCTTAGGTACTTTGTACAATATTCCTATGTATGTTTTGACTGATATTTCTGTCACAATATGGTTCAGGCAATGGAGAAATACGTTTGGGGGAAGGAAGACCACAAAGAACCATTCTCAACAGGTCATATTCACAGTGGTTACTGTCAATGACCAGTAGTACTATTAGCCTTGACCTTCTTGCTGCAGTAGTGTTGGCCAGATTTTCCATGAAAAGTTACTACTTTTATTTTCTTCTATTTCTTTTATTGTACTCTTTAGAAGCACGACACTGCATATAGTCTATATTTAAGACCAGAAAGTTAGGATCTCCCTATTTGAGAGTAGAGTGTTTCCTGGAAGTTACAGGAATTTGTGTGTCTAGGAAATCTTTCGTCTTTTCCATGTATTTATTAATTTGTCATTTATTTAGATTAGCACAGCTATATAAATTTATACACATATTTCTTTGACTTATAAACTAATAAATCTTTATTGTATTGGTCCAATTTTTGCAGATGTGTCTTCTGGGAGGTCTTTCCATTGCCGATTGGCCTTGTCTTCTTGACATCTCTACATCATTGTGGCTTCTAAGAAAACAATTTTAGTATAGCTTTACTTTTTTGGTACCATAAGATGCTCCAGACTTACTTTGTGTTTGTCCATTTCTAGCCCTTAGCCTTGTGCCATTTTTCTAAAGAACTCCAGTTGTTTTTTTAAATTTACATTCCAATCATTGCATCCTCCCAGTACCCCCTCCCATAGTTTCTCATCCCATTCCTCCTCCCTCTTGCCTCCAAGATGGTACTCTCCTCACCAGATCTCCCCATTCCCTGGGGCCTCAAATCTCTCGAGGATTAGGTGTATCTTTTCTCACTAAGGCCAGACCAGGCAGTCCTCTGCTATATATGTGCCAGGGCCTTTGGACCAGTCCATGTATGCTGCCTGGTTGATAGCTCAGGCTCTGGGAGCTCCATGGGGTCCAGGTTAGTTGATACTGCTGGCTTTTCTATGGGGTTGCCTTCCTCTTCAGCTTCTTCCATCCTTCCCCTAACTCAACCATAGGGGTCCCTGGCTTCAGTCCAATAGTTGGGTGTAAATATCTGCTTCTGTCTCAGTCAGCTGTTGATAGGACCTTTCAGAGGACAGCCATGCTAGGCTTCTGTCTGTAAGCACAACATAGTATCAGTAATAGTGTCAGGCCTTGGTGCCCTCCCCCAATTATGTGGATCCTAAGTTTGACCGGTCATTGGTCACCTTTTCTTCTCCATTTTTGTCCTTGCAATTCTTTTAGACAGGAATAATTCTGGGTCAGAAATTTTGACTGTGGGTTGGTAACCTTGTCTTTCTCCACATGAGTCTCAGTCTATCTACTGGAGGTGGACGCTTTGAGTTTCCTCTCCCCATTGTTGGGCAGTTTGGCTAAGGTTGCTCCCATTGAGTCCCGAGAGTCTCTTACCTCCTGGGTCTCTGATACTTTCTAGTGGGTACCCCTACCACCTCCCAAGGCTGCATATTTCTATTCATTTTCCTGGCCTTCTGGGCTTCTCTCCTTTCCCCTAACCCCACATCTGATTGTTTTCCCCCTTTCCCTACCTTCTCTCACCCAAGTCCCTCTCTCCCTCTGCCTCCTTCTAAGTTGGATTGAAGTATCCTCATTTAGGCCTTTGTGTTTGTTAAACTTCTTATGATCTGTGGGTTGTATCCTAGGTATTCAGTACTTTTTGGCTAAATATCCACTTATCAGTAAGTAAATACCATGCATGTCCTTTTGAGTCTGGGTTACCTCACTCAGGATGATATTGTCTATTTCCTTCAATTTGCCTGCAAAATTCACAATGTCTTCAGTTTTAATACTTGAATAGTATTTCATTGTGTACATTAACCACACTTTCTGTATTTATTCTTCAGTTGAGGGACATCTGAGTTGTTTCCAGCTTCTGGCTATTACAAATAAAGCTGCTATGAATGTAGTAGAACATATGCTCTTATGGTATGATGGAACATCTTTTGGGTAAATGCCCAAGAGTGATATAGCAGAATCTTCAGGTAGAATTATTTCCAATTTTATGAGGAACCACCACATTAATTTCCAGAGTGTTTGTACAAGTTTGCATTCCCACCAGCAATGGAGGAGTGTTCCTCTTTCTCCACATCCTTGCCAGCATATGCTGTCACTTAAGTTTTTGATCTTACCAATTCTGATTGGTGTAAGGTGGAATCTCAGGATCATTTTTTTGATTTCTTTGATAACTAAGGACTTTGCACATTTCTTTAAGTGCTTCTCAGCCATTTGAGATTCTTCTGTTGTGGATTCTCTGTCTAGCTCAGTACTCCATTTTTAAATTGGGTTATTTGGTGTTTTGGAGGTTAACTTCTTGAGTTATTTATATATTTTAGATATTAACCCTCTACCAGATGTGGGTTTTGTGAGGAGTTTTCCCAATCTGTAGGTTGCTGGTTTGTCCTATGGTTGATGGTGTCTTTTGCCTTATGAAGCTTTTCAGTTTTATGAGATCCTATTTATCATATAAAGGCAGACCTAACAAAATTACACCAGGCTTCTCAACAGAGACTCTAAAAGCCAGAACATCCTAGACAGATGTCATCCAGACCTTAAGAGAACACAAATTCTAGCTAAGCCTACTATGCCCAGCAAAACTCTCAATCACTGTAGATGGAGAAACCAAGATATTCCATGACAAAACCAAATTTAAACAATATCTGTCTAATAACCCAGCCCTACAAAGGATACTGGAAGGAAAACTCCAATACAAGGTGGATAACTACACCCAAGAAAACATAAGAAATTAAACATCTCACAACAAACCCAATAGAAGAGAATTGCATACACTAATACCACCCCCAGCAACAAAAATAATAGGAACTAACAATCAGCTGTCTTTAATATCTCTCAACATCAATGGACTCAATTTCTCAATAAAAAGACATGGGCTAACAGACTGGATATGTAAACAGGATCTAGCATTTTGTTGCATACAAGAAACAAACTTCTGTTGCAGGATTTTCCCTGTCCAATTACATTAGTGAAGGGGAGGCCTGAGATTGGACAAGAAAAAGGGAGGCAGAGCTAAGGGTGGAGGAGAGAGAGAGAGAGCGTCTCAGAGGAGAAAAGGAGATGAAGATAGCAGCAGTCATGAACCAGCTTGGTGGTAACCAGCCACAACCAGTTATGATATCATAAAGGTTAGAATATTGGGATAATTTGTCTAATCTAGGTAGGCAGCTTTTACTATATCAATTGGCTCAGAAATTATTGTATTGGCACCTTGTAAATTGTCATATTATTAATACATAAATCTGATTAGTTAACTATAAGCATAAGAGTTTTAATTCTACTGGCTAATTGGGTGTTGAGATGGCTGATTGTGAGGTGCATGGGGCATTATATGGAAGTGAGAGGAACTTGGTGCTGGGGGAGCCCACTAGAGAGTTGGCAGGCTGAGAGACCACTGAATTGAGAGCACTGGGTGGGAGCCCTGTGGCCTGACGGGGTTGGAGAGTTGGTAGGTTGAGAGAAGCAGGAGCACGGAGATATTTCCCACAACAAACCATTGGCAAAGACAGACAATACCTCAGAGTAAAAGGCTAGAAATTTTTTTTCCAAGCAAATAGTCCCAAGACTTTCAACCAAAAGTTATCAAATGAGATGGGGAAGGACACTTTATATTCATCAAAGGAAAATTCCACCAAGAGGAAGTCTCAGTTCTGAACATCTATGCCCCAAATGCAAGGGCACCCACATTTGTAAAAGAAAAGTTGCTAAAGCTCAAAACACACATTGAACCTTACAAAATAACTGTGGGAGACTTCAACACTCCACTCTCATCAATGGACAGGTTGTGGAAACAAAATCTAAACAGAGTTACAGTGAAACTAACAGAAGTTATGAACCAAATGGATTTAACACATATATACAGAACATTTCACCCCCCAAAAAGGAGAATATACCTTCTAAGCACCTTGTCCAAAATTACTTATAATCAGACACAAAACAAGACTTGACAGATAAAAGAATATTGAAATTATCCCAAGATTCTATCAGATCACCATGAACTAAGGCTGGACTTCAATAAAAACAAAAACAACAGAAAGCCCACATACTCATGAAATGGAAAAACTCTCTGCTCAATGATAACTTGGCTAGGGAAGAAATAAAGAAAGAAATAAAAAACTTTATGGAATTTATTGAAAATTACACAATATACCAAAACTTATGGGACACATTGAAAGCAGTGTTAAGAGAAAAATTCATAGCATTGAGTGCCTTCATAAAGAAATTGGAGAGATCTTATACTAGCAACTTAACAGCACACCTGAAAGCTCTAGAACAAAAAGAAGCAAACACATTGAAGAGGAGTAGACAGCAGGAAATAGTAAAACCCAGGACTGGAATCAACCAGTTAGAAACAAAGGGAATAATACAAAGAATCAACAAAACCAAGAGATGGTCCTCTGAAAAATCTACAAGAGAGATGAACCCTTATCAAACTAACTACAGGGCACAGAGACAGTATCCAAATTAACAAAATCAAAACTGAAAAGGGAGACATAACAGAAACTGAAGAAATTAAAAAAATTATCAGACCCTACTACCAAAGCCTATACTCAACAAAACTGGAAGATCTAGATGAAATAGATTATTTTCTAAGCAGATATTACATATGAAAGTTAAATCAAGATCAGTAAACTAAACAGTCCTATAATCCCTAAGGAAATAGAAATATTCATTAAAAACCTCCCAACAAAAAAGCACAAGGCCAGATGGATTTAGAACAGAATTCTAACAGACCTTTAAAGAAGACCTAATACCAATACTCCTCAAACTATTCCACAAAATAGAAACAGAAAGAACACTACCTAATTCATTCTATGAAGCCACAGTAACTCTGACATCTAAATCACACAAAGACCCAACAAAGAAAGAGAACATTATGCCAATTTCACTCATGAATATCGATGCAAATATACTCAAAATTTTTGCAAACCAAATCCAAGAACATATTAAAATCATCATTCACCACAATCAAGTAGGCTTCATCCCAGGGAGGCAGGGATGGTTCAATATACAAAAATTCATCAAAGAAATACACTATATAAACAAACTCAAGGAAAAAAGTCACATGATAATCTCATTATATGCCAAAAAAAGCCTTCAACAAAATACAACACCCCTTCATGTTAAAAGTCTTGGAGAGATCAGTAATTCATGGCACATACCTAAACATAATAAAAGTAATATGTAGCAAATAATTAGCCAACATCAAATTAAGTGAAGCAAAACTAGAAGCAATCCCATTAAAATCAGGGACAAGACAAGGTTGTCCACTCTCTCCCTATCTATTCAATATTGTATTTGAAATTCTAGATAGAGCAATTAGACAACAAAAGGAGATCAAAGGGATACAAATTGAAAAGGAAAAAATCAAAGTATCACTATTTGCCAATGATATGATAGTATATATAAGCAACCACAAAATTCTGCCAGAGAACTCCTACAGCTGATAAACAACTTCAGCAAAGTGTTGGGTTATAAAATTAACTCAAAAAAATCAGTAGCCTTCCTTTATACAAATGATAAACAGGCTGAGAAAGAAATTAGGGCAATCACACCCTTCACAATTGCCACAAACAGTGTTAAATATCTTGGTCTAACTCTTATCAAGCAAGTGAAAGATCTATATATGACAAGAACTTTAAGTCCCTGAAGTAAGAAATCAAAGAAGACCTCAGAAGATTGAAAGATCTCCCATGTTCATGAATTTGTAGAATTAACACAGTGAAAATGGTCATCTTACCAAAAGCAATCTATAGATTTAATGCAATGCCCATAAAAATTCCAGCACAATTCTTCACAAACATGGAAAGAACAATTTTCAACTTCATACAGAAAAACAAAAAATCCAGGATAGCCAAAACAATTCTCAACAATAAAATATCTGGGGGAAATCACCATTTCTGACCTCAAGCTGTACTACAAAACAATATTGGTAAAGGCCACATGATATTGGTACAGAGACAGACAGGTTGATCAATGGAATAGAATCAAAGACTCAGAGATAAACCTACACACACCTATGGACACTTGATCTTTGACAAAAAAAGGCCAAAAACATACAGTGAAAAAAAGAAAATATCTTCAATTAATGGTGGTGGTCTAACTGGCAGTATGTATGTAGAAGAATGAAAATAGATCCATATTTATTGTCTTACACAAAGCTTAAGTCCAAGTGGATCAAGGACTTCAACATAAAACCAGATGCACTGAATCTAATAGAAGAGATAGTGAGAAAGAGCCTCAAAACCCAGTTGTTTTTATTGGTATTAAAAACCAAGATATGTGACACATTGAATTTTCCAAGTTCTGACCTGACTTCTCTATAGCATATCTACATGGATATGACCAGCATAGAATGGAAGCTGAGACTAATAGGTATGATTGGAGCTGTTCTGACAGATGGAAGGGTCCATACAGACATTCAGAAGACAGAGCTGAAGAGATGGCTCAGAGGTTAGGTAAACTACTCTTGCAGAAGACACATCATCCATTTCCATCACACACATCAAGTGACTCATAACTTCCATAACTCTAGCTCCAGCAGATGTGCCATCTCTGGCCTCTGAGGTCACTTGCATGCATGTGCATATACCAACACCTAGACACACATACACATAACTTAAAACAATCTGATGACAAATTTATTGGAGAGGCTGTAGAGCTAACTTAGGAGTAGAGAGCTTTTGATGTGATCAAGACTTTTGTAGGGCCTCTGTGTGTTCCACCATAAGTTATAGTCTATACATAGGCTTTGTATGAGATTTATGAAAGAAAATAATCTGTCTAAACAACTAACCTTGAAGAAGTTATCAAGAAACCAAACCAGGACTGTGGCTTGCATTGGTCCTGGGGATTTCTCAGCGCAGTCTTCAGCAGAGGTGAGGTGATAGTGGTTGCATGAATGCTTGGGGTATTGCTCAGCCTTATTTCAAGGCCCAGAAGCTTCTCTGCATTCCAGTGTCCTTGTTTTTATAACCAGGACAACGGATCAACTTAACATATGTGCTTTTGAGGATTGAATGTTCCAGAGTGTGTGAGTGGATTGTGACATTCATTGACAAATAAGATGGCTATGTAAGGATTTAATATTAAAATACCAATATTAACCTCTATATGCATCTTTACTATAAATAGCAATGCAATATTGGCTCAGAGGAAAGACTTACTATATAGATGACATAAAAGGAGTAATATTTTTTTCTTTTAAAGAAATTTTAGTATCAAGTTAGCCTTAAATTATAATATTTAAATGCATACATAAAATTTTTAGAAAAGTTTTTATGTGAATCTGATGAGAAGGCTTAGTGGATAAAGACACTTGCCCCTGAAGCCAGACGAAGTGACTTTGATCCTAAGAATCCATGTAAAGATGGGAGGCATGAACTGACTTTACCAAGTTGTCTTCTGATCTCCATACTTACACAATGGCAACTACATGCCCACAATAATAAAAATAAAACAAGAAATGTTAAAGTTTCTAAATGAGTCATTTCTTTAAGGATGACAAGGAATAAGGAGTGAGTTATCTGGAAAATATGGTTCGAATGGGTTGTGAATAGCTGTGTCCTTGCTGTCCATTGGCTTTCAAAGGGGAAGGTTATAAGGGATTGGGAACATTTACTGTGGCCAATAGCAAAATCCTAGGTTAGCATCATGGTATCTAAGAGATCATCAATAGTAGTGAGTTTGTAGGAGAAGAATAAGGAAGAAAACCAATATTTTCCTCTCAGAAAAACAGACTACTAAATGTTTGCATTTGATGTGTATTTTAGTATGTTTAGTCTCAATGTCAAAGGCTGGGGGCCTTCGTAGTTCACAAAGTCGAAGATCAAGGTGTTGTTTTGGATGAGTTTCTTGAGGCCTCTCTTGATGGCTTATGGTCAACTGATTTCTCATTGGGTCTTCCCAAAGTATTCCCCTCAATGTATGTATGTGTGTATATGCACATAAGTGTATTCATGTGTGTGTGTGTGTGTGTGTGTGTGTGTGTGTGTGTACATGTAGAGAGACTTTTCTTGTCTCTTTCTCTTCTTATACAATGTGTTAGCTAGTTTTACATGAGCATGACACAAGAGTCAACTGAGAGGAGGGAACTTCAATTGAGAAAATGCTGCCATAAGATTGGGGTATAGGCAAGCCTGTAGAGGATTTTTTCATTAGTGATTGATGTTGGAGGGAGAGCATATCATTATGGGTGATACTACCCTGGGCTAGTGGTCCTGGGTTCTATAAGAAAGCAGACTGAGCAAACCTCAAGGAGCAAGCCAGTAAGCAACACTCCTCCAAGGCCTCTGCATGTGCTCCTGCTCTAGGTTCCTGTCATTTGAGTTCCTGACCTTAACTCCCTTTGATGATGCACTGTGATGTGGAAGTGGAAGACAAATAAACTCTTCCCTCTCCAGTTTATTTTTGGTCATAGTGTTTTATTGCAGCAATAGTAGCCCTTACCAAGACATATGGATATCTGTTCTATTGAAAGAGAACCCCCTTTCCTTTGTAGATTAGCAGAAAGAGGTACAAGGAAAAAATCTAAAAGGCTGAGTAGTAAAAGAGAAACATTCCCAACCTAGAATCTCAGAAAAAAGTTGACATGCTGGTCTCTGAACTGAGTGACGTGGGACAGCCTGATCCCCCTTCATGCGATCCCATTGGGGTTGTGTCTGCAAGAAGCTTAATCAGAGATACAGTCAAACAAGACAGGCACCACTCACCAAAATAGTAAATTGGCCTGAAAAGAGTTCATTTCATAGAGTCCTGATGTGTTAGCGTCATACCAACATTCATTTTTTAAAATTTTATTTAATTTTGTTTTTTACTATCCAGATTTTATCCCCCTCCCAGTCTACCCTCTGACAGTTCAAAATCCCATACTTCACCCCTGTCTCTATGAGGATGTCACCACCCCCTCCAGCCCCCAACCTTTCCACCCCCTAACCCCACACCCCAAGACCTCCCCACTCCCTGGGGCCTCCAGTCTCTTGAGGATTAGGTATATCTTCTCTGACTGAGTCCAGACCAGGCAGTCCTCTGTTGTATATGTGTTGGGGGCCTCATATCAGCTGGCGTATGCTGCCTGATTGGTGGTCTGGTGTCTGAGAGCTCTCCAGAGGTTCAGGTTAATTGAGACTGCTGGTCCTACAGGGTCACCCTCCTCCTCAACTTCTTCCAGCTTTTCCCTAATTTGACCACAGGGGTCAGCAGCTTCTGTCCATAGGTTGGGTGTAAATATCTGCATCTGACTCTTTCAGCTGTTTGTTGGGTCTTTCAGAGGGCAGTCATGTTAGGTCCCTTTTTGTGAGCACTCCATAGCTTCAGTAATAGTGTCAGGCCTTGGGCCCTCCCCTTGAGCTAGATCCCAATTTGGGCCTGTCGCCAGACCTCCTTTTCCTCAGTCCTTTCTCCATTTTTGTCACTGCAGTTTTTTCAGACAGGAACAATTATGGGTCAGAGATTTTGACTGTGGGATGGCAACCCCAATCCTCACTTGATGCCCTGTCTTTCTGCTAGAGGTGGGCTCTACAAGTTCCCTCTCCCTACTGTAGGGCATTTCATATAAGGTCAAAATCTCTGGGGACAGCACATGTTGTCAAGGATGTGGAAAAAGAGAAACATTCTTCCATTGCTGGTGGGATTGCAAACTGGTACAACCACTCTGGAAATCATCTGGAGATTCCTCAGAAATTTGGAAATAGTTCTACCTGAAGATCTAGCTATAACACTCTTGGGCACATACACAGAAGATGCCCTACCATGACACAGGGGTGTGTGTTCTATTATGTTCATAATGGCCTTGTTTGTGATAGCCAGAAGCTAGAAACAACCCAGATGTCCCACAACAGAAGACTGGATACAGAAAATGTGGTTCATTTACACAATGGAATACTACTCAGCTATTAAGAACAAGGACATCATGAGTTTTGCAGGCAAATGAATGGAACTAGAAAATATCATCCTGAGTGAGGTAACTCAGACCCAAAAGATCACGCACGGTATGTACTCACTAATAAAGTGGATATTAGCCAAAAAAAAAAAAAAAGTACAGAATACCCAGGATACAATCCACAGAACTCAAAAGAGTTAAGGAGTTTAAGGACCCAAGTGAGGACACCTCAGTCCCACTTGGGAAGGAGAAGAAAGCAATCATAGGAGGGAGGAGGGAGGGACCTAGGTGGAAAGGGGGACAAGGAGGGGAAGAGGGGAACTTGATCAGGTATTGGGTGGGGGAACAGGACTGAATCCCGGAGAGCCAGCAGAAAGAATGAAAACAGGCAACCTTGAAAGGTAGGAGGTAGGGGGACCCTCTAGAATGTACCAGAGGCCTGGGAGATGAAAGATTCTCTGGAATCAAAGCGGGAGACAATATTTATTTTTGAAAGAACATACAAGAACATTTGGTAGAATCCTCAGAGGTTTGTGAACCCTTAAAGATTCTTACTTAAACTGTATCCAGGGAATTACAAACATTTTAAAAGGCTTTTCTCCATCTTGTTCTGAGGTTATGCAATTTTTAACCAAAAATTTCTATAAATCCTTTCATTCTCAATGGGTGGTTCAGCCAGGCTAAGGGGCACAGCTACCTAAATTTTATTTGGTATATTTATAATTACTTATCAAATTATCCATTTAATAGGCAGGTTACATACTTTCCATGGAACAGCTCAAGACATAGTAAAGACAAGAACTTTGGTAATAATGTCTTGTCCTCCATTGTCACACAGTACATTTAGGATAACAGCACGTACCTACAGCAATAATTGTGAAAGTCACAACCGAGTTCACATTTCTCCATTACTTCCTGTGGACTAGACATTTTCAACACAGACGTTTATTCTGGTTTCTCCTCAGAATGCTCTAGGAGATCAGTATAATCACCACAAGCTTTAAACAGATGTTGTAGGAACACAGCTCAGGGAGAGACTCTAGTTCAACACTGCACAGCAAGAAGCAGAGAAACCAGGATTCAAACCTGTTTAGCAACTCCAAACTCCAATTTTTCTTGGGGCTGTGAGAAAAATGTAGTCTGGTGCAAACTGAGACGGATTTGGCTTTGAGGGAAAGGTGTGAAGAGATAATTCAATGAAGAGATTCTCAGGCCTAGAGCATGGACATGTTGACCAGATTCTAAGTATACATAAGTGGGCACAGAGAAGAGTGTCAAGACTGCAGCAAGGTGTGAGATTGCAAGGCAGATTTGTTAGGTGACATGTTAGTGGATCACCGATTCATGCTAATAGGATGGGCTGAGGTCGGATTATGAGGAACTAAGCTAATTACCACAGAGGAATTAACAAATTACATTTTTTCACAGGTGAGTGTCTGAAGAAGGAATTCTTTAAAATCATAATCTAATTGGAAAAACAGATTAAATATGAGGGGGGAAGATGAACGTGAACTGCACTGCACAGTTCTCAAATTCAGATGTGTACAGAATCACTAGGGGATTTTTTTTTTTTTTAAATTTAATGTCAGGGCCCCACTTCAGTCCCATTTAATCAGAATCTCTGAGGTTAAGACCAGGTATAAGATTTCTTTAAAGCTCCCCCAGGTGATTCTCATGTGCAGCCAGGGCTGGGAATCACTGAGTTAGATTATTGCAATCGTGCAGCATATAATAAGTTTTCGAGCTAGGATGATAGAAGGGGAAATGACAGAATGAAGCAGGAACCACGGAGGTAAAGAGGAAGTGACAGCCATACCATTCCGGGCATAATTATTACAGGTGGGGAGGCAAGAGGAGAGACAACGATGCTAACTAGTAAGAGAAGCAATGTTGGGTTAGGGAAGGCGTCTGCCTTGGGTATGCAAAGATTCAAAGAACAGGAGAAGATCTGGGGAGTCAGATGTCTGTGGGCTGGATCAAAGGACAAAGGCTAGGCTGTGGTATACAGACTGGGAATTATATACATATGAAATATGTTTGAAATAAGAAAAGACAAAACCTTGGAGCAAGAACACACAAAGAGAAAAAGGTGGAACGTTGGGAGCTGCTCATATTCAATGGCAGTAAACAGAGATATGGAAGAGAGGAAGCACAGTCTACAGATTCAGAGAGAGGAGCTCAACCAGACCAACCAGACATGCAATTGGTATGGGGGGAATGATGGTCGTGAATGATGTGCCTGAAGATGGAAAATTCAACATGCTGACCATGTACCCCACCTAGGTCAGTGACCTCAGTATTCAATGACAGCACTACCATGGTTGTCATAGCCATGGCTTCTTAACCTGGGGTTCTGGAGCCCACAATTTTGCTTGCTGACAATGCAGTCTGCTTTCTCTTCTTGATGATAAGAGAACACACACTGAGTGCATGCACCTGAAAGTTTCTAGGAGATGTTATGAGACCAAGACAGTGAAGAAGTCAGGAAAGGTAAGTTTTTCAAGAGGTGGAAAGGTCATAAAATTGGCATCAACAAGATGGTAAGTGAAAAGCAGTGACAAAACAGTGACACCAAAGAAATTTCTCATGTTAGACTTGAACCCTGATCATTTTCAACCACCTAAAATAGCTATATCTTGACTTCTGTGTTGGACAATAGAATCAGGATTCAACTGCAGTGAGTTGAGGAACTGTGGAGAGACGGATATCCGAATGCATAAAGGTGTGTTGCAGTTAGAGGCATGTTTTAAGCCTGCACAAGATAAACTAGCATTTAAGTAATTTTATATTCCTATAAAAAAAGAAAAGAAAAGAAAAACAGCTATCAGCATGTATTTCTCAAGATGTTGAATAAATTTTCTGCAAGTTCTTTTTGAATGAGTTGACCTGTAGACCAGTGGAGCAACATAGGGAAGTATATGTCTGACATGCTTGTGACCAGCATGGGTGATATTAGCTGATAAAACATAGGGTAGATTAACAGCAACTGGATAAGGCTTACAAGGAGAACTTGGCTAGGCATAAAACACTTTGGTGTCACTTAGTAACTTTTACTCAGAGAATATGCTCTCTCTCTCTCTCTCTCTCAGTTCTAGATCCCCCTTCTCTAAAATAGGTCGCTCTCTAAACAGATCCAATGGCAACTGCCTTTTCTAGCACACAGGGTTGAATAAGCATCAAATGAACCAATATATTGGAACAGGACTTATGTTCTAGAATGTGTCATTAGATTTCAGTGATATATTCTATTGATTTCAGTGCTGAAGAGCAAACCAAAAGTGCCAGTTCCCTAATCCCCACCACACAAGAACTTGCCATGTCACATAGTAAAGGGGCTGAAACTGTAGGTGGAGTTAAGGTTGGCAACCAGTTGACTTTAAAGGATAACATCCTTGATTATCCAGGACCTGATGGAGTCATAAAGTTCTTCTTCTTCTTCTTCTTCTTCTTCTTCTTCTTCTTCTTCTTCTT
>JADRCH010000081.1:868112-981809 GCA_019843965.1 Rhynchomys soricoides
TTCTTCTTCTTCTTCTTCTTCTTCTTCTTCTTCTTCTTCTTCTTCTTTTCTCCTTCTCCTTCTCCTTCTCCTTCTCCTTCTCCTCCTCCTCCTCTTCCTCCTCCTCCTCCTCCTTCTTCTTCTTGTTATTTGAGAGTGTTGTATATCTATACAGTGAAATACAATCAGATTTACCATCCCCCATTTTATCCCTGAACAGTTCCCTCCCCACCTCATATCTTTATAAAAAGGCATAAGCTAAGTACAGTTAATGCTGCCCACATCCTTGTGATAGACATACATTTCTCCACCCATGTATGTGTGTGTAGGCATGTATCTTCCTCACACTAAATGCTACACACCCATTCAATTATGTACACATTTACATTTTTACTAATAATGAACCACAAAGAAGATTGTAGCTCTATAAAATTATAATGTAGCTTGCAACTTAAGGGAAAGAAACATAATAATAAACTACACTGAAAATTTTTAAAAAGGAAAGGAATAACAAATCTCAGAGGAGAACTAACTAAAAGACACTAAAAACAAAACATCACAAAATGAAGAACAGGTTTTTTCAAATGTATAAACTCACACACGCAGTGCATGCATGCACACATTCATGAGAATAAAAAAAAGAGAGATAAATATAATAGACACATTCTTTGACTAGGAAAACTAGATTCAAATAAAATCAGACCAAAAAAAAAAAAAAAGACATTTTAACTGGCATTACAGAAATGCAAAGGACCATTATATACTGTTATGATACATCAGCCATACAGAAATATATACCTTTTTGTACAGCAATAATAAATTATCTGAAGAGGAAATACTCATCTGAAAATAAAACTTAATTCTAAAAGTTACAAATGAAAACTTGGGTACAGGGCTGGACAGTGGTTAAAAGCATTGACTACTCTTCCAGAGGTCCTGAGTTCAATTCCCAGCAAGCACTTGGTGGCTCACAACCATCTGTAATGGGATCGATGCCCTTTTCTGGTGTGTCTGAAAGTGGTTACAGTGTACTCATATAAATTACATAAATAAATCTTTAAAAAGCAAGGAGGGGGGCGTCTGGAGAAATGGCTCAACGATTAAGAGCACTGACTGCTCTTCCAGAGGTCCTGAGTTCAATTCCCAGCAACCGCATGGTGGTTCACAACCATCTGTAATGGGATCCTGCCCTCTTCTGGTGTGTCTGAAGATAGCTACAGTGTACTCATATTAAATAAATAAATAAATAAATAAATAAATCTTTAAAGGATAAAAAAAAAATAAATTAAAAAAAAAAAAAAAAGAAAACTTGGGTACAGCTTCACCAAAGAGGTAGAAAACCCACAATATCAAAATTACAAAACATTTATGAAAGAAATTAAAAATGGACTGGTGGTACTAGTCTATAATACTAGCTATTGAGAAAGTTAAGGCAGGAAGATTGCAAATTTAATGTCTATCAGCTTGGGTTATTTAGTTTAGCCTGGCCAACTTTGTGAGTTTCTGTCTAAAAATAAAGCTGGTCATACAACTCAGTGATGGAGTGCTTCTTCATACAGACAGTAAGACAGAAAACACACAGACAGGGACACATGAGTGTATGAGAGCACACACTATGCATACACAAAGAAAGCATTTCATGTCTGAGTATTTGAAGAATTTACAATATAATCAATCCACACTACCCAAAGCAATCTACAGTTTCATTGCAATTACTATCAAAACACCAATTACACCCTTTACAGAACTAGGAAAACACTGTAAAGTTAAAAATAGTACTTGAGTAACCAACAGAATCTTGAAAAACAACAACAACAACAAAAAACAAATCAGAAGGCATTACATTACACTATTTGATATTAAAATACAGCACAAAGTTACCATAACCACAATGACCAGCAGACTCAATAACCAATAGAATATAAACAAACCACATTGATTTTTGGCAGTGTTACAAGAATGCACCATGGGGAAAGGCTAATTAATCTCTTCAACAAATTGCACTGTGGGTACCCACATGCAGAAGAATAAAACAAGACCTCTTTCTTTCCCCATATATGGAAACCAATTCAAAATAGATGAGTATGTTTAAATATAATGTTTACAATTATGAAACTGCTAGAAAAAAAGTTCATGGAAAATAAAAAAAAAAACTCATAGTATTGTAAGAAGCAAGAATCAGGGGCACAAGATTTCAACTGTGCAAGAAATGAAAAAAAGAAAAATGAAAAAACAAACCAGAAGTGTGGCTTCACCAAGCTAAAAGAATGTCTGTAAAGCAAAAGAAACAAGGGTGAGGAGATAATCTACAGAATGGGAGCAAATATTTGCAAATTATGCATAGGACAAGGAAGTAAGGGCTACACTCACAGGCAGAACCTAAATGACTAAATAACGAAAATTCATAAAAACAACCCAGTTAAAACAAAAGACAGCCATGGGGCCATTTCTCAAAAGAAGACAGAGAAAAGGTCTGTGGGAAAATACTCATACTAATCGTACTAATCAGATTTTGTGTGGCTGAGTGAAAATATCCAATGCAAACAACTTAAGGAGCAAAGATATTTTTGTTTGTTTGGTTGATTGATTGATTGATTGATTGATTGTAGCTCATCACTTCAGTGCTTTCAGTCCAGAGTCCATGGTTCTGTTGATTCTAGGTCTTTAGTGAGGCCAACATCAAGCAGTGGGAACACTGAGGCACAGGCTATTCTCCTTAAGATGGACAGGACACAACTGGGGATGACAGGACAGGAGACAGAGTATAACCTTCAAAAGCACACCCTGTGGACCTACCTCTACCAGCAAGGCCCTTCCTTCTCAATCTATCAGTATTTTTGAAGACAGAAGCTTCCTGCCCTTGGTAGTATTAAAATTCAAAAGGACCACCTCTTTGTAAGAAATTGTAGACAAGAGTTTTCTCAGTCAGATGTGTTGGATAAGGCAGGTTTTAAATTCATACCCAATTGCCTAAGTTTACAGGTAAGAAAAGTTGATTTTAACCAGCCAAATAAGAGTTAGATTTCCACATTCTGATTCAGATCATCTAAAAGCTTCAGTACCTATAGGATAAGCCTTTTCTCTCAATTTTATCATCTTAAAAATGTTCTCCTAACATTGCCCACAGATGAATTTGTTTTGCCAGAAGGAGGAGGAACATATGCACCAAATGGTGGTAAATTCAGGGCTTAGAAATTGGAAGTTTCCCACTGTTCTTTTGGCCAAATGTTTTGGGATTTTAATAGCGATTTTCCAGATCATCAAACTGATTCTTCTCAGAATTTCTTAAAGAACAAGTGTGCTAAAACAAACAAGCTAGAATTCTGCTGTCCAGTGTCAAGCTACTGTGAATAGAGAGGGTCAGATGGCCAGCACTGTATCTGGGGCAGTGGATGCTGCGTTTGTTAAGTGGGCCCTGCTCAAGTCACAGTCCTATTTGGCCATGTCCTTTCTTCAGTCTTTGCATCTTTATTTTAATTGTGTTGCATGCTGAAGTCACAGGTCTTGAATTTTATTTTATTTTGTTTATTTATTTTTGTCATCTGGGACAATCTTACTTGACAAACAAGTATTATGAATGGGAACAGCTCTGTTAGAAGAACTTTAAATAATAATTCTTTAAATGATAGTGATACATTAGTACAGATATGATTTGGAATTACTCAATGCCATGTAAAAAGATCAGATAATATTCAAGGTCTCAGAAAGAGCACACTGGGAAAGGTTTGGAATTCTCTCTCTTTATAAAAAAGAAGTCCATGCACTCACTGTGTCAAGCTTTTCCCTTTTCATTTCTTTTCTCTTGGTTTTCAGAGTGTGAGCACAGACTGACTTTATAATGAAAGCAGGAAGTGTTGGTTGCTTTGGAAAGTTGGCCTGCAGGTCTTCTAAATGTTGGAATATAGAGATCTCTCATCGTTGTGACTTTAATCCCATGGGACACAGAGCTGAGTATAAAGGTCCTCAATCTTGGTATGCAAATCATCACAGAAAAAAATCACAGGATTTCCTTACAACACACATTCCTTTTTGTCAACAGTGGGAAAAGTAACTACATAATAATGAAATGAACAGAGGAGACATCCAGAAAAACTAACCGATCACAGGTCTTCAAAACAGACAAATGGCAGTTTCAATGTTGAGATGATGCCTCATCTTAGTGTGAATAACGCCGGCCTCAAGGGAGTGCTGGAAAAAATTCAACAATAAGTTTGAATGTCAGTCAAACACCTGAGCTGATTGGCTTATAAGGAGAGAGGGCTTACTTCGGGATCACAGTGGGGGAGGTCTCCATTCATGATCAGGGTTCCTTTCCTTTTGAAACCATGACAAGGCTCAGGTCATGGGAGAACAGAGAGCCAAGGTGCTCACCTCATGGGTCAGATGTGAAGAAGATAGAGGAGAAGAGACCTGTTTCCCAGCATCTCCTTTGAGGGTACACCCCCAAGGGACCTAAATTGTCCCACTAGGTTCTATGTGTTAAGATTTCCACTTTCTCCCACCAGTACTAGGATGGAGTGGGTATCATTAGCACATGGGTCTTCAGGGATATTTCTGATCCAAAGTAAAACAATATGGAAGTCTAGTGCCTGCTTAGTAAATGTGGTTCCCTTTTCCTTTTCTGTTGCCCTAAGGCTGTGGAAAGTCTTACATGGGGGCATTAAATGGGTCTCAATATTAGAGGGCAGAGAGGCTCTGGATGTTTGCTTGCAGAAGGTAGGAAGGCAAACAAGTCACCTCCAGAAGTTGAGGAAAAGGACTGTCAACAAGGGACTATGGGGGCTACAACATTCTCCATCTACTTTACAATTTTAATGTCTTAGTATATAGCCAGAGATGCTTGCTTTAAACAAACCAGGTAAAACACTGCCTGCCTGACTAAAAAAGAAAATGGAATATCACAAACACTATAACAGAAAACAAAGCCCCTATCAGTTAAAAACAAAACATTTGTTTTCCTAAAGAAAATAAAACTGTATTTAATTGGATTATATTCCCACATTAGATATTTTGTGAATTTTCACCTCTCATAAGTAAGGACACAATTTCTATCTTCTATATGGTGGAATAAGGGGGAAAGGGAGAGATCTAGTGAAACTGTTTTTGTTAGGAGACTCAAAGTTCAAGTTTCTCCTCGTTATGCAGACTGAAGCAGGGCCTTGCCCATGCTAGGCTGTTACTAGACCACCGAGGTACAATCCTGACCATTTCACAGCTGATTTTGAGGCAGGGTCTCACTAGATGGTTCAGGCTGGCCTTGAATCTCCTGCGGTGATTGTACCTTCACCAGCATACCAGGATTCCGTCTGAAATATTTTATCTTGCTATGTCTGTACATGCCCTTCCGTTTCTTAGTTCTCTTTCCTCTTCTATTTTCTTCTTTAATTCACTTTTTATAATTTAGTTTTGGCAATGACTTGCCTTTATTCTCCTTCCTTTCTTTGAAAACCTTTAAATGTTTTATTTTTATTGTATGGTTGTCTTGCTTGCATGCATGTCTGCATACTATATATGGCTCCTTTCAGAGGCCAGGAGAGGGTGTCTGATCACCTGCAACTGGAATTACAGACAACTGTGAGGCCGCCATGTGGGTGCAGGGAACCCAACCGGGGCCTCTAGAAGAACTGACCACTGAGCCACCTCTTCAGCTCCTCCTTTGAAACTTTTGGTAATGGTGTGATTGTGACACTCTCTCTCTCTCTCTCTCTCTCTCTCTCTCTCTCTCTCTCTCTGTGTGTGTGTTGTATGTACATAAATATTATTTCTAAGAACCATTTCTTATTCTGTGGCTTCTCTAATTTTTTTCATTGTTTTTAGTTTATGGTTTATTGATATAGTATTCCTCAAATCTTTCCTAGGAAAATATTTTTAAGTTATATTTTGTTACTATACTATCTCTGATTCTCCTCTGTCCATTTTTTCCCTCTACAACTTTTTAATTTTTTTTTTATTTAATTCTTTATTTACATTTCAAATGTTTTCCCCTTTCCAGGTCTCCCCTTTGGAAACTCCCTATCCCATCCCCCCTCCCCCTGCCTCTATGAGGGTAAACCCCGACTCACCCACCCACTCCTGTCTTCCCTCCCTGGCATTCCCCTATACTGGGGCAACTAACACTCTCAGACCCAAGGGCCTTTCCTCACACTGATGGTCAACAAGGCCCTCCTTAGCCACAAATGTGGCTGGCACCATGGGCCCCTCCATATGCATTCTTTGGTTGGTGGTCCAGTCTTTGGGAACACTGGGGGGCCTGACCAGTTGACACTGTTGCTCCCTCCCCATGGGGCTGCAAACTCCCTCAGTTCCTTCAGTCCCTTCTTCAACTCCTTTATCTGGGACCCCACACTCAGTCCAACAGTTGCTATGAATTGAATGAGTGTTCTGAACTTTTGGGCTAATATCCGCTTATCAGTGTGTACATACTGTGTTTGCTCTTTTGTGACTGAGTTACCTCACTCAGCATGATATTTTCAAGTTCCATCCATTTGCCTGTGAATTTCGTGAAGTCATTGTTTTTAATAGCTGAGTAGTATTCCATTGTGTAAATGCACCACATTTTCTGTATCCATTCCTCTGTTGAGGGACATCTTGGTTGTTTCTAGCTTCTGGCTATTATAAATATAGCTGCTATGAACATAGTGGAGCATGTGTCCTTATTACATGTTGGAGCATTTTCTGGATATATGCCCAGGAGTGGAATAGCTGGGTCCTCAGGTAGTATTATGTTCATTTTCTGAGGGTCTGCCAAACTGATTTCCAGAGTGGTTGTACCAGCTTGCATTCCCACCAGCAATGGAGGAGTGTTCCCCTTTCTCCACATCCTCGCCAACATCTGCTGTCACCTGAGTTTTTGTTCTTAGCCATTCTGACTGGTGTGAGGTGGAATCTCAGGGTTGTTTTGATTTGCATTTCCCTGATGACTAAGGATGTTGAACATTTCTTTAAGTGCTTCTCAGCCCTTCAAGTTTCCTCAGTTGAGAATTCTCTGTTTAGCTCTGTTCCCCATTTTTTTGATAGGGTTATTTGGTTCTCTGGAGCCTAACTTCTTGAGTTCTTTGTATATATTGGATATTAGCCCTCTATCAGATGTAGGATTGGTAAAGATCTTTTACCAATCTGTTGGTTGCCGTTTTGTCCTATTGACAGTGTCCTTTGCCTTACAGAAGCTTTGCAATTTTATCCTCTGTCTATTTTTATAATTTGCTTATAAAGTTTGTTTGTTTGTTTGTTTTTTTAAACAAAAGTGTCCATTTGTTTAATTTTCTCTTGTTATTCATACTGGAAGATTTTTAAAATTACTTTTGAACTTTCATACATGATTACAAAATGTGTTTTCATTATATCCTTCCCTCTTCCCCTTTCAACAGCTCCTGTAACACTCAAATTCATGTCTTCTTCCTCTATAATTATATGGGTCCAGTTAGTGTTGCTGTATTGACTTGGGTGCAGGGCTGACCATTTTGATACGAGTTACTGATTAGGGGTCTTGCCCTGGAGAAAACTACCTCCCATGCTTTCAGCAGCCTTGGACTTCTAACTATGGATGGAACCTTGTGAGTCCTTTTCCAAGTATGCTAGAATGTTGACTGGTGTGGTCTCTGCAGATCTTATACAGAAAACCATAGCTGTAGAGCTTTGAGTGCAGAATCCCCGTCATGGCCCAACGACATTCTGTCATGGCAACCCTCCAGCTCTTATACTTCTCTGCTCCATCTTTCAGAATGTTTCTTGATCCTTAGGTATAGGGGTTGTGTTAAAGATGTCCCATTTGTGTCCACGTGGTCACTTGTTCATCACACTTTGACAAGTTGGGGTTCACCATAATAACCTCTTGTGCTGCAAAAACGAGGTTCTTTGATGAAGGGGGAGGACTTTTTGATCTTTGGGTAAAAGCATAAGTATCTATAAGGCTATATCGATTTAGTAAAATGGTGTTGTTTGGTGTTGTTTGGTGTTGTTTGGGTCTCTTCTAGAGTCTATGAGCTCACCAGCACTGGAATTTGGCTAGGCTGAGTTAGGTAATTTAGCTAAGCATGAGTTCTCTACTTGGTGAGCCTTAAGTATAATCAGACTACAGCTGGTTACCCCCAAGCCATTAATGCCTCATCACACAATTAGACATGTCTTGCTAGGCTGGCAGTTACTGTGATTTGGAGGATTTATAGCATGGTAAGACTAATGATAACTTTCCCCCTGACACCTTGTTTAGAATCTTCTGACATGACAACAACTAGCCATCAATGTGAAGACTTTCAGATCAGTACCAGCTTGAAATCTCCAAGGTCTATGAATAAATGTGTGGTATCATATATGCTGGAAGTTTTGATGATATATCTAGGAGACCTTGGTTGTCAGTCTATATTTTGAGTGCAGACATCCTAACAGCTAGCTCTTTCAATGTAGTGAGGTTACCTGACTTATACTCCTTGCCACTGTTTTACAATTAGGTGTCAACCCCTTATTTTGAGGTAGGAAGGGTGGGTCTGCAGAATCTAAATTGTCTCTATTTTTTATTGTATCAACTGTACCACCTTTTCTAATTCTTTACTAGGTAGGCTAGAGTCTATTCCATTTCTTTCAGAAGAGGTATTCTTAGGGTCTTTTTGTGATGATTCTGTTCAGAGATAGATTTTCAGTTAGTTTTAGGCTTTGTCTATGGAAAGGAGAGGGAGATGATTACTCTTCAGGCCCTTAGGTGAATCATTGTTTTTAGGTCTACTTGGTCTTTTCTCATTCCCTAGCCAAGCTCCTACAGCTGGACCTGGAGCCTTAGGGAGACTGTTCGGTGTAGAAATATTTAGCTCTGTGTTTTGTTGCCTATAAAACTACTGAGATGAGGTTTTCTCTGTTTCTTTCAGTTGGAGACATTTTCTATCTGTTATCTATTTTTGAGAAAATCATGAACATAAGTTGTCTGATGATGGCCCCTTATTTCTTCTATCATATGGGTTTATCTGACTACAGTCATCATTCTATTTTCTGGGTGATGCTGAGAGAGAGGGGATGTGAATGAGTCCCAAGAGTAAGCCATCACAAAATGGAAGTCACAGAGACTGAAGAAAATCCTCTAACTGCTCTTAGTAATTTTAGGATAGCCTGCAGAACTGAGTATGAAAAAAATCATCATCTCTTGTCAATACTGCTCTGACTCAATCCTTTCTTCCTGAGGCTGCACCTACAGCATCATGTGTCCTCTGCCTCCTCCCACCATTTACCAAGCACACTTGAAGAACAATAATTTTCATCTGATTAGACTTTTTTTTCTCAAGAATATTTTCCCCTGTGATAGCACAAGAGACAGGGAAGCATAGGCATTCTCAGCACAGAATCCAAACCTCATGTGCGATGGGTGTAAAGAAGGCTTCTGATCTCTGTTTCAATGAACATTAATGCACCAAAAATTAAAAATATGAATTTCCTTGGAGCAATAAATGCTGAAGTGGAGAGTTTTAACTTATGAAACAGAAGGCCAATGGGCATAATAGACAGCATGGGAAGACAGGGCATGAAGGATGACCTTTTGTAAGCCTAGGTGCTTTTCCTTTATCCAAAATATTAAGCAATAGACACAGCCTTTAATAAAGAGACGACTGAGAAAAGCTGCTGTTTACATTTTTTAAATCAAACCTCATAAGAATGCTAACTCAAGCCACTGAAATGACTTTTGAATTTGACTCAAAGTCATGGAGATATATATCCACTTTGGTTGTCTTCTTCACCTGTCATAAATATGAGGAGTGAAGGCTTGTAAATCTGCCAATTCACGGCAAAAAACACTGCCATGACAATCTAACTAATGATCTCCCTATACTACTTTTCTTATCCAAAGAAAGCTTTCTCTCTCTCTCTATTTGACAGAGAAAGATACCTTTCATGGGTTGTTTTTTAGAAGGGCAAAAATGCATATCATTGTGGTACACAGTATCTGACTGATGTATAGAAGGCAAAGAGACAAGCCCTGACCTCAGTGCACTGTGGCACAGTCCTTCTCTCCCACTCTCTCAATTTTCCATTTGCTTTCTAAATACAGCCTGCAAGTAGGCACTGAACATGAGCTCTGGCACCATGGATATATGGTTGGTATATGCTTTTTCTTCAAACACTGTCCTTAAATTTTTTCTTTGCTATAGACAGAGACCAATACAGAAAGCCATAACCAGTCAAAATGCAGAATTGTGGTGCCCCATCCCAGTGGATATTTCTACAAAATTACTCCCACACCTAAGGGTCAGGGAATATTGCAGAAGAGGGGCAGAAAAATTCCTAGATCAGAGGTTTTCTATGATAATGCATCTCCTAGTAAAACTAAGAGCTACACCTATTAAATCTCATTAACACACTGCCCAAATATAAGCTGAACAAGGATGACATCAACAGAAATGCCAAAGTAGACAGAGAAAAGCCCATGAGGCCTCAACCCTAAACAAGGAACTGCAGGCAATAAGGAATGCCTAAAGTGGGAGAAATAGCCTTTGCAAGGGGAAGGCACACCAATTAGTTTTCTAATACCAAAATGGTCAGCCCTGAAAACACACATACATGTGACATTATACAGACTGAGCAAGTTATATTTGGGGATATATATGTCTATACATATACATGTATGCCTTCATTAATTTAAAAATCAATTAATTAATTAATGAAAATGCTGTCATAGGGTTTTATTGTTGTGAAGACACACCACGATCAAGGCAATTCTTATAAAGGCAAATGTTTAATTGGGGCTGTCTTACCATTTCAGAGGTTCAGTCCATTATCTTGGCTGGAAGCATGGCAGAATACAGGCAGACATGGTGGGGAGGAGCAGAGATTTCTACTTCTTGACTGGAAGGCAGCAGAATGAGATTGACTTCCATCCGGCAGCCAGGAGGCTCTGATTCCATACTTGGCAGAGTCTGAGCATAGGATACCTCAAAGCCCACCCACACAGCTACTCACATTTTCTAACAAGGCCACACCCACTTCAACAAGGCCACTCCTCCTAACAGTGTCACTCCCTGTGGGCCAAGCATTCAAATACATGACTCTACAGGAGCCATACCTATTCAAACCACCACAGATGCTATGAGTTTGAAACACAGCAAGTCAGGGTATATAAGAGTTTGCCATGAGGAAAGGGAAGGGAGAAATAATGTAATTATATTGTAATCTCAAAAATAAAAAGATATATATGACAAAAAATGTGTAGGTCAATCCATAAGTCAGTTTTGGTTTTTGTTTTTTGGTTTTTGTTTTTTGTTTTTTGTTTTTTGTTTTGTTTTTCCGAGACAGGGTTTCTCTGTGTAGCCCTGGCTATCCTGGAACTCATTCTGTAGACCAGGCTGGCCTCGAACTCAGAAATCTGCCTGCCTCTGCCTCCCGAGTGCTGGGATTAAAGGCGTGTACCACCACTGCCCAGCCATAAGTCAGTTTCTTATCTGCTCATTCTTCTAAGTTCCTGTTTCAGCTCAAGTAGGAAACTGGTTCATAGTAGACAGTTACACGTGAGACCTGAACAAGAGCTAGACCTTGGGCTGGAATCCCTGCTAAGGATTACCTAGAGCACCCCTCTCTGCTTAAAGCTGCTGAGAACACCTATTTCAAACTGAGGAACTTAGAGTGGTTTCTCTTGGGAGAAAGATGGAGGACTACTAATCTACGATTTGGTTGTATTTGGGTATGTTAATTTTCTCCCCAAATTCTGTGGCAGTGAATATATATATATATTCATATAGGGATATAGGGTGGTTTTTTCCTAGGTGATGAATGGATGTAATACAATTACAATGCTGGTAAAATTCATGGAGATTTATTTATACTTCCTCAGCAATCTAATATGGTAGACTGAAATTCAGATATAATTTTAATTATATAAATATCTAATACTTATTTCCTGATAAATATCTGGAGCCTTAGCATCCAGTGATATTATTAGGATGATTCTTTGAGGTAATAGTTTTTTATAGTAGTTTTGATGACAGTGAAATTGAGTCTTAGCAATTATGGGGTTTGACATAGGTGACCTGACTGTAGAACCTTATACCCCACTGCCATGCTTTCTTCAGGGACTGCGTTTGCACAAGCCACTCACAGACACATCTACAAACAACTTCAATAAGATATTTTACCCTCATTTTCATTCTTTTTTTTTCTTTTAAGAGTAGCTTTATTGAGTTCAGGTGAAAACTATCCATTAGACTTAGCAAAAAAAAAAAAAAAAAAAAAACAAAAACAGAGCAACAACAAAAAAAACCTGTCAGTGATCTTTGAACTAGATCTCAGCTTATTGTGAAAGTTTTTTTCTTTATCTAGTTGTCTGAGATTAGAATATAATCTGTTAAACATAAAATAGTTAAATTATTTTGCTTAATGCATTCTAATGGTAATTACATTCCTGTTGACAAATTGATAACTTTTCACTGATTGATACTCTCTAGCCAAAGGCTGGTAAACTTTCAGTTGTCTTTGTGAGTACAGAGACAACTGGGAAGAGTTGAAGTTATGAATAAGGTTGGCAAGTTTACCTAATTTTTAATTGTACATAAAATTTTATCTAGTAAACTTATTTCTAGGAATTTATGTTGACAGAAATATGTATGCACTGTATCACAGTATTATATACAATGGTGAATTATGAGAAACATGTCAAAATTAAATACAGAAGTAATAAATTATGAAATCTCTTGTAGACATTTCTATAATAATTAAAATGGTATTTTCTAGGCTAAAATTTTAGAAGCCAACATTATCCTCATCTTATAACTTCACATTACAAATTCGATTAAAATAAATTAAATCACTTTGTAAAAACATTATGCAATTAGAAACGATTTCTGACAGATTAACTCTTACAGTTTTATAGGCCATTCATTTTTCTCCATTGAAATGACAAAGGAAAGTTGACTTCAGTCAAAATAGCACACAACCTAATCTCATAAGTCACTTGTTAAATGTTACTTGTTTTCAGTAGGTTTTGAAAACCTTACTACTGTCACATTCAATTAGAAATAAGTTGACAACTCCTGACTAAATTCAGAGAAAATAAATATTAGTCTTCTAAAATACACAGGACTCACCTCCCCAATGTAACCATAAATTTCAAATACCTCCAACGTTCTCCCTTGAAGATATGTTAGCTTCACTCTGAGCAAAGAGCACCATTCCTTTGCATTTCCCAAGGCCATTACACTGAGATTCATCAGATACCTATAATACTTGAAGTCACCCCTTAAATATTTCCATTTGATCAGACTAGATTGTAAAATGATTGATGACTCTCTCCAATCCCCACCATCACTTGGTACCTAGAATCTTTCTACCTTTTTGTGAGGACCTCAGATAGACAGATGAATAGGTCTCTGTCTAGGAACCAGATTCTTCCAGCAAGCCAAAGAAGGAGGTTTTCTGTCAGCATGTGCTTGTGACATGTGAGAAATAGATTCTCTAACTCCAGTCAAACCTTCAGGTGACTACAGTACTGGCAGACATATTGCCTGAAGCTTTATTAGTCCCTGAGAAGATGCAGCCAGATAAGCTCCCCCTAAATCCTGACCCATAAAAATGATGAGATAATATACATTGTCTTAAGCTGCTGGCTTGTGTGGTAATTTATTCCCCCTGCAATAGATAATCAATATACTTTGTTTTCTTGCTGTACACACTACTTTAACTTTTGTGATGGGTTTTAGATTTCTTTTGCAATAGTTTGAATTATACTTCTTTGTACTTTGTTTAACTTTGAAAATATTTTATTTGATCTCTTTCTTTAGTAGTGAAACTCATTATTTCTAACTGGAGAGGTATAAATGTAGATATGTACTGGAAAAAGTTCAACTGGTTTATTAGTGCTGACCGTGTGCTCCCCTCAGCAGCGGTGAGTGGGGTGGGTTCTGCTGGTGAATAGATCTGAGTGGCTTTGCCATGTTCTCTTCAGGTTGAACAACTATGCTGTGTTTCAGAAGCTTATCACCAAGAGATTTGTGTTGGTGAAGGAGTTGAAGTCTCAAGAAATAAATGGTAGGAAGGGGTGGAGAAAAGAAACAATATACACAAAATTGGCCACTTGAGAAAAAAAGCTCAAGTGTGAATGACAACTCTTGAGAGTGCCTTGCTATTTCACAGGAAAGCTTAGAGCTCATAAATCTGCTCTGGAACAATGGTAGCAAACACAGAGCATGATTTTATCATTAAGATTCAAACATGGCCCATACTAGTCTTGAGAACATTGGGAAATGATCATAGTGGAGATTTAAACATTGCTCTACCGAAGAATGACAAGAAATTCCGAGAGCTTCATACCACCCTTGGGATGAATTAGAACAATGAAATAAAGACTAAGAGAAACAGGGTCTCCAAAACAGTGAAAATCAATTTCAGACAAGTATCATTGCATTTACTATATTTAGTTCATGTGCTTTATTTTAAAAGAATATTATTTTTACTTACTCATTTTTTTTTTTAGGGTATTGGGGATTGAACCCACAGGTTAATGAATTCTAGGTAAATTCTATACCAGTGAGCTATACCTAAACTCTTGTACTTATTTTATTTTTAGGTAGTGCAGTGGTCCTCAACCTTCTTAAAGCTGAGATATTTTAATACAGTTTCTCTAGTTGGGGTGACCCCCAACAATCAAATTATTTTGTTGGTATTTCATACCTATAATTTTGCTACTGTTATGAATCATATGATATGCAGTATATCTGATATGTGGTCCCCAAAGTGGTTGTGACCCACAGGTTGAGAACCACCAAGCTAGTATCTCATGTATACTAGGCTAGCCTCAAATTCATTATGTAGATGAGGATGACTTTGAAATTTGGAGCATTTTGCCTCCACTCTTAAGTGCTGGGATTACAGGAATGTGCTGCACCAGGGATGGAACTCAAGGCTTCCTACAAGCACGAGCACTTTAATAAGGAAGCCACACCCTGGCCCCTGCACTTCATTCTCCATGTAAAATTTTTACAAACTTATGACTTTTCCATGGCCACTGTTTGGAATTCATTTGACCTAGTCCTTGATAGCTATGCAGACACTCTGTTGATCATGGAATAAATTTTGCATTGATGGTAAGGAATATGCTAGAATCTCTGCAATACTCTTAGGACGGCATGAAGAACTTTTAGGTTTGGGGTCACTAAGAACATAGAACATTGCAACACAACTGTGTATTATGTATGTGATGATGCAGAGAATACATAGGTATATTTCAACAGTAGCTCATCTAAAACACCAAATGAAAAGTTGGTAGTCACACTACTGATAGAAATAAAGGACATAAGGATTGCCCAAATCATGGGTGAAAAATGCACCATTTCAAGCATATATTGATGTCAACAAGCTAAAGACTAAAAATTATAGTTTTAGAGAATAAATTTGACAATATAGATTAAATTAAAAACTACCTTAAATTTTACGTGAACACTTAAAAGCTTAGGCTGATGTGAAAGTAGAAAACCAGAAGTCAGACCATCTGGGGCAAGGAAGAGCAAAAATAGGAAGGAGAGGTAAGACAAGGGATTGAATGTCTTAGATGTGGTCAAAGTACATGCTATACTCAAATTAAAATGCATTTATGAAAACAGTTACTATATAAAATAAATGCATGCCAACAAAACTTAAAAGAAAAATCAAACCATCAAAATAAACTTAAGAAGGCACTCACAAAATGACTGTCTTATATCTAATAAGAAAATTGAATTTGTGGAAAAATCTTTTACAAAAACTCAAGCATAGATGATTTAAATAGTAAATTATATTAAATATTTCATAACAAAATAATACCAGCTGCATATAGTCCTCTAGAGTATAATGATTCCCAACTCATTTTTACTATGCCAGAATTACTTCAAATAAAAATTAGAAAAAGAAAACAGAAAACCAACATGAACACAGATGTGAAAGACTTAGTAAGATTTTAGCAAGTCAAATCAAATGAAATATAAAAAGGGTAATTCAATTTTGATGTAATAATGATAAAGCAATCAACACAATCCATCATATTACTACAGTATCTGACTATGGAGAAAGCTAGGTGGGAGAGTGCTTACTACACAAGTCGGAAGACTGGAGTTCAGGTCCCCAGCATCCATATAAAAAGGCAGGCATGCCTGGCAACCTACCTGTAATTCCAACCCTGGAAGTAGAGACAGAGGTCTTACAGGAGCAAGCCAGCTAGATAGCTCAATGTAGAAGGCAGAAAGGAATTGAAAAGATACTAATATTAATTTCAAGTTTCCACATACATGTTTATACATATACATACTTGCCCCCATACAAGTAAATGCACATATGCATATGCACACAAACCACAAACACACATGCACCCGCATGCGCGCGTGTGCACACACACACACACACACAAACAAGCAAAAGTAATAAAAAAGTTTAAAACACTGAAACTAAAACCAACAAACAAGTATTCACTTATAAGCCCTTTATACTTACCAAATAAGTATAAGTATGGTGATTTGAATGAGAATGGCCCCCATAGGCTCTTATGTTTGAATGCTTGGCCCCCAGTTGGTGGAACTGTTTGGGAAGGATTAGTAGGTGTAGCCTTGTTGAAAGACGTGTATTATTCAGTGGGCTTTGAAGTTTTAAAAGCTCTGCCTTGTACTGTAAGCTTTCAGCTACTTCACCAGTGATATGCCTGCCTGCCTAATAATGCCATATTCCTTGATGTGATGACCATGGACTCAAACTGTAAAACTGTAACCAAGCTTCCAATTAAATGCTTTCTTTTATAAGTTGCCTTGGTCATGGTGTTTTGTCATAGCAATAGAGAATAGAGATAATTTAATCAACTGACACAGGAAAAACTGTAAACACAGCTAAAATTATACTTGATGGTGAAGGTCTGAAATGCCATATCCCTAGTGGAGAACCAGGTGAGAATTATCCTTCTCAGTACTTCTATTCAATGTTGCTTATGGTGAGTTTCTTGCTAGTTTAGTGTAGCAAGAAAAAGAAAGAAGAGGAATATAATCCTAAAGAAATAAAAAAAGCATTATGTCAATACAAATACAAAATGATTGTCTGAAAAAAAATTTAAGGATTTTATCTCCAAGCCATTAAAACTAAAAGAGTTTTGGAATGAATATAATTAATCTATAAGTATGTAGTCAACAGAAAATTCAGTTGTATATCTGTACATAAAAACTAAAAATCTAGAAAGGATATTTATAAAATGCACAGCAATATCTAGAACATGATATAATTCAAAATGGGAATAAAAAATAAACAAAATAAGCATAAGACATGCACATCAAAATGGCAAGACATTACTGATATAATTATGCAGAGATCATCTCAACCCATAGAGATCATATACCATCTTCATCAACTGAGAACTAGCATTGTCAAGATTTAATTATCTTCACAATGATTGAAGTCTAAGTCTCAGTGTGTGTGTGTGTGTGTGTGTGTGTGTGAGAGAGAGAGAGAGAGAGAGAGAGAGAGAACTGATTCTATACTTTATATAAATGTCAAGGATTTTGACTAGACAAAACAGAGTAAAAGAATCAAGGTAGAGGATTTCAACTGATTCCATAATCTATTACAAAGTCATCATAACCAAGGTGCAATGGTTACTATTGTCATAAGAAAAGATACAGAGGACAATGCAATAAAATAGAGAATCCCAAAATAGATCCACCCAAATGGGGCCAATCCACACCCAGGTATACCAAGAGCAGAGGGTGTTTTTTTTCAGGTAATGGTATCAAATTGAATGTTCATGTTTATTAACATGAATATCAACCTTACCTCACAATACATATAAAAATTTACTCAAGGTAGATAATAAATCTATATTAAGAAATAAAGTGATAATAAGGTAAAAACATAGAACAAAAACTTTGAGCGTTTATTGGACAAAGAATTCTCAAGTGGGGCATAAAGTTTGTAACTTAAAATTTGATAAATTTGGTTTTATCCTTAAACTTAAAAACTAATTTTTTATTTGGGAAACAGCATTAAGAAAGCTAAAAGATAGGATGGAGAGATGGCTCAGGGTTCAAGAGTACATGTTGCTTGAGTAGAGGGCCTGGGTTCAATTCCTAGCACCAAAATGGCAGCTCATAGCTATCTGTAACTCCAGCTCAAGTAAGCCTGTACTCTTTGTGATTCAGCTTACATGTGATGCACACATACTCACACAACATACACATAAAAATAAATTCTAAAGGAAAGTTAAAAGACAAACCACTGACTTCAATAAAAATATATGCAAAACATTTATCTTCTGTGCATTCAGACTTAATATACATCTGGTATTCAGTATCAAGAAGAGCCACAGTCCATTCAAAATGGTCATGACATGAAAACCTTACTTATGAAAATACTCAGAGTGCAGATGAGCACAGGAACTATTCTTGCACTTACTTATTAAGGAAGTACAAATAAACACCATAGTGAGTTAGTTCTACTTGCTTGATTGTAGCAACAGTTAAAAAGATGACAGACTGCATGTTGGCAAGTGTTTAGAATGCCATGAAATCTCACTGTGGGTAGGAATGCAAAGGATTAGAGCCATGTTAGAAAACAAATGGAGCATTCTTTATAAAGCAAGCACATTATATACACAGCACAGCAACTGCACTCTCAGATATCTATCACACAGAAGTAACAATGGGTATTCACACAGAGTGTCACTGAACATTCCCAGCAGCTCTTTAAATAATAGGCTCAAGCTGTGGTCAGTGTGAAGTTAATGTACTTAAACTGAAGTGAAGCTTAAATATATTTGTGTAGTTGGCTCATTCCTACATGTATGTTGGTGCCTTCAGAAGATATTCTCCTCTGTAGTTTCTGTTCTGTCAGCTTGGACTACACAACAAAACTCACATGTCAGCCCAGACAACCTAAGCATGGTAATAAATTCTTATTATTATATGCTGCTGACTTTAGAGATACCTTGTTATGTAACACTATTGTGACATCTTCCTGTCCCTTCTCATTCTTTCCTTTTCCATTTCTAGGGGTTGTAGGAAAAGAAATCTTCCACTTCTATTATTATAATTGTCACCTCTAGGTAGAAGGCTACTCCATCTGCCTCCAGGCCTGTCTCCTCTGAGCTCTTGACTCTCACACAGTCTTTTCGCAATGAGAATCCACTTTACAGAGAAATAAAGAAAACACATGAAATCCCTTCAATAATAACACTAATAATGTGTTCACCTTTACATAATTAGTGTTCACTGAGTGTTTTTTATTAAATGATAGGGAAATTTGTAGTTATAATTTTACTGTGTTACTTAGAAAATCTTGCCCCATGAAATAATAGTAGGTTCTTATTTTCCTATTGTACTTTGTCATTCAGAAAAGAATAGTTCCAAGATTTTAATTAATGGCCTCTTAATAAATAGTTGCCTACGTCTTAATAATGTCTTTAGAAATTTAAGCCCTTATATTGCTTTGATTTAGATTTGGTATTTCATGAAAAGTTTATTTCCCTTCTTTTCTGCAATACATTTTTTTATTTTTTAATAGAAAGGAGCATAGATGTATTAGTAATGCTTTGTTAAAATAGACTTTAAAACATTTTTGTTGCTTGATTTGGGCTCATGTTAAGGCAATCTGCTAGTATACTCTATTATTGTAATGGGTTCAATGAATTAGGAAGGGGCTGATTGCTGCAGTGTCAGATGTGGGAAAATAACATATATGAACAAACTAATTAGGAGGTAAAGAAGACAAAATGCTTTCTGAAATATTTTGAGGCTGGTGGAGATTAACTGCTCAACCAAAAAATCTGTTGTGGTCTCCTTTTCCTCTATGACCCCATCTCAAATGAATCATCTCTACTAAACTTCCTTACCCCAATTCATCCCACTATTCTAGCTTCCAGCTGAGCAGGAAGGGGAAATAGGTCCACAGAAAATTTTCTACCAGCAACAAACAGCCATAACACTTTCCTAAAGTCCAGAAAGAAAACAGAAACAAAGGAACAAAACACCTACCAACAAAAGCAATCAATACCTACACCCATAATTATCCAAAGCCCTGATGCCTAGATGCATAGATGCCTGCATAAAAACTCAATAACAAAAAAAACAATGTACCTCTACTAGAGCCTAGCAACACTACTATAGGGCCATGAATATTCCAACATAGGTGAAGCCCAAGAAAAGATCTTGGTCCTGTCTGAAGAAGATAGAGGTTCTTAATGAGGAAATGAATAAATCTCTTAAAGGAATCCTTGAAAACAAACAAATAGTGAGGGGGAGGGAATGAATAAAACTGTTCAAGACCTAAAAATGGAAATAGCATCAATAAAGGAAATCTAAACTGAAGGAATTATGGAAATGAAAAATTTAGGAATTCAAACAGGAACTACAGAGGCAAAAGAAATTTTTCCTAACCCAAAGAAGCATGTGCCTATAAAGGTCCAAGAACCATAGGGCACCAAATAGATTAGACCAGAAAGGAAAGTGGCCTTAGCACATAATAATCAAAACACTAAATATACAAAATAAGAAAAGAATATTAAAAGTTGCAAGGGTAAAAGACCAAGTAACATATAAAGATTTATAAATACCAAATAGTAACATGAAGAGCAAGTAACATGTAGAATTATACCTGACTTTTCAATGGAGACTCTAGAAGCCAGAACAACATGGCATCTAAGAGACCATAGATGCCAGACCAGACTATTATACACAGAAAAACTTTCAGTCAATTTCAATGGAGAAAATAAGGTATTCCATGATAAAGTTAAATTTAATCAATATTTATCTATAAATCTGGCACTATAGAACATGCTAAAAGGAAAATTCCAACCTAAGGAAGTTAACTACAATCATAAAAACTACAGGGAACAAATCATCTCAGATGAGAAAAATGGAAAAGGAAACACACACACACACACACACACACAATCACATACACACCACCAACAAAATAACAAGAATCAACAATCATTGGTTGTTGATTTCTCTCAATATCAGTGGTCTCAATTCCCTAATAAAAAGATGAAGACTAATAGAATAGAATTGAAAACAGGATCTATCTTTCTGTGGCATCCAAGAAATATATCTCAATATCAAAGATAGATATTAACTCAGGGTAAAGGGTTAGAAAAAAATATTCCAAGCAAATGGACCTAAGAAACAAGCTGGTGTAGCCATTTTAATATTTAAATAGACTTTAAAATTAATCAAAAGAGATAGGGAAGAACACTACATACTTATCAAAGGAAAAATTCATCAAGATAACATTTCAGTTTTTAACATTTATGGTCTCAAACATAAGACACCAGAGTTTGTAAAAGAATACTACTAGGGCTGAAATCACATATTGATTCTCATACCCTGATAGTGGGAGAAGTCAATACCCCAATCTAGCCAATAGACAGGTTATCTAGACAAAAACTAAATAGAAATGCTAGACCTAACAGATGTTATAAACCAAATGAACTTAACTGATATTTACAGAATATTTCACCCAAGCACAAAATAATATACTTTCTTCTCTGTATCTCATGGAATTTTCTCCAAAATTGATCATATACTCAGATATAAAGCAAGTCTCAACAGATATAAGAAAATTGATATAACCCCCTGCATCCCATCAGACCTCCATGGATTAAAGCTAGATAATAACAATAGAAACAACAGAAAGCTTACAAACTCATGGAAACGGAACACATCTTCACTGAATAAAAAATGAGTCAAGACAGATATTTTTTAAAAAGCAAAGACTTTCTAGAATTAAAAAAAAAATACATAACATACATAAACTTATGGGACACAATGAAAGAGTTCTAAGAAGCACATTCACAACACTAAGTACCTACATAAAAATTGTGAAGGGATCTCATGCTGGCAACTTAACAACATATTTGAAAGCTCTGGGGGTAGAAGAATCACACTGTAAAGGAGTACATGACAAGAAATAATTAAACTCAAGGCTAAAATCAATAAAAAAGAAGCAAAGAGAACAATGTAAAAAATCAATGAAACAAAGAGTTAGTTCTTTGGGAAAATCAGTAAGATTGACAAACCTCTATTAAAATTAACTAAAGGTAGAGAGAGAATATATAAACTAACAAAATCAGAAATGAAAAGGAGGCATAACAACAAACAAGGAAATCCAGAAAACATTAAAAACCTGTACTCCATCAAATTGGAAAATCTAAAAGAAATGAATAATTTTCTAAATAGGTCTCACCAAAATTAAATCAAGATTATATAAGTAATTTTAAATAGACTTATAACCCCTAGTAAAACAGAAATGGTAATTAACAGTCTCCTAAGCAAATATCAATCAATCAATCAAACAAACAAAAACAAAACAAAATTTTCAGGGCCAGATAGTTTAGAGCAGAATTCTACCAGACCTTCAAACAAGAGTTAGTACCAATACTTCTCAAATTATTCTACAAAATACAAACAGATGGAACATTGTTGAATCTATTTTATGAGGTCACAGTTCCCTTGATACTTAAAACACATAAAAACCTAACAAAAGAAGCGAACTACAAACCAATTTCTCTTACAAACATAGAAACAAAAATAATCAATAAAAAACTTGCAAATCAAATCCAAGTACACATCAAAAATATCATTCAACATGACCAAGAAGGTTTCATTTCAGATGAAAGAATGATTCAAAATACAAAAATCAAAAAATGTAATCTACCATACAAACAAACTTAAAGAAAAATATCACATGATCATCTCATTAGTTATACAA
Organism: Rhynchomys soricoides; assembly: GCA_019843965.1. Taxonomy (NCBI): domain Eukaryota; kingdom Metazoa; phylum Chordata; class Mammalia; order Rodentia; family Muridae; genus Rhynchomys; species Rhynchomys soricoides. The sequence continues at coordinate 890,769 of JADRCH010000081.1, forward strand.
TAGGGATACAGTGGGCATACCACAACATAATAAAGGCAGTTTTCAGCAAGCCCATAGTCACTATCAACTTAAATTGAGAGAAACTAAAAGCAATTCTATTAAAATCAGGCAAGACTGTCCATTTTCTCCATAGCTATTCAATATAGTACTTGAAGTCTTAGCTATAATAATAATAATAATAATAATAATAATAATAATAATAATAATAAACTGAAGGAGGTCAAGGGGATAAAATTTGAAAGGGAAGAAATCAAAGTATATTTTGTTTGCAGAAGATATAATAGTATATATAAGTGACCCTAAAAATTCTACTGGGTGACTCCTACATCTGAACCCTTTCAGCAACATAGCTGAATACAAAATTAACTCATGAAAATCAGTAGCCCCCCCTCCATACACAAATGACAAACAGACTAAGAAGAAAATCAGGCAAACAGCATCTTTCATAATAGCCTCAAGTAATATAAAATATCTTGAGGTAACTCTAACCAAGCAAGTGAAAGATTTCTATAATAAAAACTTCAAGTCTTTGATGAAAGAAATTGAAAGAGATACCAAAAGATGGAAAGATCTCTTATGTTTATTGATTGGTAGGATTGACATAGTAAAAATGGCCATCCTACCAAAAGCAATGTACACAATCAGTGACATTCCCATCAAAATTTCAACACAGTTCTTTACAGATCTTTAAAGAACAATTCTCAACTTCACATGAATAAACAAAAATACCCAGGATAGCTAAACAAATCCTGAACAATAAAAGAACTGCTGGAAGCCTCAACATTTCTGATTTCACGTTGTACTACAAAGTGATAGCAATAAACGCAGCGTGGTACTGGCATAAGAACAGACATGTTGATCAATGAAATCGAATTGAAGGCTCAGATATAAATCTGCACAGTTATCAACACCCAATTTTTGATATAGAAGCCAGAAATATACCCTGGGAAAAAAGGCGACATCTTAAAAAAGAAAATGATGCTAGTCAAACTGGATATCTGCATGTAGAAGCTTATAAATAGATCCATATTTATCACTTGGCACAAAATTACAAAAGGATCAAAGACTTCAACATAAAACCAGATATACTGAACCTAATAGAAGAAAAAGTGGAAATAACCTTGAACTCATTGGTACAGGAGTCAACTTTCTGGTCAGAAGACCATTATTACAGGTACTAAGATCAATTATTAGTAAATAGGAATGTATGAAACTAAAAACATTCTGTAAGACAAAGGACAATATAAATCAGACAAGGTGGTAGCCTACAGAATAGAAAAGATTTTCACAATTTTCACATGGGAGAGATGAATAATATTCAAAATATATAAAGAACTTCAGAAACTAGACATCAACAAACAAAAAATCCAATTGAAAAATGGGGTACAGATCTAAACAGAGAATTTTCAATAGGGGAAACTCAAATTGTTGAGAAACACTTAAAGAAATGTTCAACATCCTTTGCCACAAGAGAAATGTAAGTCAAAAGACTTTGAGATTCTATCTTACACCTGTCAGAATGACTAGGATCAATAACAGAAATGACAGTTCATGCTGATGAGGAAATGGAACAAGGGCACCACTCCTCCATTGCTGGTGGGAGTATAAACTTGTGCAGTCACTATGAAAATCAATAAGGTTGTTCTTCAGAAATATGGGAATCAATCTACTTAAAGAACCAGCTAAACCATTCCTGAGCATATACCCAAAGGACACTCCATCCTACCACAAGGGTACTTTCTCAACCATGTTCATTGAGGCTTTACTATTGATAGCCAGAAATTGGAAACATCCTAGATGTCTTTCAACTGAAGAGTCGATAGAAAAATGTGGTACATTTACACAATGGAGTATTAATCAGTTGTTTATAAAAAGAAAATGACATCATGAAATTTCCAGGCAAATGGATAGAACTAGAAAAGGTATACTGAGTGAGGTTACCCAGACTCAGAAACATAAATATGGTATGCATTTGCTTTTATGTCGATATTTAAAAAAATAAATAACATCCAAGCTACAATACCCAGGAGGTATATATATATGAAGGGACTTGGGGAGTAAGCATATGCATACATATTCACAGTAAGGCAAAATAGAGTTATGGTTAGATTTGGGGCTGGAAGGAGAGAGGTAGGATGGAAGGAGAGTGTGGAAGAGATGACTGGAATTGGGAGCATTTAGAGAGAGGTGTAGATACTTAGTGCAGTAGAAACTTCCTAGAATCTATGAAGGTGATCCTAATGTAATCACTAGGTGATCATAATGTAATCTCCTAGTGATAAGGCAATGGGGGTGGGTATCAATTGTCAACTGGCTATCTCTTGTGGCCAAGTGGTGGGATTCAAATGGTGGGATTGAGTTGCAGTCAATTGAATTGTTGGCCATGGCGGTCCCATGGAAATCCACAAACAACCCAAGCTGATGCTAATACAATGGATTGATCTCCATAGACAGTGGATCCACATTGATGATGACAACATCCATACAACTAATTGAACATGGAGAAGAATTGGTGCCTATGTGGAGCCTTCATCCCTAAATTTTAGACCCTTTGGTGTGGGAAGGTACTCTGTAGGCTACTGAAAGAGAAACATGGACACCAAAAAATAAAAAAAATAAAAAGCCACAAAACTTGACCTACAATCTGTCCTGTCTTCAAAATGTGCCAGGGCAATGGTAACACAGAAAGTGTGAGAGTAGCTATTCAATGTCTCATTTGACTTAAGGCCCACTCCATGAGAAGAAACCCATACCTGACACTGCTTGGGTAATCAAGAACCAGACATTAGACAGCCCAGAGACCTGGTAAAACCAAATACTACTGGTCTAAAAAAAAGGTGTCACTAATGATATTCTGCTCTACTCATAGATCAGAACCCTATTCATCTATCCTCCTGAAACAAATAGGAACAAATGCAGAGAACCACAGCCAGAGGTTATGCAGAGAGAGAGAGAGAGAGAGAGAGAGAGAGAGAGAGAGAGAGAGAGAGAGAGAGAGAGATCTTGGAATACACAGCTGTAACTGGAATGTCTTCACCAAATCCCTCCCTCTCAGGGTTCAGGGAACCTTGTGGAAGGAGTGTGAGAGCCAAATGGATGGAGAACACCAGGAAAACAAGGCTTTATAAATCACCAGGACAAAACTCATGTCATAGTTAGGGTTTTACTGTTGTGAACAGACACCATAACCAAGGTAACTTTTATAAGGACAACATTTAAAAGGGGCTAGCTTACTGGCTCAGAGATTCAGTCTATTGTAATCAAGGTAGGAACATGGCAACATCCAGGCAGGCATGGTGCAGGAGGAGCTCAGACTTCTACATCTTCATCTGAAGGCCACTAGCAGAATACTGACTTCCAGGCAGCTAGGATGAGGGTCTTAAGGCCCACACCCACAGTGACACATCTATTCCAACAGGGCCACACCTTCAAATAGTGCCATTCCCTGGACAGAGCACGTACAAACCATCACAACTCATGAACTCACAGAGACTAAAGCATCAAGCACAGTGCCAAGATGGGTCTGCACCAGGTCCTCTGCACATACATTATGGCTTCCCTATTTACTGTTTTTTATGGAACTCCTGAGTGTGTGAACAAATGTGTCTCTGATTCTTGTGCCTCATCTTGGGCTCTTTTCTTTCTGTTGAATTGTCTTGTCCAACTTCAACATGATGGTTTTTGTTTCATCTTTTATTTTGTTATGTTTTGTTGTTAGCTCTTAGAGGCTTGTTCTTTTCTAATGAAATACAGAAAGGGAGTGGGTCCTACTGGGAAAAGAGGGGGGAAGAAACTGAGAGGAGTAGAGGGAGGGGAAACTGTAATCAGGATATATTGTATGAGAAAAGAATCTATTTTTTAATAAAACCTGGAAAGGAAAAGAAAAAGAAAAAAGTATAGGGCTGGAAATGTGGCTCATTAGGTAAAGGAGGTTGCTGTGTACAGGCTGAATGACCTGCAATTGGACCTAGAAGCCACATAGAAGCTGGATATGGTACATACTGGTAATCTAGCATTCCTATAGTAATATAAGGGGCAAATGCACTTGAATCCCTTGGAAGCTCCTAAGCCAGCTATCCTAGAGTATATATACACACCAGCAAGCAACAAGAGAGACTCTGCCTCAAAACAAAGTAGTGGGTGAAAACTGGCATGGAAGTTGTCCTCTGCCCTCCACATTTGAGCTGTAACACACACATGCCCTCACAAATAAATACATACATAGATATCACACACATACACAGAAAAGAAATACTCCATTTTATTAAAGGAGTTAATTATTTAGAATAGTAATTGTGGTGGCTTGAATAAAATGGCCCCCATAGGCCCACAGGGAATGCCACTATTAGGAGATGTGGCCTTGTTGGTGTAGGTGTGACCTTGTTGGAGGGAGTGTGTCATTGTGGGGGCAGGCTTTGAGTTCTCATATGCTCAGGGTATACCCTTGTGATACATAATCTTCTGCTGCCTGCTGATCAAGATGTAGAACTCTCAGTTTCTTCTCCAGCTTCATGTCTGCCTGCATGCCTCTATGTTTTCTGCCTTGATGATAAGGGACTAAACCTCTGAAATAGTAAGCAGGCACCAATTAAATGTTTTCCTTTGTAAAAGTTGCTGTGATAATGGTGTCTCTCCACCGTAATGAAAGCCCTGACTAAGACAGTAACATAATTCCCAAGAACTCAGCTATTGTTCCCAGTTATTAATATCTGGTGTGACTATGGTGTATTTGTTACAAATAGTGAACCAACATTAAAACACCAGTGCTGAAGGCCACAATTTATTCAGATTTTATTATTTTTGACCTAAGGTCCTCTTTTGATTACCATATACCACAGTTTGCTGTGTTCTACTTATCTGCCATGTCTCCTTGAACTCCTTTTGGCTGTGACAGTTTCCTTAGGCTTTGCTTTGTATGTGCTCTATTCTTTTACAGATTCTCAAAGACACCTAGATAAGTGAGTTTTGATGTGCCTTTTATAGTGTACTAGATAGACTAGGTCTAAAGGTCTGATCCTATGAGCCCAGCAGATGTGGAGGTAATGCTAAGACTTAAGACTAATGATGTCACATGGCATTACTTGTAGCATATAATTGGGTTATTGCTTTATATTTAGATTTATATTTTTCATTTTTGAGGAATAGGGAAGGTAGAGTTTGGAGATGGGAGTAGTTCTGTACCTTTCACACTTACAGACCTACACCAAGAAGAAAGCTTGTCATGGGGGTACAACCCTCTACCTCTTTCAAGTCATCCAAGATGACTGCAAAAATCATATGCAACGTCTTTTCGTTCCTTATTCTTTTGGTACTCACCACAAACCATGAGTTATGAATAGAATAAAAACTGGAAGTGAGTTACATTGGCAAGAAAATAATTGGCGTTCTCTGAGGAAAATTGACTTTTCTTGCTGAGAATTTCTGGTTGCCAAAGCATGCACCATCAGAGCTACAGCAGATTGAATGAGAGATGGGCTAGAAGCAAGACATTAGGCAGCTTCTGCAACTTTCACACTCAAATGTGTTGCTCTATAACTTGGAATGTGTCTTTAGAACCAAAGGTAGCCTAGTATGACCCCTTTCCACCATGGGAGATCTTACTGTGACTAATCACTTCAGAGCAAACCAATATAAGTACTTTACTGATTCGAATACTAGGAATTTTTTTATAACTATATTAAAAATTATTTTGAAACAGCATTTATTATTTCTTCTCATTTATTTATCCTCTTCTTCCTCCCCCATGTTCAAGCACATACACATTGGTTCTGTGAGCCACAGTGTATGTAAATGAGTGACAAGTCTGGTATCAAATAGAAATAACCTGAAAGAGTTGTTAGATTTTTGTCTTTTGATAGCTGAGTCTTAAAAGGAAAGGTTCATTGAGTAGATTAATGTTGACCCCTATCCCCAACCAATGTTAATCCAGAATCTCATAATGTGGATTCACTGGGAAACAAGGATTTTTCAGATGTAACTTGCTAAGAAGAGCTCATACTTAACTATGTTCAAAACCTGGTGGGTATCCTTAGAAGGGAAACCAGAGACACAAAGACACAAAGCAAGGGAAGATAACCATATGAAGTAAAGGCAGAAACTGGAGGGAAGAGGCTGAGAGCCAAAAAAAATCAAGGAGTTTAGAGTTTGCTAAAAGCTTAAAAAAGCAAGAATAAATCTTCCCCTAAAGCCGTTAGAAAGGGTTTGGCCTTGCTAAAACCTATTTGGACTTAAGTCTCCATACTTAGAGAGAAGAAAGTTCTATGGCTTTTATTCCCAGTTTGTGAATTTCATTGTGGTTCTTTGAAGTAAACACAAAGGCCACCAATGTTCAATTACCTTTACCAAAAATCTGATGTTGGAAGATTTGTAATGAGAAGGAGAGAACAAGAAGAGGCCAACAGCAGAGAAGACATAAATCCTTGTTCTACTTAGAAGTCTGGTGAAGAATAGACTCATTAAGGTAGAGATAGGGATAGGTAGATGTTAGGTAGATGATAGATATATGGATAGATGATACAAGGATGGATAGATAGATAGGTGGATGATATGTAGATAGTGAGTTTATAATGAATTGGCTCATTCAATCATGAAGAATTATAATTCTCAAGATAGTTGGCAAGTGGGAACCCCAACAGGCTCAAACAATGATTCTTTGATCTTCACTGATAACCATGCAGTTGATTCTAGCAGCACTCTTGAAAGATGGATAGGGGGCACAGGCCAGTGTTGTAGGCCAGTTGTAATCAGGATCATATGGAGTGGGGACTAGGACACCATCCTCAGAGTTGGGGGAATATTCCTTCTCGAATTTGAGACAGTTTCTAGAAGCTTCTTTCATGAAGGCAGGTTAAGCTATTTTTATAAGGTAAGATTTGTTTTAAGGCTTCTGAGGATTATATGTATATTGATGTGGCCCTCTTTCCTGGAAATCTCTAGCTAGTGTTGGAAACTTTGGATCAGTTTGTAACATACTTGTAAGAAACATGTAGTATAACCCTGTAGGATGGTTGAGTGGGCCTGTGATTGCCATTGTTCTCACAGCCTTCTCAAGTATCATGACATTATAGTCTGAATCCAAAGACCTGAAACAACCAGATATATAGCAGTAAAGCTCCAGGATGAAGGCCAGCAAGCTTGAGACCCAAGAAGAGCTGATGTCACAAAGTCTGAAATGAGATAAGATGTCTGGCTCAAAGGCAGTCAGGAAGGATCAGCTGCATTTTAACACTGGGGCTAGAGAGTCTACATTTCTATTCTATTTGGGCATTCAACTCAAAAGATGAGGCATGACCCCCTACAGAGAACAATCTGCTTTACTCAGCATACCAATTCAATATTAATTCATTCAGAATAGTCTCATAGGTACACTCAGAATGATCAAGTGTCTAGGTTACCTGTGGATCTCTTATACTAACACTCCAAAATAACCAACTCAGCCCTTCTGCCTGGAAGGATTCCATGGAAAGAGTAAAGCCCTGGGAGAAATATCCAAGGGTAAAGGAAAATAGATGGGTCAGTTACCCAAAGAGCCTAGGTATAAGTACGACCAGAAAGCCACATATGTCGTCATGGTGGATGGAGCCTTATAGATATAGTTTGTATGGTTTGACCATAAAAGGACAAATAGAGGATATGAAAAATGAGGACACCTCATTCCTACAAAATTATGCCCTAAATGAACCTCTGAAATATGGGGTACCACCCCAATCGAAGCCAGTTTTCCACAAAGCGTATTTGATAGCTCAAATATATGTTAATTCATAGGATATGAGAGTTGAGACATTTATCACTAGTGTTAGCTGCCTGGAATTTGTGCCTATATATAGCAATTCTGGCAAAATGCTAAGGAACAAGACAATGTCCCATGTGCCTGGGGCCAATTAAGCTCCTATCACAAAGAAGCTGTTTCAGTGAACAGAAGCAAATGAATAGATAGGTGGCCATGCATTCCTTCAGAAATGGAAGTTTCTTTGGATAATACATAGTTCTGCTGCATAGGGCTCTGCTGCACAGGGCTGCTCCCAGACTTGTGCAGCCACAGAAAGATTTCCTGTGCTCTGTGAAGGCTTTTGCAGTCATTGCCAAAACTACACAAGAAGTCAGTTCTGACTACAGAGAACAAAGCATTAGGGACATACCGATCCGATGATACTCCCCAAAGCAGTGAGCACACCAAACCCAAAGTATTGTGACAAAGCTACCTAGTCATATTTTCCTAAGAAACAAAGTCAATCTGAATGTAACATTTAGAAAACAAAACAAAACAAAAAACAAACCATGAAATCAGGACCACATCACAGCATTACTGTAGTAGTACTCAAGCACACAAACATGCTGAGGTCAGCAGACTAAGAAGTAAGATTCAGTAGTGTCAGACTGATGGGGTCATAGAGAACATCACTGGGTTGAAATGCATAGGATATGGTGTCTTTAGGGAAGCATAGATCCAGGAGAGAAGCTTTTAAGTAAACATCTGCTCATCTTTTCTGGGTCATTTTCTTCCCAATGGTATAAGGGACATGTAAAAATAGAAGCTTTGGTGTCCAGAAGGCTGGAATTTGGATCCCAACTGGGTCACCTACTGGGACCTTGAACAAATTACTTAATGTCTTGGTTCTTAAAATTGTTAGTTTTCTTCCCCATATTTTCCCTTCCAGTTATCCTTATATTTCTGACTATGACTTTACATACTGGCAAGAGTTAGATGTTTTGAGGGACATTTCCCCAAAATGACACAGACAACTAACAAATATTAAAGGTCATTGAAAACAGGATCTTTGGTCACACAGTGGCTGGGATTACCTGGGGGAGACCACACCTCAGCAGTGCATGTGAAGGGAACTGTAGGGATGGGGAGTAGATGAATTAATGGAAGTTTCTTAACCAATCAGCCAGAGGAACAGGTCTGGCTTTGGGGGAACACATTCCTTTGGGCTTCAGTGACCAGCTGATGAGGCCACCCCAAGTTATATTACAGCCTTCGTGTGTTGGGAGACTCTTCTGATGCTTTGTGATACATGCCCCCACCCCTGCCATCACTCACTTCCTGACACATGAGTGGATGAGAGCTCATTTATTCTCTGACTTAGGGATCAGTGACGGAAAAGAGCTAAGAAGAGTATCTGACCTGACTCACTCATGTTATAGATGGGGACCTGGAGACTTGAAGAGCAGGGAGGAGATTTTTCATTACGAAACTCAGAAGGCTGCCTTTTGCCTCCTTGTCTGTGGTTGCTAGGCTAACTGTGCCCAATGCTCACCTCCCAGGAGGCTATAGGGAGATGACCTGGTGTCTAACGGTTATGTAACTGTCAAAGGGAAGGAAAGCCAGATGTGTCTGTTGGTGTATTCATTTATTATTAGTCCTTTGAGGAACTATTTACTGAGCTTCTTCACCAAATCTCTCTCATCCCCTCAACCCAGATCAAAGAGAGAATGATGAAGACCTAAGCATTGGGTGATTTCGCCGTGCTTTCTTCACAGAGAGGGTAGTATTGAACATGGAGGTATTTGTTTTGTAGACAGATAGTCCTGTAGGAGTGGCCCACAGTTCTGTGTATCATTTTAAAGCTTAAATGAATTGTCTGCTCATATTTTCCCATCCATCTAAGGAATCCACTGAATCATCAAGGAGTAATCTAAAAACCTCTTACTTTCCAGCTCTCACACCTGCATAGAGCTTCCTGGTTCTGTTTAGTTGTTTTCTTTCATTAATGTATTTATTCTCTTTACACCCCAAACTCAGCCCTGCCTCCCTCCTTTCTTCCCAGTCCTACCCCCACAAGTCCCTTCTCCCGTTACCTCCTCCCCCTCTTCACTCCCCCATGGGTACCAACTTGTCCTGGCACATCAAGTCACAGCAGGACTAAGTGCATCTTCTCCCACTGAGGCCTGATGAGGCCTCAGCTAAGGAGAAGGGATCCAAAGGCAGACATCAGAGTCAGAGACAGCCCTTGCTCCAATTATTAGGAGATCTGCATAAAGATCAAGCTGCATATCTGCTACGAATGTGGGGGTGCTAAGTTTAGCCTCTGTATGCTCTTTGGTTAGTGGTTCAGGCTCTGTGAGCTCCCAAGGGCCCAGGGGAGTTGACTCTGTAGGTCTTCTTGTTGTGTCCTTGACCCCTTTGGCTCCCTTAATCCTATCCCCCACTCTTCCACAAGACTCCTTGAGCTCTGCCCAATGTTTCACTGTGTGTCTCTGCATCTGCTTCCAACTGTCTTTCAGAAGACAGTTATGCTAGTCTCCTGACTGTAAGCATACCATTAATAAGAGTAACTAAGAGTATCATTAATAGTGCCAGTCGATGGTTCTCTCCTATGGGATGGGTCTCAAGTTGGACTAGTCATTGGTTGGCCATTCCTACAATCACTGCTTCATCTTTATTGCTTTGAATCTTGTAGGTAGGACAAATTTTGTGGGTGGGTTGATGTCCCCTCCCTCCACTGGAAGTCCTGCCTGGCTATAGGAAGTGGCCACTTCAGTCTCCATATCTCCAGCTGCTAGGAGTCTCAGCTAGGGCCAACCCCATAGATTCCAGCCATTCCAGGTCTCCAGCTTGTCCCAGAGATGACCCCCCACTAATTTCCATTCTCTCCCCCAGTCTTCTCCCTCCACTTCCTGCACCTGATCTCCATCTCTGTTCCCTTCCTCACCCCCTCTCTGATACATGGTCAAAGAAAATGCTAAATCTAAAAAGGCCCAGAAAATATTTTAGTTTTTTTTCTTTTAACAGAGTAGATAACATCTCCCTATAAAAGGCATGTTTCAAGGACACATCGCTTGGCCGTTGGCCATCACGAACACGGTTGAAGAGCATTGAGTATCAAATTTCTTCAGTAACAGAGGGGCAGCATTGGTAAAATGAAAATGTTCTAGAACTTGAGACTTTGCTAGCATGAAGGCATGTGTGGAAAGTTTTATGTGTGTTCTTTTGTAACACATTGAGGGAAAACAAAGGTACACTAAAATAATCCATACTAATATTACTACTTGACTACATGTAAAAAAGAAATATGAAATATGAATGGATTTCCTTGGTTCTCCTCCCCAAGATATCTCAGACATGCAAATATTCTAGCATCTGGAAAGGCTAACTCTTAAAACCTGTGGCTGAAACATTTTGCTTAAGAGATATTCAATCTGTTTGAGATTGGCAAAAGGAAACTTAAATAAGTCAATTTCAGTAAAATGCACTGGTCTTTTGCTTTTGATTCAGTAACACTGCAAAATCTTTCATTAAAAATATCTAAAATTAAATGATGCTAGTAATAACAGTTTGGTATTGGAATTTACTCCAGAGACTATTACTGCTTGATGATATTTATAGAACACTTTAAATAAATATTTGTTTTCTCTATTATTTGCATTTTGCAGATGAGGAAATTGAGACTCAAAGAGTTTAGGAGAAATAGTTTGTAGGTACTTGAGCACTTTGCATAGGTCCTCCATAACATATTTCCTGTTGAAACACACTCACTCGTTGGTTTCTTTTGTACTTAATATTTGAATTAAGGGCTGAACCAGTTCTTTTTTTTTTTTTTTTGTCTTTCCCTCAGAGAAGTGCACACCATGAATATGTGCTTCTGGGAATGCAAATTTCACACTCAATGGATTAGGCAACCACAAACAAATGGAGATTCGCACAGATGTAATTAAGAATAGAAAATACAAACCTATGTGCAGAACCATGATTTACAGTCAAATTCACCTCCCTTGAAAGCTCATATTAGATTGCTCTCGTTTGATTACCAAGCTGCTGTTTCAATGCAAAGCATATGCTTGCAGATTCCCAGGTTTGCCTGCCTTAAGAATTAGCTAATAACTTTGAAACAGACCTTTAAGGGAGGAGTGCTTCATGCCTTGGCAATGCAACCATGTGCAAGTGAAAATATATGCATCTCAACTGGTTATTTCTGTAGGGAAGACAAATGTGCAAAAATATGTTTACCAGGAGAAAGATTCTGGTTTTGAGTATTTGCCAAATGTTACACAAATAATTAGTGATGTCGTGAAGTGCTTGGCAGCTCCTCTAGGACTTCTGTCGTTGGAATGAAATCTGTTCATTCTCCAGTGTATGGAGAACTATGACGCTTTACAGTATTCATGGGGCATCGTTGCCAGCTTCTCTTGTATAACAGCCTGCTACTCTCTTATTCTTCTTCGTGTTTATCTAAGAACCTGAGAAATGATGGCTGAATCCCTTGGAGAGGCACCAATTCTACTTTTCCAAGCCATAAACTCAGCATTATGAAGCAACCGATCATTTTGCTCACACCCTCATGGTCATTGTCATCTTGCCTCTAGTGCTTTTACACCTTAGGTGGGAATTGGGGGGAGTGACAATTCTAATATCAAACATGAAAGCAAAATTAAAGTGATTAGAAACCCTCTCATAGCCCAACTTCCAGAAAAGCAGAGAAAAGCTAGAAAAATATTCTTCAGCTCCATGTTCTAGACTGAATGGCATTTACAGATTCAAAGGAGAGCCTGCTTTGCCATCAATGGCGTTTGGAATGGGAGTTAATGCTGCTCATCTCTTTGACCCAAAAGCAATAGCAAGTAAGAGCTTAGGAAAGTAGCATTCATTCCCACCGAGTGCAGGCTCCTGGAGGGCAGTGGCACCATTCTGATGGAGTTCCTCATCAGGCCTTTTCCAGTAGAGGGTAGGCTACTGCAAGGGCTGGGAGGTGTGTCCTGATGGTTACTAGGAGGACTATCTTGAATGGGATCCAAATTGCAGACTTCGGTTTGAAAGTTATTCTAGTCAGAGAAATTATGTTGGAAGAAGGCAAAAGGCCAGTGCTGAGCCAGAGTAGTGAGTCAAAGACAGCCACTGTTCTGATGGAGTGAAAATCCAGACTGAAGAGAAAACTCGGTCAGGAGTGGGAGACATAGATATGACATTCTCAAACCTGCTCGCTGGGGCCATGGACCCACCCACGTGTACTCTTCAGTTGGTGGTTAACCCCTTCAGCTCCTTCAGTCCTTTCTCTAACTCCTCCATTGGGGACCCCATGCTCAGTTCAATGGTTCGCTGCGAGGATCCGCCTCTGTATTTGCCGTGCTCTGAAAAAGCCTCTCAGGAGAATGCTATATCAGGCTTCTGTCAGCAAGCACTTCTTGGCATCCACAATAGTATCTGTATATGGGATGGATCCCCAGGTGGAGCAGTCTCTGGATAGCCTTTTTTTCAGTCTTTGCTCCAGCCTTGTATGTAGCAGAAGATAGCCTTGTTGGACATCAATGGGAGGAGAGGCCCTTGGTCCTGGGAAGGCTCCAAGTCCCATTGTAGGGGAATGCCAGGACAAGGAGGTGGGAGTGGGTGGGCCGGTGGGTGAGCACCCTCACAGAAGCAGGGGGAGGGAGGATGGGATAGGGAGTTTCTGGAGGGGAAACTGGGAAAACGGATAACATTTGAAATGTAAAGAAATAAAATATCCAGTAATAATTTTAAAAAGACCTGCTTGCTTTTATGTCTCAGAAGTGGCATGGTGGCAGATCAAGGCTTCAGAAAGAGGCAGAGCATCAGGCCCCATGAAGAATCTGAATTGGCAGAGGAGGTAAAGTTCACTGCACAAAATCTACCAGACTGACCGAAGGTCCTAAGAAGAGTGAATTTGGTATCATTCTCTGTTCAGATCTCTAAGCCATGATTCTAGATGAACAGCCATTTCACAGATTCTCACCAACACTGCCCAACTCTCAGAAGATGCAAAAATATGATAGCACAACACCGTGAAGGAGAAAGGGATGGGAGTTAAGCCAAGGAGACAGAATAGCATGCAAGATGTAACATCTACCCGTAGAAAACAAATATATTGATTACATCCAAGGAGATGAAGAAGTGGGTGCGGTGCAAGAGGAAAAAAGCCTCACATCAGAACCTTAAAAAAAATCGTCATGCAAATAAGGGCCCATTATTTCCCCTCTGCATGAAATGACTGACTTTGAGTTTTAACATGGGAGAAGCCAGATGGCGGCAGACGGGCTTATTATAGAAAGTCCACTTGTACTGAAGTTTTTCTCAGCACTCTCTGCCTTGCTGAGTGAGGTTTTGTTTTGTTTCATTTCTAAGTGTAGGGCAGGCAAGTATCAAAATTTGTATACAATCTGAGACCTTTTCATGGAAATGTTCTATTCAATACCTCCGATAACGTGATACACGATGCCACCACAGGAAAACTAGTGTTGCTGCAGACGTTAATCATAATTATGAAAATTTTTAATTTAAATGTAGGTCTGAACACACAAAATACAGTGCATGGCCATCTGTTGGTTTTCCATCTGGGCTCATTTGCAAAATACATTCTGTTTCACTCCCCCCTCCCCCCTCTATTTATAATCTTCCCTGGAAAACAAATATGCCTAATCTATGGCATGCCAGAGCTGAAGTTAGCTATTTACAAGGGGCTTTTAATAGACATGGTTACATGGTTGGATGCAGTAACAGAAACTTCAACTTTTTCTTCCTCTTTCTCTTGCTTGGTCTTCCTGGTAGGGCACCTCCTTAGACATAAAGAAGAACATACCTTTTCTGCAATGAATATGATGTTTAAAAGAATAACACCTCTAACTCATGAGACGAAAGGAGGCAATGGCTCTCAGCTGAAGAGTAGACCAACCAATGTAGTACAACCATTCGTGGCAGGTGATCCAGACATCAAAACAGAAGCACAGATACAATTCACCACATGGATAAATGGTGAAAACCATGTGCAATATGAAAGAAGTCTCACATGAAAGCTCACACATTGTGAGATTCAACTCACATGAAATCTCCAAAGTAGGCAAATCGGTATCGGTTATGGATTGTCTAGGTATGCAGCATGAGACCATGAGAAATGAGCAGCAATTGCTGTAGGATTTCTTTTAGGAGTGATAAAAACACTCTAAAATTAGATTATGAGGATTACTGTATAACACATACAAAATATTGAAATGTATTCTTTAGACTGTTAAGCTTCACGAAGCCAATTATATCCCAATAAAGGTGTTTGGAAAAAAACTGGGAGGAGATACGGAAATCATTTTGTCCTATTTTAAAGATGATGTTCAGGTCCTAGGGGATGGTGGTTACTACCCAGTTGGTTAGTGTTAAGGTTTCCAGGACTCTATTCAAGTCTTGCTCCTAATACATAATGCTGTGTAGCACTCATTAATCCACCTCAGCTCATGTTCTCTTAGAGACAGGTGTGGACTAAAGGAGAGACGTGAATGAGAATATCAGTTATGAAAGACAATGGTGAACCAAAGACAAGGAAGGGTTTCAAAGCCTGCAGTGGCCGGAAGGCTTGAGGGCATAGATGGAAGCAGCAGAGCATTGTGTCCATGCTTTGCAGCTGACTGACTACAGCTTGAGAAGACTGGAAGGAGGAAGATGACTTCAATATCTCTCCTTAGGCAGGCATTTCCTAAATCCTGAGGAGTAGCAGGATATGTAACAGAGACAAATAAGAGGAATTTCTTTTGATGGGACCTAAACTCCACCAGCAAGCTTAGTATCGAAGATGCGGGGGGGGGGGGGGGCAGCTGCCGCGCATGCGTAGTAAAACCTTGAGCGGATGCAACTACTTTGCAGACACAAACAAAGGGCATCAGACTGCAGGAGGGAGCAGTAATGCTGCACCTCCTGTGTAAGAGTAGACAGAAAAAGAGAGAGGGAAGAGTGAAGGCAGATTCTAAAATAAAGACAAGAAATGAAGGAAGGTCAGATTTAACTGGAACAAGGAGGTGGGTCTAATCGAAGGCAGGCAGAGGTTCTGGGATGAATTTTGCCCCTTGAGGCTTCCTCCTTTGTGAGAGTTTTTAGTTTAGGTAGGCAGTGAGAGGATGATTCAAGAACTCGAATCAGATAAAATCAGGTTAGGCAAGCTGAGCAAAATAATCGACAAGAATAAAACTGATGAGACAAAGGAGAGCGAATAGAATTAAAACGTGGAGGAAAACAGCTGGAATCCTGGAAGAGACTGCCATGACAAAGTATGTACAAGGAAGAAAATACAGTCCCCAGATGATTTTCTGTTACAGTGGGCGTGAAGTCATGGCTTGCCCTTTTTTTTTTTCCCTGCATTTGGGTCACAGCAAAAGTGTGAACTTGGGTCTTGGCAGATGGATAGGTCTCATTTGCTTCCAAGCTAACAGGATTCAGTAGTTTCAGTGAGAACAAGAAAGAAGAGTTCTGGTATTGGCGGCTGCCAGAGTCCATAGGTGTACGCCTCCCCAACAATACTGTTATTGTGTGGTCAGGGAACTGAACGTTTGTTGGTTTATTTACCAGGCAAATTCCTAGCAGTTCATAGAAAGGCAGGAAATGTGTGTTCACTACTCTCAATGACTTGTTAAATCTCAGAGATAGAAAGAATAACTCTTTCTAAACCATGTGATCAATAGAGGGGTAAAAAGAAAGGTAGGTCCAGTTGTGCCAGACCTATGCAAAGTTCAGTAGAGGTAGGTGGTAGGTATTTACAGAGGAGGTACACCAGTTTTTCTGTAGGGAGACTGTGTGGAAGGACTGTGCAGCACTGTGTACAGAGCACAAACAAAAGACCTGAGTCGGGAGTGCACATACACATTCGAAGGAAATACCAGCGCTTGGTAGTCACTGAAGGTCTGCTGTGGTACTGGATGAGACAGGAACTTTTCCTGGAGATGTCCGCATGATGGAGAGATCGCAGGATGCTGCTCATCTCCTTCCTCATCCGGCCTCTGTGCTCTAGTATTCTCTCAAGGACACTGAGATAAAGCCTTGAGTTTGGAAATTTATGACCCACAGACAAGAAAGGGAAAATAAACCAACCAAATGAAAGGAAAGTGTGCAGAACATAGGAAAGAGAAACTTGTGGGAAGCTGGCTGTATGCAAGAAACTACCCCCCATTGCTTTAGACAAGCTCTTATGAGCTCAGGACATAGGAGATTGAATGTTAGTGGTATCTAAGCAGCCGAAGCAAGTACTTTGCCTCCTGTCCAGCACATCTGGTTCATAGCCCCCAGTACAGTTTTTCCTCACGACAGTCCCCCCCCCCCAATGCTAAATATCTTTCAATCTTCCTTCAACCCCTAAACAGACCTCCTTGCCCATCTGAGATATTGCCCTCTCTTGTACCCATGGAAGGTACGCTGCCTGGGACACACATATACTGCTTCTCAATATTACCCTTGTCTTTGTGTTCTGGGAACCTCTCGTCCCACTCACAATGTCTCTCTAAGAACACACATCATGTCTTGTGACCCTTGGATGACCCACAGTGCCCAGGGCATATCAGTATTCATTTATTGCTCTGTCAAAATGCAGCTCCTGTTTTGTGAGTCTTCGGCAAACAAAATCCTTCCAGTAACACATTCAAACCAAAGCTACCTCAAGAAACCACATTCCTAATGCTGGAACAATAAACCTACCCATTTAGCTGATAGAGAAATGTGTTGCGTTACAATGTAAAGCAAATTAGCTCAATAAAGAGTTTTGACTTTCTGATAACCTTCTGTTGAAAACACACAAGCTGATCGGAGTCAGAATGGAGCTGTTATATTTGAAGCTAAACTGAAGAATCAGAACAGATGCAAGGCATAAAAGAGAGACGGCACACTGGCTTTAAATGCATATAACATGATACTTTGATGTTTGCTTCGTAACGATTTATTTAAAATTGTTTGCCCTTTGAGCTGCTTTAATTTTGGATGCCACAGTTCTCTTTGGGAGCTGTGAAGGATTGTACACATACATTTCTTTAAAATGCAGGTTTTATTATTTATTTATTTTGATACCTGTTTTCTGACAGGTCAACTAACATGGAAATCCTGGGCCTTAGGAGGTCTGAGTCTCATTTTTATATTTACACAGGGGGCATGCTGCTTTTCGCTTAAGTCGGTTGAACTATACGGGCCAGTTTCTCTTGTCAGCTTCTTACAAGCTTTGAAATGGAAGAAGAAATGCACAGCAGGGTAATCCAGCCCTTTGAAATTTTGGAAACTGGGCAAGATGCACTGTGGTATTGATTGTAATAAGCTTTGTTCAGACGGCATCCATCTATAATGCAGTGAGGGCTCTTTCTGGATTAAAATTCCTGGTGGTTATAAGTGAATAGCTGTTATCTCTTTATTTGGGGTTGGGAGGTGGTGACAGTGGTGTGAGTATATGATTTTCAGTCATTTCCTTTGTGAGATTTTGTGGCATTTCTTTTCAAGGCATGTCCTTTCATTAGAGGCACAAATGACATTGTAAAAGACATGACTCTTCTTCAGAAGTTAATTCATAACACATGGCAGAGGGAGCTGACAGAGCTGTGCTTGTGGGTGCTTCTCACTGATTTTCACTGTTTGCTCAGCTCTCATGTGACTGCTGGCCACAGTCCTGGCCCTTTATAGTAGGATGGTCATCATCTTAGTTATCCTTGACGAGCTCCTTGAAGCTGTGTACCCATAAACCGCATTTCTAAGATGTGGAGACAGGATCAAGGAGAAATAACCTTGCCAGGGGTCAGAGCTGGTAAAGCTTAGGACCAAGATATGAAATGATGTTTGCTCAGCTTGAAGGCCAAGCTAGACCCCATTCCCACCTCCCTCTGAACACCTACATGCAATCAGACTGGGGAGCTCCCAGCTGGATGCTGACAGACAATAGCTCTTCACTGGCTAGGAAAGGAATAGTTTCTGAAGGAATCACTTAATTATCTTGCCTTTTAAATCTAATCACTCTGAAGGGTTTAATTCTAAAAATCCACTTCTTTGGGCTCCACATGTTGTTGAGACTTTGTCTGTTTCTTCCCAATTGCCCACAAACTCTCTTAACTGGGATTGTTGAGACCTCGGTGTCAGGAAATTCCAAGTTACTTTTAGATATAAGATATTGAAAATTACAAGAGATTTTTTTGGTCTATTATAAAAAGCTTAAAAATGAATTATTTAAACCTGGATACCTGCCTACATACACTATTAGCATTTTGACACAATGATGCTTTTCTTTAGAATGCTGTCAGACCATGTCAATCCCTTGTTTGAAGACCTTTCAGCATGCTTTGCTTCTGTTCCTATTTCCTAGCCTTCCTATGAAGTTGAATAGATGTATCAGCCTTACCCTGTTTCATTTTCAGAGCCCACTAAAGGGTGTTTGAGTGGAGTGAATCCTCATCCTTTATAATTTCATAGCCATTTAGATTAGTGGTTCCCAGTCTTCCTGATGCTGCAACCCTTTATACAGGTCCTCAAGTTGTGGTGACCCCCTCCTCCCAACCATAGAATTATGTCATTGCTACTTCATAACTGTAATTTTACTACTGTTATCACCTGTAACGTAAATATCTGACATGCAACCCCTATGGGGGTTGCAACCCATGGGTTAAGAACCAGTGATTTAGATGAAGCTGAGGGTGAGGATTGTGGAAAAGGGCAGAAGAGTTACAGGAAAGTGCTGCAGGATAAGGGAGGTTCCTAGTTCAATTTCCACCTTTCCAGGGATCCTGAAATCATGTGTGATGTGACGTTGCTGCCTTGGAAATGGAACCTTGTTTGAGAATACTGTCTTTTGCTCATGATCATATGTAAGGAACTCATTCAGTTGGATCAGAACCAAGTCTGATGGTTTCCTTATAAGTGATGAATTTGAATTCAGAGGCAGAGAAAAATCATGAATGGGAAGAGGTGTGTGTGTGTGTGTGTACGCACACATATGCATGCACCCTCATTTATATGTGATGGTTATTTATGGTTGTAAAGTTGACTACACCTGGAATTAACTAAAAACCATGTGCCTGATTACAGTTGTTAGGATTTTTTTTAAACTAAGGCATTTGAAGTGTGCAAGACTCACTTTTAACCTGGATCTTTTGAGGTGAGAAGATCCATCTTTAATCCAGATCTTTTGAGGTTGTAAGGTCCCCCTCAATCAAGGCCATACTTTCTCATGGCAGCCTATATTAAGGACATGGAAGATGGAAGTTTGCTTTCTCTTTTTCTACTTGCTCTAGCTCTCTGGCAAGTCCATTCCTTCACTAGCCTACTTCTTTGGGATTCTAGCATGTACTGAAGACCACCACTTTGAAGAGATTCCACTTTGTAGATAAACTGAAAAATTGCTGGATTCTTGGACTTTCCATTGGTAGACAGCCATTGTTGGACTGGCTGGACCACACCCTGTGAGCCACTCTAATAAATCCTGTTTCTTTTTCATTCTACTAGTTCTGTTCCTCTAGAGATCGCAGACTAACATGGATTTTGTTACTAGCCATGGTTCTGGAGCAGAGTCGCAGAAGTATAAGGCTGATTTTTTGTTTTAAATTACCTAGAATAGGCTTTCCAATTTGCTAACACTTAGAGTTACTGAAACCTTTCCAGTTACTGAAGCCTCTCCTGGAAGTTCGTAGTGTGCTGAAAGAAAACCCATGGCGTGAGATATTCTACACACTTACAAAGACAAATGCATTTGATTGTTCCAATTCACCAGTTGTGAGAGAACAGATTTGGGGGCCCCATATCTAAAACTTTTGATAATTTGTGGAACAATAAGGAAAATGATGGTTGCTCCTAGCATCTCTGGATAAAGTGACAAGGGAAAAGAATGAACTCTGATAAAATTAACCAACATCTAGCATCCCAGAATACCATGAAGAACAACAATGAACTCAGTGATAAACTTGGATAGCGCCAGATGTGCATACACAGTGTAAATGTTTCTAAGTATGCCCTGGAAAAGAATCTTCTCTCTTCTTCAGTCACAGAGCTCAAGGTTGAGAAAATCAAACCGAAGCCCACATTATAAAGTTGCTGAATTACACCAAAAATTCAAAGTCCCAACCAGGGAGGGTGTTAGCAGTTAAAGTAAGGGCATTGCTTGGTAAAGAATGGGATCTTTTAACTTGTGATGGTGTTGTGTGGTCTGAGAACTTTGGACCCCCAGATTCACAAGAGTTTATCTCATCTGAGAAACTAGTCTCTCCACCCTCAGCACAAATGTACTCTCACTCTCTGAAATATTGCTTTTTCTACCATTGACTAAGAAAATTAATCCTTCATTATCTGCTAAACCAGCAGCGACTTTCTCCGAAGGGATGCCAGGCAAGACAATATTGATGTTACTCACTCAGGGTCCACCAATAGTTGCCTGTAGACTTAGAGCAGGGTTAAAGCTAAATAGGCTCCCAGCGGGCAGGTGAAAAGTGTAGTCCATGAGGAGGTAAACTGCATCATGAAAGAGCTTAACGAGTTTGCTAATTCATTCAAACAAGAGTTGGAGGAATATGTGTGGGAATGCATTTAAGGATGTGGGGTAATGGCGGAAGGACGGTAAAACTGGATAAGGCTGGATTTATTGCTATGGGCCCTCTGAGTGGAGCTGCTAAGTTTAATATAGAAGCTCATACAGTTTTTTTTTAAAAAGGTATCAAAAGTTTGTTCAAAACGTTGGCTGAAACATTTTTCAGAAGATAACCTTCTGAAAAGGAGTTGGAGATGCCTGATATCCCTTGGCTTAGTGTTGAAGAAGGGATTTTAAGGCTCATGGCAATTGCAATGCTAGAGTGGGTATTCTGTGTAAAATCTAATCCTCTACAATGGGAAGGCCTAGAAGACAGGCCTTTCACTAACCCTGTAAGAGACAAAATGGTGACAGGGGCACCAGCATGTTTAAAGAGGTTTGTTGTCACCTCTTCCTTGCGGAAGACCTTAGGGTTGGAGACACTGAGGTTCAATTGGATGAATTAAATGCAGTAGGTTTAATTGGGCCCCAAAGTAGCAGGGGCCAAGTAGCAACAATGAATTGTCAAAGGCAAGTTGATCGTAGCTACCATAATGGGCAGCACAGACAAATCAATGGCCATAATGGCCTGGACCATGATGGTCAGCAGAGGCAAAGTGAATTTTATGATGGCATGCCTTACATGAACCTTTGGAACTGACTAATCAACCATGATGTTTCCAGGCATGAAATAGATAAGCCTGTTGTATTTTCGTTTGATCTGTTATAAGCAGAAAACATTTCAAACAAATGAAGGGAAAGCTACATTGGATTGGAGTCAAGAACCTAAGGCCTTTTGCTAGGGCAACTATACATAGGGAAAAAGAAAACAATCAAACTTTCTGGGGTCTGTTGGATACTGACTCAGAGGTGATACTGCTTCTGGAAGAGCCCAAGAAGTATTGTGACCCTCCAATTAAAGTAGGGGCTCATGGAGGTCAGGTAATTAATGGAGTTTTGGCTGACGTCTGAATCATAGTAGGTTTCTTGGGTCGCCAAGCTCATCCTTTAGTTTTTTCCCCAGTTCCAGAATGTATAATTGGAATAGATATACTTAGAAGTTGGCAGAATTCCCAAAATATATTTTTGTTTAAGTCACATAACATCTAAAATTTTTTAATAGCAGTCTTACAAAACTGATTCAGAGTGTGTCTGATTTCTAACAGTTCAACTTATGACTCTTTGGCTTAAGATGATATAAAGTAAGAAATATTCAATAGACCCTAAACCTCAAACTTGGAAGTCTTACCTTTTCTCCCAAACTATTGATACACAGCATGATAATCTCTTGGGGGTACTGGGTGGCTGTAGCAGGACCAGTAAGATGCAAACTCCCTGCCAATCACATGACCCTGAGGGCACTGTTCCTAAGTTAGGATATCTGAGAGCTGGATGACTTACAGTAGACTTAGCAGGATGTAAGCCCATCATACATTTTTATCTCTGAGCATCCTTTCCCTTAGAGCAGTGCTTCTCAACCTGTGTGTCATGATCCCTTTGGGGGTTGCACTTCAGATATTTTGCATACCATATGTTCACATTAGAATTTATAACAGTGACAAAATTAGTTATGAAGTAGCAATGGAATGATTTTATGGTTGTGGGTCACCATAACATGAGGAACTGTATTAAATGAAGCATCAGGAAGGTTGAGAACCACTGCCTTAGTCACCTTCTTTGTCTTCTCTCTTTTTTCCCCAGAAGGTATCTAGTTTTTTAGCACAACCTTCACCCTTTACTTGATATTTCTGCCAGAGTCATTCTGTCTGGAGACTCATGTCTGAAAAATAGATAAATTAAACAGGTATCAAGATCTCATTTCAGAAAGCTGGGACACGTAGAGCAAAGATGGCTGCCACAGCTCCTTAGAAATGAAACCTTGGTGCCACACTCATGCAAATTATGTACCAGAAGCATAGCAGTGCCCTCAACTGCCACTAGCAGTTCCAGGTTGCTCCATTACAACATTCTTAAAATAGAAGCATGAAATCTTAAAGAATATGATACCTCTAGAAAGGAAGGAGTTAATTTAGAGAGGATGCTGCATGTGGGAATATCTGTTTAATACTTAAATTCAAGAAGATATGAAGATATGATGAGGTTCCCCCTAGGGCTATGTGAATGCTTTCTGTGTCTCTCTGGATTTGGGCAGTGGGAGGACAAGCCTACAGCTGGGAGCCTCGGGGTCTCTTTGGAAGGGAGAGCTGGCTTATATGGTAGGCTTCCTTTCCCATGACCTCCCTTTGACTATCACAGATAACCTATTAATGCTAATTTACATGAAAAGGTTTGTTACCCTCTACTGTACTATGAGTTGTAGTTTATTAATTTTTCTACAAAGTAATAATAATCATGCTCCTTCCTATTAGCCTTATTTTATTTGAAGCATTTAGACATGTCTAAGTAGAAGATTCTGGAGAGAGCTGTGGCTAGCTGCAGCAGAAGGGGCCTTCAGTTTCCTGAAGAGAAAGCTTCAGGAAGTTTTAGTTTTAGTAAAGTTTTAGTGTCTTGGGATTTTTAAGGGAGAGGAAGATGGACAGAGGGCTGGTAGACATGGAAGCAGCCAACTCTTGTCCACAAAAGTGTGGTTTGAGCTGTGTGTGTGTGTGTGTGTGTGTGTGTGTGTGTGTGTTATAGATTTTACTGGGGTTAAGACTGGGTTGGGCAGCCACATACT
Organism: Rhynchomys soricoides; assembly: GCA_019843965.1. Taxonomy (NCBI): domain Eukaryota; kingdom Metazoa; phylum Chordata; class Mammalia; order Rodentia; family Muridae; genus Rhynchomys; species Rhynchomys soricoides. Next base: position 914,673 of record JADRCH010000081.1, read on the forward strand.
TGGGACCAGGGTCTGCACACCAGGCTGGAAGCCCCTCATTGAAGATTGGGTTCATTGTCAGTGCTTGGAACTAACTGCAGAGGTCACCATATCCCACCCTCACCACCTCCAAAGCCTACTGATGCCTGGATTCAGGATAGAGACAAAGAAGAAGAGGAGGGGATTTCATTGACGTGAACAGAAGCTGGACTTGAGAAGTTGGGTACAAAGGGGAATGTTCACAGAAGACAATGGAAGAAAGAAATGAATGAGAAAGCTGACCAAGGGATGCAGGGACCCAACTGTGCCCTACAAGGGTTAGCAAGCATAGTCATGGATCTCTCATTCTGCTTGACATCACAGGGTCTCACTGGTTACCCCATAGGGTTGTCTTCAGATACAGAAACCCTGAAAAGAAGTGGTTGTATTTCATGTGAGTAGAGATCTTCTTTAAACCCCCAAAGAGGGCCATTAAGTCCTTCAGGGGTGGGAATATGTTTTGGCATTTCAGTTCAACCATGTGTTGCTGGTCAAGACAAGACAATTGTAGTTAAGGAAATCCACAAAGGATTACATCACAGCATCTGGGGCTGCTTCTCCAGGAATCTGAAACAGAGCTTCATCTTCTCAGGAAGATCCTCTATGTATGCTGGCTTCTTCTCACATTCATCTTTGCCACAGAACATGATAAGATTCTCACAGGTGTCCATAACTTGATTTTCCAAAATGCCCACATGAGTCTTCTCCTCTGTCATTCCACACAGGTTGTGCTTGTGGGCAATGAAATTCAGGATGTCAGTCCTCTTGTGATCTTGTGTGATCTGTCGATTAAGAAAAGTGACTGGAAAGCCCAAGTCCAACTTGAATGTAGTTCCCAGCTACTGTCATAGCTGGGAACATTCCCCATAGTGTATTTCTTCTCCTGTTAGCTTTCACCTGTACGCCAGGAGGAAGCAGATAGCATGGCATACCACACAGTTGTCCTGGTAACCCAAGTCTGGTTCTGGTACTGGTACTGGTAATGGCACTGTCTGGTTTCAGCAGAGCTGATACCCAGAGAAGGAAGGCTTTTATAAATGTTTATTATGATGTACTTATTGTACTTTGTGGTTGGTTACATAAAGACATTTGCATATGAGTATTTCATGTACTTTGTCCATATTCACCCACTGTCTGCTTTCTTTCCCTCCCCCATTTCCATCCATTTCTTCAGATAGTCTCACGTCTACTTTCATGTCATACATGTACATGTATATATGTCATACATGTATATGTCTATATGTCATACATGTATATGTCTATATGTCATACAGGTATATGTCTATATGTCATACATGTATATGTGTCTATATGTCATACATGTATATGTATATATGTCATACATGTATATGTATATATGTCATATATGTATGTGTGTCTACATGTCATACATGTATAGGTTTATATATGAACAGTTTTATGTTTCTCTATAAAACCCAGGTGATTTTATAGAGACAAGTGATATAAAATGTATGATACTTGTCTTTCTGAGTCTGAAGTTTCACTTAACTTGATAGCTCCAGTTTTATCCATTTTCCTACAAATGACATAAATTTGTTCTTCTTTATGACTGAACAAAATTCTGCTGTTGATGTATACTCTGTTTTCTTTATCTAGTTATCCAATGACAGATCCTTGGCTGGCTCTATAGCTTAAGTTTTGAAGTGACAGGATCTTTACTTTAAATGCATATATGACCCAAAAGAGCATCCGTCTCCCAGATGCCAAGGGTCAAGGGAAATATTCACCAACCCATTAAGTAAGTCAATGTATAGGTCTGCCAATACCTTGTGCTTTGGTGATAAAAATGGAAATAGGAGAGATTCTAGGCACACCTAAATATTGATCTTCCCCCTGCTACTGTGTGGTGCTTCATTCATCCCTGTTTATGCAGCAGTTCTAGGTATCGTACAAGGTTCTGGGGCATTGAAGTAAATGAAGCAGAGCTTCTATCGTGGTGCAGCTTAAATTTGAATATGGAAGGTCAGCAAGATGTGTCTATGTCTTAAGATAGGTAGAACATTAAAATGGAGAGGGTGCAAAGAAAATCAAAGCCCCTGCCTTTCTCATATATTAACTTTGAATGGAGACACAAAAGCAGTGGGGGAGCAGAGCATGGTGTAGTATATGAGAGAACTATCTAGAAAGAGAGAGAGTGAAATAATTAAGGAACTGACTTACTTTAAGGAAGACTGAGGAGACTGGACAAAAATAAACATTTTGGCGTAAGAACACACAGACACCAGCCCCATGATTTTCAGAAGACAAAGTCAATAATTCTATCCTCTACCTCTTACATAATCTTGAGATATGTCTAAGGGTCTGAGGCCACAGCCTTACTTGTTTCTTTGCACACCTAGTCCTGTCCCCCTTTCCCTGCTGTCTTGGTGGTCTTCCCTCACAAAACTTCTTAATAAACCTCTTGACCAAAGGTCTTCCTTTAAAGGTCTGTTTCTAAGACAAGAGTAGTCTTGGTTGTTATACCAATATGCCTAATGCTGCAGAATGTATGGGTCAGTTTCCTTGGCTCATGCGTTTGGAGGTCTGAGGGTGTGGTGCTGACACCCATGTGGCTCTAGTGAGATTGTTCTGGTTACATCAAAACCTAGCAAAGACCACTGGAGTGGGAATGAGAGTGAAAGGGAAAGGTCACGTGGTAAGACAAGGATGATTCAAGAGCCAGGGTCACTCTTTATAAGCACCTATTCTCACAGGAACTGACCAGGATTCTGCTAGACCTACTTTAAGCATTTAAGTGGTCTAACCAACTTTCACTGGACCCCACCCCATTCTGTTCCACTACCTCAATAACATTCTGGGGAACAAGCTTTCCACTCAAGAATCCCTAGGACAAAAAAATCATACTGTATCCTGTCCAGGGGAGTAATCACTGAGGAATTCTGTGCAAAAGCATCTCTTATCTGACTTACTGATTGCTTTATGGAGAACCAAGAGGAGAAGGTGGAACCAGGAGAACCATTAAGGCTTTTGAATAGCTCAAGATATTAGAGTTAAGTAGATGAGAAGTGATTGGAGTGAGAAAGTATTCTGAACATGGAGTTGACAGCATGTCCTGACAGATTGGAGCTGCAGGTGTAAGAGAAGGAACGGAATCAAGGATGATTTTAAAGCCTTTGTCCTGTGAAACTCGGAGGATGGAGCTGAGACAAGAGATGCAGGGAGTGGCAGAACCGGCTTTGCTGATTTATTGTATTTATTGGTATATAGGACTCCTGCTCATAAGCGTGATTCAGATACCCGAGTGGCCACCGCGCATGCATTTTTACACTCTGTGATTTAGGCATCAATGCCTCCAGCCATTGAAACATAATTGATGTCTTCAAAGAGCTAGACCTGCACACAGGCTAATACTCTTCCCAAATCTCTGACTCTCAAGCTGAAGTTTATGCACAGAGGTTATTAATAAATCAAGCAGTTAATTAATCAACTCAATGTACATGCTTTTCCAAAAGAATAAATTTGTCCTGAAGGACTGATTATTTTTCGACAAGCAACTGTTCACTAGCTGGATGTAGATTTTAGTGTTAAATTTGCACATCTCTGCCTGCACAAATTAAGGACAGCCAGACACTCACTTTCTCTGCCTGGTTTCCTGCATTTGATACTCTGACCAACCCTTAGCGTTATTTAAACATTCTTCTTTTTTATTATAAGAGTGTCAACCTGCAGATTAATGGAAACTTCTCCTTTTTGTGTAATTTATCTTTCAAAGCTGAAGGAAACCTTCAGGGGAGATAGAAAAGCAATCAGGCATCCATTTAGAAAAAATGCTGTGATTATTTTTTTCATATGCAGTTTTATATCATTTCAATTTTTTCAATATGTCTATCTCATATAATTTATTACTTAACACTTTTTATTTTCAATCCTTTCTGGTTGCTTATAAATAAACATGCATTAATGTCAAGAGAATTATTATTCCATTATAAACTCTGTACAAACCAAAGCCCTGGCTTCAGTGAAGTCGCCATCTTATGTGGGACATCATCTAGATTGGATGGTGCTTGTCTAGAGAATTAAACACTGGCATATGTTTTATCTTGGCTAAATAGAAGTACATCTTCAATGGAGACAGCGATTTCCACAGCACTGTTTTGCAGGTGAGGATTATGCATTTTAATGTTGTACTTTTGAGAAGGTAATCTTAAAGCAATTAATATGGAGGGTTAAATGATGACTCTTTGCATCTCCTCAGAAAGATCCTGGTCAAAGTATGACTCCATGTGGTGACAGAGCCTCAAAGATGATGGCACTATTTAATATTTCATTATAGACTATTTAAAATGATTTGTTAGCATGTTTAAGAAACACAGGGACTGGGGAGATGGTTTGATGGGTAAACAAGCTTGCCATACTAGTGTGTGAAAACCTTAGGTCAGATCCTTAGAGCCCACATAAAATTGGGCTCGGTAGTGTACATCTGTACTCCCAGAGTTTCTATGGAAAAATAAGGAGGGCAAGATAATTTCTTGGAGCTCAGAAACCAACTAGCCTGGAGTATGCTGCATTTAACATTAAAAGATCCTGTCTCACACAAAACAGAAGGCTAAGACTGACACCCAATGTTGTCCTCTGATCTCCACATGTACACTGTGGCAACTGTTGTAGGCATGGAACACACACACACGCACACGCACACACACATACACACCATACACATTATAGCATTAATTCACTGGTTGGTCAAGATTCATCAAGTGTAGCTTTTTTATGCAGATGAGAAGCAAACCAGGTGTGCTTCCTGCAACTGAGCCAAGACCTGGAATAAAAGTAAGAAAAAAAATGTCATATCATTTTTAGGCTAATTTCTTTAAAAGCATAAGTACAATTTAAATACAAATCTCACAAATAATATATAATGCTAGCTATAAGTTTAAGAGCACATTTAAGAGCAAAAACAATCCAAATTAGTGATTAGCACTTACTTTTGCTTTAGGATACACAACTATTAGATATCAATAATTAAAAATTATTAGTGAATACAATGACCAATGATACTAACACATAGAACTAAATGAAGATACTGCATTTAAATATTCTTTTTAAAATATGTAAATCTTAGCTATATTGCAGCTAAACTCGATGTCAGTTTTGTTTGAAACTAAGGCTTGTATGACTGAGGCCACAGGATGAATCACACTGGTTAATCCCCTCCTTTTCCATGAATGCATTTGTGATTTTTGCCCTCACTACCCAGAAGTCACAGAAACTGTTAGCCTTTTCTTGCTTAATGAACAATGATCTTACAAGGTGATCCCAAATCTCCCCATGCCCTTAGGTTTTTTTGATTCTAGATTCATTGCCTGATACAAATCTCTATAAATTTCAGAACAATAGTTTTAACATCTGACTTGGGCAATGTAGAATATCTACTGAAAAATATTTTCTTTTCTTTGCACATCAATAGTGGTAAGGCCCAGGAGATGCCCAAAATTGTAAGACAGAAAGAAATGATAGCTTCATCAATACAAGTACAGCCAGTAGACATTCTGCATCCAATGTGTTATCTCCTAAGATTGTATTTAATAGTTTCCTTGGCTACTTGAATAGTTACCAGCTTGTTTCCTTTAAGGTTTAAATTGTCAGAATTTCATTGGTAGAATATAGATGAAGAAGCCCAAAGGCTTATGAAGGTAAGAATGGTAAAGCTGAGTTACCATGGCATCTCTGCTCTGCACACAGTCTACCCTGACTCTGCTCTCAGCAGGGCTAAGATGGTGCCCTAAGGTACTGAGCACGGAAATGATGAGGTAGCATAGCATCTTTCAAAGGGTGTGTGATAGCTTTCTTCTGCAAGCTGCGGATGATGGTGTGGTATACAGCCACTGAAAAGGCCTGCTTATTGCCCTGGGTGTTAAAGATACCCAGGAGTGGCAGATGACTGGTAGTAGAGCTTATATACTTATGAAAAAGTAAAATCATCATTGTGACAAGTATAAGGTTTACAAACAAATACAGATTGTCTATTGAAGCCCACAGAAATCACTTGTAGTATCCATGTTCCTTCGCTCCTATGACTGAAGTAGATGAGCAGCCATATAAAGAGTGACTTAGTCCATGTAATTAGGGACAAAGAGTTCCCTCTAGTCCAGGGAAGAAAAGATCTGACTTCAGGCACCAAAGCAGAAGCTTGTGTCTATTCCCACAGCTCAACCCCTACATACACAGACCTTCTTGAATGGGTGATCATGGACTCCCTGAAGAAATTCTCCACATGCCTATGACCCATATGTCGGCCTCTCAACATCTCTCCACAGCAGCTATTTATCAGAATAATTTTGAATTATATACACAGGAACATCCGGATTTCCCAGAGCTTATAGCATACCACTTACAAACCAATGCAAGTAATTTTTGTGTTCTGTTGGAAAGCTGTCAGTTGATAAAAAAAGTTTAATCCAGACACCATTTAGAGCATGGCTAATGTACAGCTGACAGTGAGGCTGTCTCCCCAGTTTTCAGATGCTCAAGAGAGAGAGGCAGAGAATCTCTGGCAACTGGCACACCACAAACATACTCTTCCTGCCTTACATTGGGAGTCACATTATAATAAGAAGAGTCAAGTACAACACTTTAGAATGCATTGTATTTTAAAATAACACATAGAGGACTTGGGAGAGAACTCAGTGGATGAAGCACTTGCTATGAAAGCATGAAGACTTGAGTTTGAATCCCCAGAACACCCATGAAAGCTAGGCACTATACTGATTGTGAGTCTGTAATCCCATACACACACATCACAAACTCATCACCTGTACACTCTTACATACAAGATAAAAATGAAATAACAGAAAAATACTCTCTGTATAGAAATTAAGAGACTAGGTCTTGCATCAGTGATTCACAGAGAGATTATTTCTATCAGATTCTCTTTTGTGAAAGAATTCCTATTGGAGAAAGAAAAAGTATTATCACAATTGAATCAGGCAGTTGATTTGATTATATTTACCATTCCAAATATGGGGTCTGTATCAGCACATCAGACAGACTTCCCAGCTACTATAAAGGAGTTATTCTGGTATTGCCTTTCTTATAGAGTCATCAAGAACAAATATTTGTTCTAGTTTTGATTTTTGAAATTATATCATAATTATAATACTTTTCTCTCAGTTATGACACTTCTCTCTGGCCTTTCCCCTCTCTGAACCATGCTATATATTACTTCTCACCAGTCTTCTTCAAAGCCATGGCCACTTATTTTATTAATTGTTATTGCATGCAAATACGTATACACATATACACATACTCCTCAATCTACAACCACCACTGCACTAAAACAACAAAATCCCTAACAACAATCTATAAACATTTGTCCTTAGCCACAGATAAGCGCAGTCTTCACCCTTTATAAAGGAACCACAGCTTCTCTACTCAGTCCCAATGGATTTATCTACACAATCTTCCCATACCCAAGGCACAGGGATCGTTGTGGAAAGGGGACAGAGAGACCGGAAGAGCCAGAGGATCAGGGAGTCTGCTGTAAGATTGCGTATCCTAATAATGTCAGAGGCTACACACAGAATGTCTCATCAATATAACTTCCCAAATGAGGGCTAGTAAAGCCAATGCCAGTGAACATGCCAAAGTAGATGGAGAGTGCTCATGAGACCTCAACCTTACCCAAAGAACTATAGGCAAGTGAGGAAAGTTAGGAGTTGGAGAAGTCATCTTCCCTAGAGAAGGCACACAAGGGTTGATCAGTTCTGAAAACATATACAGGTAACATTGTACGGTAAAAGCAAATTTTTTTTTTTAGTGTGGAAAAGACAGCAATGCAGCATCCCTTACTTCCTGAGGAGCTTATCAACTTTCCGATTTCCTACAGGAGCTAGTCTCTCTGTTCAGAGAGTGGTCTGCAGAGTATCAGTGTTACCATCAGTAGGGAGGGTGTGAAGAATGTAAAAGCTGAGCTCCCTCTCTAGACCTACTGCAATCAAAACTTGCCACTGAACAAGATCTGCACATGACCCTCATATGACTGGTATGCATATTAGGAGTTTGAAAGGAACTGATCTTGTCTAGAACAATTTTGATCACATTGCCTGTCTCACAGGACATCATACTGCTTCATAGTATAGACAACAAAAATTGCTGCACTTGGAAGTCAAAAATATACAAGGTGAAGTTGTAAAACACGTAATTTCAGACAGTGGGAAATACATTTATGGATATTCAGGTTCCTGCTATCTCAGTCACGTCCTCAGATGCCTGAAATGAAGGCTATTGAAACAGACCGTCTGAAGATGAGGAAGGATGAGCCTAGGAGCTCTGTGGTAGAGCACTTTGCTTGCATATGTGAGGTTCTATATTTAATTCCTAGTACTGCTGAATAAGAAAGAAGAAAACTCAGTGTACCTTATACTCCTGCTACTAGAATAGAGTTTCAGTGTTTTGTGAAGACCTTTGCTTTGACAGGGCACACAAACAATGTAGGAAAGAGCTATTGTCCTCACTGAGGACTACTAGGCCACTAGTTCTGATAGCTGTGACTAACTCCAAAGCAAGAGGAAGTTTTGCAGCAGATCCAGTCTGCTATGTAAAGCTGACTTTTCATTTTAGCCATAGAAACAATTGCAGTATAATCAGCTGTAATTCACATGGTTTTAACATACCACCTTTGGCAGTGCTAATAATAGAATCTCGGAATGTGACCACAGAGTTTGTGTATAAATGCATGACCTGTTTGGGATGAGAAATATTCTCACTTTGTAAACACAGTGCTTGGCTCATTGCTTGGCCCTAGCACAAACTGTAATCAAACATAAAATATCAAGTGGCCATGCCATTTGGATTATAGCTATTAGATTAATTGTTGTATGCTCCACCAAGACTTGAATTCCAGAATGGGTGATGGAACTCCACCACCAAATAGACTCACCATGTGACTGACTGGACTTCAATAGCTTTTAAAGGCTGACTATGCTTATGTGCAAGAGGTTCACTCTCATGTACCTACTATGAGTGAAAATTTGAAGAATAATTTCAGGACTGACAATTGATCTAGCTTAGAGTGGGCATAAGTATATTTGTAATTAAAAAAAATAGTTTATGTTAAAATGAATTTCCCTCAGGGCTAGAGAGATGGCTCCAAAGTTAAGAGCACTGTCTGATCTCTCAGAGAAATTGGGTCTAATTCTTCACACCCACATGGTAGGTTTTAATTTACTCTAACTCCAGTGTCAAAGGATCCAATGCCCTCGTTTGGTCTCTGTGGTCACCAGGTATACATGTGGTATACAGATATACAATAAACAAAACACCCATGCACATGAAATTAAAATAAATAATTAATTAATTAAAAATAATCTCTCAGTAGGTGTGGTGGTCCACACCTGTAATCCCATTACTCAGTGGGTAGAGCTCATGAGTACAAACAGGAAGCTCATGAGTATAAGTAGTCAATAGCTTGTCTAGCATGTACAAAGCCCTGGGTTTGACTCTAGACACACAAAGTAAACATACACACACACACACACACACACACACACATGTGGGTGGGGGCAGGAGCTTGTTTATCATAAAGGTAAGTAATTCAGGAGATTTTAGTCAGCCTTTACTCCAGCCATGGTTTATGAAAACAATGGCTATGAAAGAAGACATGGGAGAGAAAGCTAATGTGTATATTTAACGATGAAGGTGATAGTCACTGTTGAGAACCCAGCATGCCAACAGTAGAGAAAGCATGAGTATGAAAAATGGAAGACTGTTTAGTCTTTGTTGAAATATCATCAACTTAGAATACTCTCTTGAAGATGTCTGCAATCTCCATTCTATTAGAAAACTACTTGCTGTATACAGTATCTGCTTGCCCCCACCTCCTGCTATGATCTCTCAACCTCACTTGCAGAATCACTGAATACCTCCTGTGCTATCAAAACCTTAAAGTCATCATTGCTTTAACCAAGACATCCGCTTTCTGTATAAATGGAAACACAACTGCAGTATTCACTGGTGCCTCCTGCAGGGTGCCAAATTAATTGGTCTAATAGAGTGGTGAACCAGAGGATGAAGATAAGGTTGTGAATTTGGAAAAGTATAATAGGGCTCTGTTTGTTTCTGACTGACAATATTGACCCTGTATCTTGTACTAATTGTATTCAATTCTAGATGTGAAGTCATAGTAGAAGGGTGTTCCTCTTGTCCTCTAATAATCTACCCCAAATACTGTACAGTCTGCTCTTACAACCCAAGAGTCGCTGACCTAACAATATCAGTTCTCAAGAAAAAGTGCTTCCATTCAGGATATAATAGTGCTTGCAAGCCACTAGATGTTAGAATAACTATCTGGCCACTTGACATCTGAGTCACAAGCCAGGATTCCAGAATGTCTAAAGCTTCATTCAGTATTAGTTACCTGCTGGGAATGACATTCTTAATGACAGCACTGCCTTGTGTCAAGAAACAAGGGGGCAGATAAACAACAGTAAATAACTGGGCAGGAATAAGTAAACACAAAACTAGAGTATTCTCTTATGAGACTGTTAGAATATACATATGTTTAACAAAAGGTACTTAAGATTTCAATAATACTAGACGGAAAGTCTCTCCAAGAACTCTAGAGCAGAGCATCAGCTTTTCCCACTTGTGACCCTTTCTTTGACTGGTAATTTTTTACATGACCCCAGGTGTATGTATGTATATATATATATAATGAGTATACAAATAAAACATTTACTGATAATAAATAATAAAGAAATTTATCTCAGAGAGTGGGAGAAATGGATCAGTACTTAAGAGCCCTGGCTGCACTTCCAGAGGTCTGAGTTCAATTTCCAGGAACCACATGGTGGCTTACAACCATCTTTAATGGGATTTTATGCCCTCAGGTGAATAAGCAGACAGAGCATTCATATAAATAAATATTTAAAAAATATTTATTTCAGAATAATTATGTACAATATATAACTTTATCATTTATTGACTGAAACCCAAAACCACTGTGATATGATAGGTATGTTTGCTTATCTTTTGATAAAGAATTCAATCTTAGATGAATATTTGATACTGTAGGACTTCAGTGTTTTTCAAAAATGATTGATACTTCAATTTTATAATCATCATTGCTGAAAAGGCTGCTTTATATAAATATGCAGTACAAAATGGCAGAAGTATGTTTTAGGACCATTTCAGAAATTGTTAGAAATTATGTACTAAACCCAAGCTAAAGTTCCTGTAATGATTTTAAATTTTATCTACTTATTGTGTATCTCTGTGTGTCTAGGTCAGAGAATGACTTGTGGTTCTCTCCTTCTACATGAGGTCAGGGATGGAACTCAGGTCAACAGACCTGGTGACAAGTGCCATTACATGCTGAGCCATTTCACTGTCCTCAATTAACAATTTTCACTTTGTTATTTTTCAATTGTTAGGGGAGCTTATATACATATATGTACACACACACACACACACAAACACGCACGCACACACGGTGTGTTTTTACCAAATCTACCTCTCCAGTTCCTTCTCTCCAACTTCTCTCTTTCCCTCCCAAGTTCCTGAGCTCTTCTTTTAAAACCCAAGTCCTGTATATTCACAGGTATAGGACAATGTGCTGGAGCACAGGCAACCAGCCTCCCACTGGCTGCATCCCTGATGAAAATTGTTTAATAGCAATTTGAGCATGTGCATATACTCGCAAGTGGAGGCCAGGGGTTGATATCAAGTATCTTTCTCATTTTATTTTGCGTGTGCGCATGCAAGGCATGCCTCTGTGTGTGTGTGCGTGTGTGTGTGTGTGTGTGTGTGTGTGTGTGTGTGTGTGTGTGTGTGAGAGAGAGAGAGAGAGAGAGAGAGAGAGATTAAGTACCCTTGATTGTCTGAAACTCGCTTAGTAGACCAGACTGGCTTTGAACTACACTACCTTTGTCCTTGAATACTGGAATTGTGAGGCCTTGAGAGACAAAAGGTGGCCAATGAGCTAGGCCAGGAAACATTCCAGACAGTTGAAAGGGCCAAAGATAACCGTTATGAAATGAGACAGCAGGGCCAGGTTCAGATATATCTCAGGCCCCACACCATAGACAGAATTCTCTGCTGCCAAGGACAGGCTGGAGCTACAAGTGGGGTGGTAACACGCTGACATCAACACTGTGGACCTCCAATCATGTTTAACCACCAATGTAGACCTGCCCTTCCATGCTGTTGTCAAGCTCTGACCCCCAAAAAGTGTATAAAAAGTGTGTACCTTACTAAGCCAGGGTCGCCATTGTCCTGTCAGTAGGGCGGCCCCAGTGCACTGGATTCAATAGACCTCTTGCTTATTGCATCGTTCTCAGTCTCTGTGTCTTTGTGGGGTGGGCCGCCTAGGCGCTTGGACTTTCGAGTCCAACAGAATCAAATGCTTGAGCCACCATGTCTGTTTATTATTGTTGGTGGTGGTGGTTATTTTTTAGACAGTGTCCCTTACTGAACCTGGAGCTTGCCAAATTGTTTGAATGATTGGCCAGCAATCCCCCAGTAATCTCTTGTCTCTTTGTCTCTTGCACTGGATCTTCAGGTGCATGCCATCATGCCAGCTTTTATGTGGGCACCACAGGTCAAGCTCAGGTCTTTGTTCTTGTGGGGCAAGTACTTTACTGAGTTATCTCCTCAGCTCCTGAAAAATCAAATGATTCTAGTGCACTACAATCGAAACATATTTGACACTTGCATGATGAGGAATGTTGGTACAGGATTAAGTCCTTGTTTTCCATGACTAAGTCATGTGAGTTCTAAGAGCAGAACACTCTGTATGTACAGATAAAGCACTGTGATTCATAATATAGAGTAGGGCCTATCTCAGCTGAGGTATTTCAGGGTAGTGTTGAAGGTTCTATATGAAATGTAACTCTACAGTTGCTCAGCACAGAGTGACATCACAAGATGTAAGATGGCTGAGAGATGCCAGAAGCATCTCATGCTCACCACACATCAGATTATATTCTTTTTTTTTTTTTTTTTTTTGAGTTCTCAAGAAAGAGTCTCCTATAGCCCAGGGTGGCCTCAAACTATGAAGCTAAGGATGACCCAATCTCTGCAAACTTTCTGGCTTCCACCTACCTACTGCTATCTAGGATTACAATCATGTGGCACTACCCCAGGAAACATTTTATTTTGATTTTGAATTAATTCTTAGCTATTGTGTGTTCAGAAACCTTGTACTGTTGCCAACTTTTTCACACCTGCCTCATTTGTTGTGTGTTGTGTTGAGTCATGAACTGCAGGTTAAGAACCTGAAATTTCCTTGAGTCTTTGCTCCACACTTTTTCTCAATATTTCATCCTGTGAGTATTTTGTTCACCCTTCTATGAAACACTGAAGCATCCACATTTTGGTCTTCCTTCTTCTTAGGCTTCATATGGTCTGAGAATTGAATCTTGGGTATTCCAAACTTTTGGGCTAATATCCACTTATCAGTGAGTACATGCCTTGTTTGTTCTTTTGTGACTGAGTTACCTCACTGAGAATGATATTTTCAAGTTCCATCCATTTGCCTGTGAATTTCATGAAGTTGTTGTTTTTAATAGCTGAGTAGTATTCCATTGTGTAAATATATCACGTTTTCTGTATCCATTCCTCGGTTGAGAGACATCTGGGTTGTTTCCAGCTTCTGGCTATTATAAATATGACCTCCATGTGTCCTTATTACATGTTGGAGCATCTTCTGGGACTCCAAGAAAGGCCATCTAGAGACTACCCCACCTGGGGATTCATCCCATATATAGTCACCAAATCTGGACGTTCTCTTGGATGCTGGGAAGTGCTTGCTGATAGAAGCATGATAAGCTGTCTCTAGAGAGGCTCAGGCAGAGTCTGACAAATACAGAGGTGGATGTTCGCAGCCAACCTTTGGACTGAGTGTGGAGTCCCAGATGGAGGAGTTGGAGAAGGGAGTGAAGGAGCTGAGGGGGTTTGCAGCACCATGGAGGGAGCAGTAGTGTCAACTGGCCAGACACCCTGGAGCTCCTAGAGACTGGACCACTAACCAAAGAATACACATGGAGGGACCCATGGTTCCGACCACATATGTGGCAGAGGAGGATCTTGTTGGCCATCCGTGGGAGGAGAAGCCCTTGGGCCTGAGAGTATTAGATGCCCCAGTGTAAGGGAATGCTAGGGAGGGAAGACAGGAGTGGGTGGTTGGGGGGGGCCCTCATAGATGCAAGAGGAGGGGGAATAGAATAGGGGGTTTTCAAAGGGGAAAACATTTGAAATGTATACAAAGTAAATATCCAAAAAGAAAAAAAAATTTAAGAAAGAAAAAATTTTAAAAAACCCTGAAATTTACACATGAAAGTCTGTGCTGATATCTGAATGCTTGTTCTCAAATTTTATATAGGACTGAATCCAAATGGTGGGGAAATGTAAGGCGATTGTACTGAGAAGTAAGGCTTTGAAGAGATAACTGGGTTCACGGCAACTACACATCACGAATGGATTTACTGCCTTTCTTAAAGGTCTTAGGAAAGTCCGAGCCCCTTTGTTATCATCTGCCTTTCTGCTACTGACATGACACTTTGGACACAGAGCGTGGTCAGCACCTTCACCAGATACTCAATAGAGTGCTCTTTGACCTTGGGCTTTTCAGCTTCTAGAATGGCAAGCTGTGAATCCATGATTTTTATTTGTAATTGTCCAGTACAAGGTATTTTGTTATAGCAACTTTAGCAGACTGAGATAAATCAGTCAAGAATATTTTGGCCTGGCTGAAATAAATTCAACACAGAATGATATTCTAAAGAAAAAAATCACCAACATGACTTCATAACCAGCTAACTATCTTAGATAAGCTTCCGTCCACACTGTCATCATATAAGTTTTCGTATACTAATAAATGTTTTATTCATCTTCAGTTAAGTTACAGAATATCAAAAAAGTACATACAGAGAAAGGAAATACGAATTTCTCGGAGAAAACACAGAATTATTTGATGTGACTAAGGTAATGCTATTTGGTCCCAATCTTACTCTGACTCAATTTGTTTCTGTCTGCTCAGGAGCTTTTCAGTCCCTAAGAACTCAATCAGAAATGTTCACTTTGACAGCACATCCCTACATTCCATGAAGCTAACCAAGGCCTAGAGGCATAAACAAAATATCTGCTGAACATATAGCCTATCCCCCCAAAATGTTATATGGTCGCTTGACAACGACGTCATTAAGGTTGTTTATAAACTCTGTACTCATGAACTTTGGTGCCCAGGGTTGTTTGGGATAAGAGCATGATTTTTCTTACCAGTTAATAAAGAAGTCTAATTTGATTGTCTATAACTTTCTTGTCTGAACTTTAATAAATTATCAAAACTTATTATTTAATTTTCCATTTCAGAAATAGAGAAAACATGTATTTTGTTATACAAGTCACAACTGTGAATTTTCGACATCAACATGACAGATTATTTGAAAAGTTAAGTATAGTAAAAGGTGTGTATGGCCACTAGCGGAACAGAGGGGAGAACTGGCAAGCTTTTTATTGTTAACTAGTGATCACACCCAATCCCATTTTCAGTGTCCTTGGCATTGCAGAGAAAAAGTCTGATGCTGCATTTTACAACGCTCCTTTCAGTATGTGGTTCTGGGATATGAGGAAGGACTGAAGTAAGGCGAACGATTTGGAAGTAGAAATGGCAAACTCATTGCTTCCCATTGGTTCCTGAATGTCTTCTGAGACTCTCTCCTGGAGTGTGGCAGTCATCTGAAATCAACAAAAGTGACTTCTGCTGACAGGTGTTGATGTTGATGTCACTAATGACATATCCCCTGTGATCATTAAACTTCCTGATTTTCCCCAAAGGTGTCTTCTCTGTACTCCTTAGCCATTCTAATCACTGTTCAAGCCTCTGTCTCCCTGAAGCTAATCTCTTCCTATCACAAAGACTTGTAATGATGCAGTCCCTTATCTGGATACAGAAACTATTCTTGAGTAATGGAAGACTCCTAAACAACCTGAGTAGGCAGAGTGCAGTTCAAGTCCAGTGCACTTCATTCATAAGATGATTCTTGAGTTCCCAGACCCTTGGTCATCTGTGTTGCCCAGGAACAAAGAGAAGCAGTGAATTAAAAAGAAGAGAGGCAATGTCTAACAATAATTTGGAGAGTACTGATGCCTGACAACTACCAGCCATCACTATCCTAACCCCTTTATGTAATAGTAAATCCAAGAGCTTTTGCATTTATAGGAGCCACCATTTCAAATACCCAAATCCCCCAAAGAAGTTCTCATCTCACAGGCTAGCCTAAAACTTGGTGGTCTTAATCATGGTCCGTAAAATCAGAATGTATAGGTTGGTGCGATTCATTTAAGAATACTTTTTTCTACTATTCCTCAAATGTTCTGCCTTATAATCTTCAGGTAGCCTTGGAGCATGTATTTCTTGGCCCCCTTACTCCACATAATGCTGCAGCTGGGGTTGAGAACTATAGATACAGGCTTTTTATTTCCAGAAAATGATGCCTGAGAGTGAGAACAAGTCCCTAGTTCCCGTTCTCACTTGCAGTTGTCAACCATCACATAAACTCACCTGCAGCTGCTACCTTACCCCTTTTACAGTTAAAACCAGCATCAATGGCAGGTTGGCAGTACTTCCTAGAGAAAGCAAACACGGACAACCAGGGAACATTCTGTAGTAATAGTGGGATATCCTAGCTCTCCACTTTCTACCTTCTCATCTCCTCTCTTTATCATTACCTAAAAATATTCACTGGGCTTCTCAATGGTTTATATGCAGTGCTGTCTTCCTGTCTGATTCCCCAGTCCTCAGTGTCACTATGGAGGAGGTTGATACCTTATTTCATGTAGTGGTAAATTATTTCTAAATCATCAAATCCATAGAATCTGTTACCTAATCTATCCCTTATGTTTGCTGAACAGAATCTTAGGATCTGAGTCACACTTACCTCCAGACTGCTAATTCTAATTTCAACTCTATCTCTCAGACCCCTGACATATGGTACCCAAATTACCAGCTGCATCCCAGAATCAACACATAGGCGGTTTGCTTACCAGGATCTGAGAGGCAGAAGTGTAAGAACTTGCCAGTGAGTTCCCTGCCTGAAGAGAATGTTGAACAGAAAGGTCAGTTTGTTCCTGTAGGTCTGATAGGTAATGACAGAGTCTGGAAAAGAATACAAATTACTAAGGAGCAAAGCCTTGAGCAAAATGCACCAGGATTTATGATTCATTTTCCCAAATCACAATTGCACAGGCAAGATTTGGGTCATTTTTATTGTTTCTAAAGCTGTAGTGGTTGATCTTCCAATGTTCCCTAACCCACAGCACACATGGCTTAGTGGAGTCATTTCACTTTTGCACTGTCTCAGGGATGGTCTGTGTAGCCATGTATAAAGAAGTTATCCTATGTGACTTGAGGCTGGGTTACAAAAGATGCTGGTTATTGCTTTACTGTCTTTCTAGAGTCTTGTTTGGAAGGAAGTCACTGTCTTGCCACAAAGATATGCAGATAGCCTATTAGAGAGGCCAACCTAGAAAGACCAGAAGAACCCTGTTAATAATCAGCAAGGAATGAAGCCTAGCTAGACTCTCAAGGACTTTAGTAGAGCTAAGAGATGGCTATAAGTCCAATGGGCAATTTACCCACAACCTATGAGGAGATCTGATCCACAGCTATCTAGCTAAGCTGAAACTATGAGACAAAGGTGTAGTGAATTAAGCTATAAAATTTGAAGTCAATTTGTTTCACAGCCATAGACAACACAAAACCTAAAAGAGAGGGGAAACTGTTTCACTCACTTAGTCAAGCATAAATTTGATTTTGCTCCCTTTGGCTCAGGCTCTGACCTACTAGGAAATATTTGTATTGACCTGAATTACTTCCTTGTTGCATCCAGACCTGTCCTTCTGTGTTTGCAAGTTTTGCTTGTCTATTTGCTGTTTATTTTTATTTCTTACTTATGTTGAACAAGTAAGATGAACAAGCTGTGCTGTCAAATTGCCCCCTTATCAGAAACACCAGGAAAACTCAAATGTAGACATTTCCAATCACAAATATTTGCCAGAAGGGTTATTGTATGATAGTACTAATTTAAAAGAAGGGTCCAATGCTCCATCCCTTTCTGTAGATGGTGCAAATGTACGCAGGGCTCTACATGTTAGAGAGTGTGGTAATCCAAGAGAGGTTGGGTACCTCCTTGTAAGATGAGTCTCAGGGGAAGATCTGTGCCAGACTTCTGACAGAGTTCTGTCAGCAGCACATCAAGATGGGAAGACCAAACAGCAAAAGGAACTCGGGGTAGAATAACAAAGAAGATAAGCCTGGAGGACAGAAACAGAGGACAAGAGGTCTATGAGAGAAAGTTCTAGCATGCTACTATACAAACTCAAATGTTTTCTCTAGTCGTAATCCATGGGTGTGATGAAGGATTATGATGTGGCTTTTAGGAAATTTGCCAAGAACATGACTGCTGTGTGAAGGTGGGATAAAGAGGGTCTGCCTGCTATGGCAGCCTTCTAGCCAACCAGCCTCTCTAGGTACAGAAAACCCCATTGGTAGTTTCCAATTACTTTATTCTCTTCTTTGAATGTTCTAACAGTTCAGTGCATGGGGCGGTGGCAAGCTGACTGCTTTGACAGAAGAGGAAAAACATCAAGGGCCCCTAATACACTCATTTCTTTGGTCACTTAGCCTGGTAGACCCGAGTGGAAAAATTAGAGTTGTGAGCATTTAGTTGAAAGGAATTATGTGCACATGAAGATCATATACTTGGCTTATTTCATAAACACAGATTCCATGCCATGCATTCGAGAAATGTAACATCGAGCCAACTTTTCTGTAGCTCACGTCATTCTACACATTTGAGAAGGTTAATAGCAAAAGATTCCAGGCAACTGATTTGGGTGCTTTTTAAAATTTGGAAATTCTACAGGCAATTATAGATTTAGAAGGAGTTGGAGATCCTGAATCTTTTTTCCCTCCTCCTTTCTCTAGAACAAGAGAAGGGATAGGGGATGGGGGTGGGGATTTCTAAGCAAGAAAGAATGGTTTTCCTAGTTCGCACAATTTCTTTTCACCACCATCTTCCTTCAGGCAAAAGTTAGTCTGTATTTCTGAGTCTGGATATAAACAAGCCTGTATTAAAACCTTCGCCTTGTTTATAATTTTATGATTTATCTATATGTCTTTATTTTTGGCTACCATGGCTTTTAACAGCTTTCTAATTTATATAGCCATTTGTTTAGTCTGTCAAAACATTTTTAATTTTAATTACTGTGTATCATGCCTGAGGGTGTAAAACTGTCAGATAAATCTGAGACTCTGCATAAACATGTGGGGAACTGCATGTGTTATCACTCAACAATTGCTAGTGGGCAGTTAGCAAATGTCTTTTCATGGGTTTGGTTCACTGGCTTTCCTTCTTCACAAATGCACAAGACAATGGTATCATACAAGGTTCTGAGCACCTCATTAAACACAGGCTGGTGACCTTGGCATAAAAAGGGCAAAAGGTTGTGATGGACAACCACAGGCTGGATAGCTTTGTAAATGGCTAGTGGGAAAGTATTTCATGTAACGTCCTGTCAGACTGGAACACAGGATCATCAACCTGGCACTTCCTTTTAAAATGAAAAGTAACTGGGGAGTCAGATTTCTTAAACAGAGAAATAGTATGTTTGGAGAAACATACTCAAAAATCATGTTTTACATTTTCCTCTTTGATAATGTTTCAGTAGTACAGATCAGACTAAACTGGTATTCATCCATCTATTATACATCTATACATCTATACTTATGTAGACCCATTCGTCCTCCTAACCATGCATCCTTCTGTCAATCTACCAATCTGGAAATTTTGCATTAAGATCAAAAGACTCAAACTTGATCGGTGCTTGACTATGCATTTTGTAAGTAGGCCTAACTTTGGGTAAATATTTTAACTGTAGATCTTTTTACTCTGGTGATTTGAAAGGCTTTTAGGGGTAATTCAACAAGAAGCCTAGATATAAAATGAGGTGTCAATATAGAATATGTCTATTTATTTTATGGCAATATAATTCAATTTTTATTATAATATTTTACACCAATCTTGAAGATTTGATGCCAAGAGGATGTTGCTTTTACTCTCTGCCTACTATCCATACCCCTGACAATCAAATATAAGAACCAGAGAAAGGAATTAGCAGGGAGAAGGGGGGCAGAGACTCTTCTGCAATTTGTGCTTGCTGGTCTCTTATGTTATCCTTGACATGCCCAAGACGTATGAATGCCCAGAATTCATTTAAGCTAATTGAGCTGTTTCTATTTAGGGGCACTGGATTTTGAAAAGGAGTCACTGATTCTCATGTACGGTCTTGGTGATGTGGGGACATTTTTAATATGGTACAGAATTAACAATCAATGTAAACTTCAAACAAAAGCCACAGTAGAGAAGTAAGGGCCTGTGTGCTAAGAGCTTGGTCAGGATTTGCTGCTGTTGAGAAATAGAGGATCTTTACATGATAGGGTGTAGGAAGGGGGAGCTAGGACCTTGGGATGTGCTTCTGAAGAGTATATCTGAACCCTGAGCCTTTCTGTCTTGCTCTCACTCTGCTTCCTAGCTACGATAAGGTAAGCCGACAACCCCACCCTATATTCTCCAAGATGCCCTGTGCTGCTATGGTTACAAGAGCAATGGGGCCAAATTACCATGGGATGAAACTACTAAGCACCTGGGTCCGAGTAAGTTTTTAAGTTGACCCATCTCAGGAATAAGCCGCAAAGCTGGAAAGAGGACTGGCAAGGCAATCACCGAAAGCATAAACAGAGATGCCCTGGATAGAGAGACTGATGGTAATAACATGCGTTTCTGTCCATTACTATGTCCCACATGCTTCTCTGATGAGAAATCTAACCTCACTTCACAGAGGAAGGTTAAGTAACCTGGTAAAAGTCACATGGTCACTGAGAAGCAGCATCAAACCATGACCAACTGGCTCTGGCACTCATATTCTGCTTTCATGGTACTTCAGATAAAAGGATGTTATCATAGAAGGTTTCTCACCACCTCAAGCCCCTATTCTCATACATTATACAAAATTAAAAGGAATCCAGTGGAGCTGGTAGCTTGCCTCACTCATCATTGTACCTACCATGTGCAAGAAAATAGATTTCCTAAGGGAAGTTAAGAATTTGATCCAGAGTCATTCAGTGTCAACTAAAGGACAAGGTATGAGTTGATGTCTTGTGACTTCCGGCTACCGGCCATTCTCTCACATTGCCTATGTGAAAACTTATCCTGGCAAATTCCTGCACTACCTCAGGGACAAGTGAAGAAAACCCAGTATGTAACAGAAACTCCTTTGCTTTATGTCCCTTCCTCCAAACTCTGAGATTGGCTCTAGCCATAGATGAAACAATATTGGCAGTATTCAGGGTGGCAGGACTACACACAGCAGCCACAGATGAGTGAGGGGACTTCTGTGACTCAGTCTCAGGGATAAGCTGCAAGGAATAGCTTGGCTGGCGCCTCTCTTAGCCCGCCCAGGGAGGCTTGGTCAAGCATTCTTCCTGCTCCTTCCAGACATGCCTGTAGTGAGCAGGATCTTTATTGGGCACTTGGCGACAGGTGTGGGATGTGAGCAAAAGGAACTCTGGTTTAATATCTCAGGAGACAGACAGTACACATTATATAGCTAGTAGCTCTCAACTTATTTACTGCCTTGGAAGACTGTTGTTTTCTGAAAGAGTAGAAGGTGGGGGCAGGAGCTAAAACTGCTTTGCATCCTAAGACTTCTTACTACAGAGGTTTGCAGCTGTCACATGCTTTGCTGTTCTTCCCCTGTGGGTGCACGGGAATAACCTGCATAATCATGTTTCTGTCTTTATTAGCTCTCTATTATTTAATTGGAAAATCTGATGCTCATGCCAGAAGAGGCTGGCAGATTTGTTAGATGTGAATAGAGGGAGAAGTAGGCTACAGCAGAAGCAGTCAAGGCCTCTTACCCTGAAGTCTCCCAAGATTTATGGATGAACCCATAAATCTTAGCCAACTTTCTTTCTCTCAAAATCATTTTGTTAGAAAATATCCTGCCTTTGGTAGTAAAGTTATTTAGGTTCTCTTTATATCTCTTATCTACTGATACATTTTTTAAAACCCTCAAAATCGATAGCCTGAACACCTCCTGGACACAGTGGAGGTTGGTAGCCCTAGGTAGCCACGGCTCTGTCTCATGTGATCTTGCCTCTTCCCATGTTCTGTCTGGCATTATTCTTTCTGTGGCTCCAGAATTCCTGATTGGGAACTAAAATGCTCCACTGTCAGGTTTCAGAAGTCTACAAGCATTTTACAGCCAAGGCAACCCACATGGATGAGACTAATGTCAAGTAGGTCAGAAAAAAACTGAGCTTACGGACAAGGACACAGAAAAGGCATGACTGGACAATCAATCAATCAATCTTCTACGCCCCAAAACACAAGGACTACCTCAAACTTAGGGTAATGGTATTCCTCAAGGCTAGAAGCAAGTTTTCTCTTCTAGTGTTTACTTAGGGTGGTGCCTTGGTTGTGAGTGGTGTGAACTGCCCTGAAATAAATGTTAGGAAGGATGGATCGAGGGACATGCCCTAGCTCTTAATCACAACACTTGCAGTTGCCAGTTCTGAACACTTGCTCCAACTAACTCCAACTAAAAGGAAAGATAGTAATTTGCTTCACCCAACTCCATGGCATCTAGGGAAGAACAGGTTTCTTCAAAGGCTTGCATGTTACAAGATACTGAAATGGAACCATGGGTCAGTGGTTGATACCTACTTTAACAACCTATGTGAGACAAAGAGGGCACTAGGATCCCACAAAGATATTACTGATGGTGGCTGTGGAAAGAAAGTATCTATCGCAGGGGAAGGATTCGGGTTAGTTCTAGGGTATGGGAAATGGTTTCTGAAATCCTCATTTACTGGCTGTTTCATCAAGTACTAATTTGAGTACCATGGTACCTAGGGATTTTACAAATGAAATTGAGAACTCAGTTACTTAATCTTAAAACATAGGAATCATATCACTAAATCTGATTAGATCAAGGAAGGTTTTTAAAACAACCTTTCCTTGGGCTGTTAGCACCAATTAATTCAGTGGTTTAAAACATAAACAAATTCAACATTCTGTCCCTGGCTTTGAGGAGCATGAGGGCCACAAGCAGTTTCTAGGAGTAAGAGCTCACATTTTTTAAACTCAAGAACTGAATTCTGACAATGACAGGATGAGTTTGGAGTGTATCCCTTCCCAGACCTTCCAGATGAGAGCCCAGCTGGCCAACACCTTGGCTTTGGCCTTCTGACACCCACAGTAAAGAAACCAGCTGAGCCATGCTGGAGCACTGACCTATAAAAACCACAAGACAGTGAACAGGTGTTGTTCTAAGCTGCTGCATTTGTGGTAATTTATTAAGAGCCAATAGGAAAGCCAAACCATGAGGCAATTAGTATTTTTGTTTTATTCCCTTAAAGATGTTAATATCCTTGGAGAAATGGGATTAATTGAATTATCACTCATATTTTGGTCTAAATCTATTAACCTAAAAATGTCTTTTATGTTTGGAGACAGAAAAATTGGTGAGGGTGTGGCAGTTTAATCATGCCAAAGCAAATGTGTGTGGTGTTAGAGTGAGTACAGGGTAGGCAGGTGGTACTTATGGACCACACTTCTGTCCTGCAAAAAGACAATATACAACCAGTAAGATGAGGGATGAAGGGAGGGATATTATATCTTCAAACTGCCCATTCGTTTTTTCAAACCATATCTGTGTTTCTTCACCAATTACTCTAATAAAATTAACTGTTTATTCATCCATTTTCTGTGTCCAATGTCTGTTCTGACTTCTTCCTAATGAATCCTTCAGAACTAAACCCAGTTACAGTCTTCTCATTTGGGGCCATTCTTTCCTCTTGGCTCCTATAATGCAACCCTATTCCTTTTTGTGTTTGTTTTCCTTTGTTAATGGATACTCAACACCAGAATCGATGGCAGGAATCTATTCCAGTAAAGTATTTTCTAAGTCAGCTACCCTCAGAGCTCCACTGTGGACCTCTTCACACAACTGAACTTTCTTCTTCATTGACCTCACTTGCTCCAGTTGATATATATGGCCTGTCTTTGCAGAGATGGCTTGAACA
Organism: Rhynchomys soricoides; assembly: GCA_019843965.1. Classification (NCBI taxonomy): domain Eukaryota; kingdom Metazoa; phylum Chordata; class Mammalia; order Rodentia; family Muridae; genus Rhynchomys; species Rhynchomys soricoides. The sequence continues at coordinate 938,794 of JADRCH010000081.1, forward strand.
CTGCTAGTTGAAATTGAAAGAGTACTTTGAGACCAATGTTCAAATCTCAGCTTTCTATAAGAGCGTTATGATCTACTTGGTGTGTGTTACAGCCTGTTTCCTTGTGATTAAGATGCAGAAAATGGAGCTGGTCCTGTTTCTCATACAGGATTGGCATTGGGATGGTGGGTGAATGTACATGGCAGATGAGTCTGATGCTATTATTGTTATTGCTATACTGCAAGCGAAAAAACTTCAACGTGATAGATACCCAGGGCCAGGTAAGATACCCAGGGCCAGAATGAGAGAGGAGTGAGGAAGAGGGGAGACAGACTGTCATAGAAAGAACCCAAACATGCAAATGAATGATAGTGAAAAGAGTAGCTGTGGAGTTCATGGAATTTGATGAGTTAGGATTTGATTTCTGTGTATCTCTTTGTGTTAGTCAGTGTTTCATTGCTGTGAAGAGACACTGTGAACTTGAACATAGGAACTCCTACAAAAGAAAACATTTACTTGGTGCTTGCTTTTTGTTTCAGAGGTTAGCCCATCATCCTTAAAGCAGAGAGCATGTCGGAATGAAGGCAGACATGCTGAGAGTTCTAACTTGGGTCTGAAGGCTGCAGGAAGAGAGAGACCCTGAGCTTGACTTGAGATTCTGATGTCCCAAAGCCTATCTCCATTGATACACTTCCCCAACAAGGCCACACCTCCTAATCCCTCTCAAGTAACACTACTCCTTAATGACCAAGCTTTCAAATATATGAGCCTATAAGGGCTATTCTTTTTCAAACCATCATATTTCACTCACTGAGCACCATAGGCAGATAGCCATATGACAATGAAAAACAAAACGCATTCAGTTCAACTTTAAAAGTCCCCATAGTCTAGGTGGTTCCCAACCTGTCCGTTGCAACCCTTTGAGGGCAAATGATCCTTTCAAGGAGTCACCTAAGACCATCAGAAAACACAGATATTTATATTACAATTCATATCAGTAGCAAAACGACAGTTATTAAGTCTCAACTAAAATAATCTTATGATTGGGGGTGGGTGGGTTACCAAAACATGAGGGTCTGTATTAAAGAGTTGTAGCACAAGGAAGGTTGAGAGCCACTGCCATAGTCTATAACAGTCCAGACACTGTTTAAGAGTCCAAAGTTCAAAATCACTTCTGAGGCTCATGGCAGTCTCTTAATTATAACTTCCTGTAAAATCAAAATTAAAAGTCAGATCACGTACTTCCAACATCAGTGGCACAAAGTATACATTACCACTCCAAAAGGCAAAGAATGAGCACAGTGAAGGGTTGTTGGACCAAAGCAAGAGTGAAAATCAGCAGGGTGATCTCTAAATTCTGTCTCCGTGTCTGGTATCACAGAACTCTTGAGAATTCCTACTCCTTTCAGCTTTGTTGACTGCAACATACTTCTCTTTCTTGGGCTAGCTCTACTTCCTGTTGGCAGCTTTACTTGGCAGGTATCCCATGACTCTGGCAGTTCTAACATCTTAGGGTCTCAAATGCCATCCAAGTTTCATCTTCACAGCTTCTCTCAATGGCTTCTCTGGACTTCCAGACAGGGACATCATGCCTGGCCTCAGTGTTCTTTTCTTAGTCATGGAGGGACATTTCATAACCCTTTCTTGTATCCTTGACTCTAAAGCTGGAAGCATGTGGTCAAAGCTGCAAAATTATGCTATATGTCGGGACTGGAACATGGTCCTCTCTTTCAAGTACATGTGCCCCTACTTTCTGCTTTTGATGGTTTTCTTCAGTGCTTCAGATTTTCTTTAATTCCTTTTCACAAGGTGGAAGCTTATCTGGGTAGGGTCTTGCATGGGGGTCACCACTCTTTTTATTCTATTGAGAACCAGGCTTTTTTAAAAAACATTTTAGCTCCTTAAAAAGTTAGCTCTAATACATTAGAGCTGGACCTAGCTCTAATACATCTCCCAAGGGTCCTTTTCTCCCCAAACTATACATTTTGTATTTTTCCTTGCTCAGCTTCCTCCTTTTCATTATACATCTGTGTGAGAATAGGCTGTTCTGAAATCTCCTCTGCCAATGCCATTAATACAAAAACTCTTGAATTTAGCCCTCAAGCAGATTTTTGAGTTTTTTTTCTTTTCCCATCTTTCTTTTTCTTTTCTTTCTTTCTTTTTCTTTTTCTTTTCTTCTTTTCTTTTTTCTTGAACAAGGGAAGAAAACAACCAGATTCTTCACCAAACTATCACAAGAACAGTCTCTAGATAACTTCCTAACATTCTTGTCCTCTGAAATCTTTTGAGCTGGGCCATCACAGTCTACATTGCTCTCAGCATTACTGCCTTCCATGTTCATACTACCATGACCCATTAAACCCTGCTTAAAGCCTTCAACTGCTTTCCTAATCTAAAGTCTCAAAGCCCACATTTTGCCAACAAGCATCATCATCAGGCTTGTCACAGCAATACCCAGCTCCCTGATACCACCTTTTGTCCTAGTTGATGTTCTGTTATTGTGGAGAGACACCATGACCAAGACAACTCTTACTTTCAAAAAAAGCATTTGCTTTTCTGGTGCTTGCTTACAGCTTCAAAGGTGAGCTTCATAATTCTCTTAGCAGGAAGCATGGCAGCATTTAAGCAGAGATGATAACTGAGAGTTCTCCATTCAGACCTGAAGGCAGCAGGAAGAGAGGGACCTTTAGCCTAGCTTGACCTTTTGAAGCCTCAAAGCTCACCTCCAGGGACACATTTTATCCAACAAAGCCAAATCTCCTAATCCCTACAAAGTAGCACCACTCCCAAATAACCAAGCCTTCTAATATATGAGCCTATGGGAGCCATTCTTACTTAAACCACCACACTCTGCATTCTTCAGTAAACAAATAAGCCCAAGAAATGCTAAAGGTTTCTTTGGGAAATAATGAAGTCATAGGAGTTCTGATGAGAACCAAGCCTTTAGCACGTCTAGAGGACAGATGTAGGAACAATAACCGTCATACACTTCTGAATTTCAAATGAATAGTCAGATTTCAGGGACATAACAAACTCTACTCATCTAACAAGCATACCTTGAATGTCTCTGACCCACAAGGTGTTACATTGTGCTATAAAGGGAAGAAGGAAGAAGATAGACCTCACGCACCTTCAATCCCAACACCACTGAGGACTGAGGCAGAACCAGATGGATTGCTGCACTCTGGTTCTGCTTCTGCCTTCAGGGTTATTCAGGTACCAGTGCACCTTCACCAGGACTGAAGGAACAGAACAAATTTTGTCCAGGCAGAGTGGATTCTCAGGAATTTGGTCACCTTGAATGCCTGGAGGGAGAAGGAAGCCTTCTCCAAGACAGTTTTCAGTGTTACAGCTCTCTTTATTTGGTGGGTAACAAAGACTTTATACACCTTGGGGACTGGGTAGGGGTTTTGGAGGTGAAAGTACATTATTGTCTAGTACTTAGGTGCTAGGAATGTTTCATTTACATAAAGAGTAAATCCAGGTACTTGCTGGACGTGCCCTTATAAGAAGAGAGGAAGTTAAACCTGGAATTTGGCCACCAGGCTACAAGACTACCTCAATGGTGGTAGAGGAATGGGTTGCAAAGCTATGTGTATCAGGTCAAGAAGGCCCAGAACAGGGAGGGAAAAATCCTTTCTCCTACCAGTCTCAAGATGAGATTTGGGGGTTTAGACACATCTCCAGCTCACTCTTGCTCCAGGCCTGTTGCAGCCTCCCACCCTTTTCTCCCTCCCCCTTTTCCACTTACCCCACAGAGCACCATGAGTTCCAAGTCTCTGCTGAGCATGTGACTTCTGAATCATGAGGTGAGAGGGCTGAAATTGTATTTTCCCAAACAGCTAGTGTCTGGTTGTGCATATCAGTCCCAAGAAGGGTCCAAGCTCCACGATAGTATGTCATCAGCATCAGGCTTTCTAAGCTGGGATACAATCTCCATCCTCTTCTATCAGCTGTGTAACCTTGGGCAGGACATCCCTCTGCTCTTCTGCATCTTAATTTACAAACTCGAGATAATACTCTTCTCATAGGTCTGTTTTAAGGATCAAATGAGTCAATTAAAAAAAAAAGTATTTAAACAAGCTCTTAGCACAATAATTACTATAGAATGGTTTATTTTTACTACTTATTACCTTGGAGCTTCAAAAAAGGTCTATTTTATACTTTGGAGAAGACCATAAGTAAATTCATGGATAAGTAACATTAAAAAGCCACATGACCTAAACTTACTTCAGGAGCTGCCAAACCATATTAGAGATGTCAAAATGGGTATGGCCAAAGGAAGAAGACAGGACAAGAGAAAGGAAGGAGAAAGCACCATGAGTGAACATTCATACATCCTTCGAGAATAAATAGAATCCACTTGTTCAGTATCATGTCTAAGTCTTTGTTACTGTGTCCTGCTCACATGTAGGACAGGGCCATGGGCAAATTTGATTGGCTAATGACTACTGCATTGGAAGATTACAGACCCACACTATTGAAATATGAAGCACCATCCAGTCATGTCTCCATTGTACTATCTCTGAGGCAGACCCGGGGAAGGTTCCAGAGGAGTCTACCTGTTTGTGTCTGAGGACTGGACATGGTTTTAGGCTATTCTTCTACTTTGAGACAAGTTTTTCTGTTCCATGCTGGTAGGTCTTGAATAGATCACGTGCTACTCTGTGAAACAGATCTAAACATAGTCACTCTCTTCACATACTATTAAACACAGCTACATTAGAACAACGTGTAGGTTGAGACAAGTACCTCTCACCATAAGATAATTGGGAGTGAAGTCACCGTGACAACTTGGAAAACTAAATTAACCCTATTACAACCTGTTTTCTGGGGTCAAAGGCTTTTCAATGGGAGAATTGAGGTGTAAAAGAAAGCACTCCACATTTGGAACACCTTGTGATGCGTGCTGAAACATAAGGCAGAAGAAGCAAAGGATCTTACTTAGCTCAGAAAGATGGAATGAATTTCGAATAGCATTCAGCTCCAATTCAAGTTTTTGTCGCTTGTGAAAGGACATTTTCATTTCTTTTCTTTTTGTCCTGGTAATATATATAATCTTGCAACTTGTTTGAACATTGATGAAATAACTAGAAATTAAGACCAAGTAAGGGAGCACTTACCATTAATGCTAGTACTCTGAAGACAGAGGTAGGTGAATCACTCTGAATTTGAGACCAGACTGGTCTACAAAGTTACCTGTCTCCAACAAAACAAAATCTAGGAAAAGAAAATCTAATTGAAGCAACAATGTGACTTAACAATTGATTTACTGAACTCAGAAGTCATAAAATAATATTTAAAAGTTAATGATTTTAAGGGTGTGTAAGGGTATTATTTCCTCATCACAGAGTGTGTACCTCTGGGGGATTTTTTTTTTTTTCACAGAAATCCCAAGAACTGTGCAGCAAATAAGGTCCATCACCATGCTCTATTCCTCTTCTCTTCTAGAGAAGTAAAAGAGCATTGACTAGAGGAGTAAAAGACCATAAATTAAGCTATGGGGATATGAGTTCCTCCAGAACAGGGATTACTGCAGCCTGGTTTTGCCCTCTTCTCTTTGCTCAGCCTCTTGTAAAGTGTCTTGTCCAGAGTGACAGTCAGCAGATTTTTACATGCAAACTAGGGCATAGAAATTGTATTTTTATATTAAAGACATCTCAATGCTGAGTTAAGGAGATGACTTCGTCAGTGGAGTGCTGTGTTACAAGGTCAAAGACTTGAGTTTAAGCTCCAGAACCCCCATTAAAATAGCAAAAGGCTCTGCATGGTGGCACCTGTTTATGATTCTAAAGCTGGGAAGATGGAGACAGGCTGATCCCTGGGGTTTGCTGACCAGCAGGCCTAGACTACTTGGAAGTTCCAAGCAAGAGAGTGATTCTGTCTCAAACAACAACAACTACAACAACAAATCAGTATTTGGCACTGAGGAATGAACCCAAGTTATTCTCTGGCTTCTACATGCATGTGCATACATACTCATTCTAATGTGCAAATGTACCTGCTCAAGCACACATACATACAAACACAAAATGAAAATAAAACATAAATGCTTTACAGCAGAGATGGAGTGAGCATAATATGAGCTAATGATACAAAAAAATGATATAACTTTAAAAATTATGCTGGAGAAGAAAATCTCACAGTCCATAAACACATGTTTACTACTTATTATCTCAAAATAACTAGTTTCAAACAATATGCATATCATTACCTTAATTCTCTTTAAATCTTTTGTGTATAAAGACATTAAACCGGAATTTGTAGACTAAACTGTGAATACCATGGTTATTATGCAATTTTCTCTTATTTTATACTTTTCTAAAATAAGAAAATTTTCTCTATGTAATAGTACATTTTTGTAGTACTATTTCTATAGTATAACAGTACAATGTAGGAATAGGGCTGAAGGGACATGCAAGATGCCTACTATCAAGACAAAGCAGATTTTTTTCCTGAGTGTCCATAGGGAGGAAAGCCAAAGTCAATTGGCAATTGGTATTGAAAAGCCAAGTTTAGCTTACCATAAACTATCCAAACTGTTCTGCACAACAGTGTGCCATGCCTAAAAACAGCGAATCCCTTGTTCCTACAAGTGAGCATCCAAGAGGCTAAATGACAATCTATAAAGAGCTAACATGTGAGAAATGAACCTTGGGTCTTCTAAGCCTGGGGCTTGAAGACTCAATGCGTATTGGCTCACGGTCCTCTCTCTGCTATCTTTTCTAACATGGAATGGGTTTCATTAATATCTTCTGAAACACCTTTGTGAGATCTCTACACTGTCCACCTTAACCTATTGCAAGATGAGTACCTCCCACCCAGTAGTTCCTGGGTCACCATGGACATTCTTCAGGAAGGACTGGATTTTTGTAAGCTGATAGCTTCCTTCATTTATGGTCACAGAAGGTACCCAAAGGAAGGCAGAAGCTAGAGAAAGGTGAGAGCTGTGGATTAAGGGGAAGGAGTCTTTTGCATACTTTTGGTTTCTCTGGGGCTTGTTCTAATTGAAGTGTCCCTGAGTAGTCACTAGCTTCCCCACCCATGGTGTTAAACTCTGATTGACAGCAAATTACAGTATAGTTCTGACTATTAATTTGGAACTATTTGAACTAGTTCAAGCAAATGCTAATTAGATTTACAATTTGAATAATGCTCCCCAAACCAGTTAAGCATTATCTTTTGATAATGGCTTTTGAAATTGTTCATTTTTGAGCAGGGAATATTGGTGTGCTCTACAAAGAGAATACCTTGTCTGGTTTGAAAAGATATTGGGTAACTAACTCAGTTCTCCTCTGAGTTTGGTACATGGTAGGATAGAGTGAGAAACATATTTGGTACATAATCAGGTGCATCAACATTGGCTTGGAGGAGATCCCAGCTGCTGTCATAGAATGAATCAAACTTTAATGCTGATATAAAAACAAATTTGGTTGAGTTTGTAGAACAGTGAAAGTGTTGAGAATGTCTATTTATTTTGTGACAAAAATTCTAAAACTATCTTCTAAGATGTACATGTTCTCTTTAACAAAACAGATCAGAGCCCCAGTTTAAACCCACCCATTGATCATTTCTATGATCGGTTTCCTGGAATACTTTGGAATGACCATCTGGACCCTCTTGCAAAGGGTGAAAAAGAAAAAAGGATTAAGATTATAAAGCCACCCGAAACTGTGTGTGCCACAGAAACTGAAGCCACACTTTCAGGAAAGACTGCTTAAACATCACACTTCTTCCCCTGCCAAGAACTCCTGGAAAATCATGAGGTAAGCGGATTAGAGAGCAGGCATTTGGCATGCTCCATCAAGTCTGCGGAAGCCCCTTTGAGCAATATCCCATTCCATTAGCTATTCAATGAAATGGGAATAAGGGAGTGGGGTGGGATGCTGACCAACGAAACAGAAGGTCAATCTAGGGAGGTTTCTTCTCCTGGTACCCATTGAAAAGTGCTACTGTTAACACATTTCTAGTGTCTTTTCTTTCTTTCTTTCTTTCTTTCTTTCTTTCTTTCTTTCTTTCTAACACACTTAAGCAAGTCTCTAGAAGAGAGAATTTGAATACACTCTTTTCAGGTACTAGGCAAACTGTATATTCACAGAATGATGCAGAGTTGATTCAGAGATATGGCCCAGCCACTATGGTCCTGCTGTCTTCTGCTTCATTCTCTTGCATTCTCCCATGAGTATGCTGGCTCCATACAATATCTAAACCTCAGGCATTCTGAATATATAGACAATAAGGGATACAGAGAGGCATGATATGTATAGAATAGAGCAGGACAAGCAAGCACGCAAGCTGTCAGCTTTTGAGAGGAAAAGTAGCTCAAAGAGGTGATCTTAAAGCACCATTTCCAAAGATGCCCAGAAGCAAGATGATGAAACAGAAATGAACATGCTAAAGGCTTAAAAGCCACAAGACTATCAGACTGATCTATTCTGTGGCCCAGATGTCTCTATAAAGACTTTTAGTTAAAAATATTTGAATGCCAAGTTCTTTTCATTGCTTTGGCTGAAACCCAGGAGTGGCTAAAGAATGTATTTGGCATCTGGGCCATCTCTGGCACACTAATTTCCCTCTGCCTAGTCATACAGCCAACGGCAGAACTGATCTCAACTAAGGGTGTCGCTACTAATTGTTAGTTTCCAATTACTAGTTGTTCGAGGTTTATCAAGTATTGTGACTTTAATTAGTGCCCTAAGATGTAAACTGCAGTATCTTTAACAGACACGTTCCAATGGGGATAATTTGATGAGACAGTTCCTGTTGTATAGTAATTGGGAACCAAAGAGAGACTCACATATGAATAGCAAATTAAGATGCACAGTAGTGGCCAGGATTTATACCTGGGCTGTGAGAGGCCTTAATGACCCCATAAAAGGGAATAAGGTCATTTGTTATTTAAAGGATCATAAGATATTGCATTTCATAAGGATATTGAACACACACAAGGTTAAAGTGCTCATGGGTGATCCACATTCCCCCTTTATTCCATTTATAAGCAGAATCAGAAGAGTTAGCACTTCTTTGTAATAAAGCCCTAAATTCCAGAGCGACCTGCTGCTGTTCTACCTCTCAAATCCCAGAGGATGGCTGCTGCTGGGCTGGGCTTTGTAAAATGTTAGTTTCATCCCTAAACTCAGCATAGGCATTGAATCCTCCATTTTCAAACCAATTAAAGTGAACAGTTTTCCAATTTTCTGGGACAGATTGTCACATGTATCAGAATAAGGGAACCTAGAAGCCTGAAAAGGTAGCAGCATAGAAGCCTGATTTTTGGTATTTTCTGCTTATGATGGGTCACATTTTAGGGTAAATACAAATATAAATATCTTAGCTCTGTAAAGATGAGAGAACTCGTAGCAGGAACAGAAAACTCTCAATTATCCACAGAAACAAAGAGATATTCCAAAATCTCAATTTACTCAATGTAAATGTGTTGAGATTTGGTATATATTGCTATAATTAGTCTGCTTCCTTTATCTGGCTTCTTGCATCCTTAAAAATTTGTTCCCTTTTTATACAACCTCATATCCAGCAAAGGAAAATGAAAAAAAAAAAAAAAGATATTGGAAGATTAGGGTTCAGGCTTAAAGTTCAGCATGGATAAATCCCTCTGTGGATAATGGAGAGGTTGTGGTAATATCTCTCATGTCTATTACACATTTTATTTCAATCCTTTTGTAGCAGTAGTTGGATCTGTAGACACATGAACAAACCATTGCAAGGAGCCATGCAATCATCTCTGCTTACATTGTCATGCCATCCACAGATGCTTTCCTCAGCCAGGGTCTAACTGGGCTCAGTAGAGGGCTGTAGTAGAACAGGTTAGGAGAAGAGGAAACAGTTTCTCCAGGTAAGTAATTAGAACAACAGGAGCCAATCAGAATGTTATTGCTTAAATGAAATTCACCCAAATCTCTACTGCTTCAAATTTTATCCATATACTTTTAAAGGATCTGGGTAGGAGGTTCTTAGGGAAGTAAAGGTTACGCTATTGGTATTCTGGGATTCAGAAAACATTTATAATATAGACAATGACCATGCACCTAAATTTTAAGCATTATTAAAACAATAAATTTTGAGAAGCCTTCCGGTTTCCATCTGCACCTGGAGCTGATCCTGTGCCACAGTACTCCATGCCAAATACCGCCAGAAAAGAGCTAGCCTTCCAGGCATATGGAAAAGCATGTGAGCGCAGGTAATACTGCCATTGCTGCTCAGAGGGACCCGCCCAGAACCCTCAGGATGCAGGAACCAAAGAGCAGCCTGGGACAGGAGCCTTCCGGTTTCTGTTTGCACCCAGAGCAAATCCTGTGCCATAGTGCTACCTACCCAAATATTCCCAGGAGAGAACTGGTCTTCCAGGCGTGCCTACATACCTGTGAGCACAGGTAAGACCACCACTTCTGTTCAAATTCCTGGCCCAAGAGAGACCCTCTCAGAGTCATCAGGACACAGGAACCAAGGAGCAGCCAGGGACAGGATCCTTCTGGTTTCAGTCTGCACCCTAGAGCTAACCCTGTGCCACAGATCTCCATACGCAAAACCCTCCCAGAGAGAACTGGTCTCCCAGGAATGCTGACACACAGGCTTGCAGGAGGGACAAGCCACAGTAAAGACAGCAAGACAGGCTAACACCAGAGATAACCAGATGGCAAGAGGCAAGGGCAAGAACATAAGCAACAGAAACCAAGGCTACTTGAATCATCAGAACCCAGTTCTCCCACCACAGTGAGCACTGGATATCCCAACACACAAGAAAAGCAAGACTCTGATTTAAAATCACATCTCATGATGATGATAGAAGACTTATAGAAGGACATAAGTAATTCCCTTAAAGAAATAGAAGAGAACACAGATAAACAGCTAGAAACCCTTAAAGAGGAAACACAAAAATCCCTTAAAGAATAACAGGAAAACACAACCAAACAGGTGAAGGAATTGGACAAAGCCATCCAGGATCTAAAAATAGAAATAGAAACAATAAAGAAATCACGAAGGGAGACAACCTGAGAGTTAGAAAACCTAGGAAAGAGATCTGGAGTCATAGATACAAGCATCACCAACAGAATACAAGAGATAAAAGAGAGAATCTCAGGTGCAGAAGATACCATAGAAAACACTGACACAACAAAGAAAATGCAAAATACAAAAAGCTCCTAATCCAAAACCTCCAGGAAATCCAGGACACAATGAGAAGAACAAACATAAAGATAATAGGTATAGAAAAGAGTGAAGATTCCCAACTTAAAGGGCTAGTAAATATCTTCAACAAAATCATAGAAGAAAACTTCCCTAACCTGAAGAAAGAGATGTACATACAAGAAACCTGCAGAACTCCAAATAGATTGGACCAGAAAAGAAATATCTCCCATCACATAATAGTCAAAATACCAAATGTACAAAACAAAGAAAGAATATTAAAAGCAGTAGGGGGAAAAGGTCAAATAACATATAAAGACAGACCTATCAGAATTACACCAGACTTCTCACCAGAGACAGTAAAAGCTAGAAGATTATGGGCAGATCTCATACAGACCCTAAGAGAACACAAATGCCAGCCCAGACTATTATACCCAGCAAAACTCTCAATTACCATAGATGGAGAAACCAAGACATTCCACGACAAAACCAACTTTACACAATATCTTTCCACAAATCCAGCCCTACAAAGGATAATAGATGGAAAACTCCAACACAAGAAGAGAAACTACACCCTAGAAAAATCAAGTAATCTTTCAACAAACCCAAAGGAAGACAGCCACTGAAACATAAAAATAACATCAAAAATAACAGGAAGCAACAATCACTATTCCTTAATATCTCTTAACATCAATGGACTCAGTTCTACAATAAAATGACATAGACTAACAGACTGGATACATAAACAGGACCCAGCATTTTGCTGCATACAGGAAACACACTCCAGTGTCAAAGATAAACACTACCTCAGAGTAAAGGGCTGGAAAACAATTTTTCAAGCAAGTAGTCCCAAGAAACAAGCTGGAGTAGCCATTCTAATATCAAATAAAATTGACTTTCAACCAAAAGTTATCAAAAAAGATAAGGAATGACACTTTATACACATCAAAGGAAAAATCTACCAATAAGACCTCTCAATTCTGAACATCTATGCTCCAAATGCAAGGGCACCCACATTCACAAAAGAAACTTTACTAAAGCTCAAAGCACACATTGCACCTCACACTCTAATAGAGGGAGACTTTAATACCCCACTCTCATCAATGAACAGAACATGGAAACACAAACTAAACAGAGTCACAGTGAAATGAACAGAAGTTATAGACCAAAGATATCTATAGAACATTTCATCCTAAATCAAAAGAATATACCTTCTTCCCAATACCTCATGGTACTTTCTCCAAAACTGACCATATAATAGGAGCTCTTGTTTTTGAGACTGTTCTTCCTGAATTCAGATTTAGATTCAGCAGGAGATGGAAGAACCAATTTTCAGATTCCATGGTGGGCTGGATTAAATTACTCCACAGGCCATATGTCTCACAGACCTACTAGAGTAGATTAAGTGTTTGCTTCCTTTTTGCATTTGAATATTTTTTCATAAAAGAAAGACCTAATAGGGAAGGAAAAGACAAACAAACAAATTGGGTTAGCAAAGAAACATCCTCTCTATTTCCTCCTGGTGCATGGCAGCCAAGACTAGATATATTTGGCAACAGCAGGTAGAAGCCAACCTTTCTGTCAAGATTTAAGTAGCTACTAATATGTGTTGCATAAAGAACCAAGAGTGATCGTTAGGCATTTGGTTTGCTCTTAATCCCATTACTTCATCATTACCTATCAATGATGACTTAAATTGTAGAAATACAAAAACAAAAATCCAATGAATTTGATTTTAGATTTGAAAGAAAAATATGGTTAGGAGTTTAATCGTCATGGGTTGTTATCTTTTAATTGGGTGAATTATTACACAACATTTAATACTTGGAGTGTTTATTTTTCTCTGTTAATTAGTGAATAATACTATCTATGTCATGCTGAACTTCTGTAACTAATAATAAAAAACAATAAATTTTGAATTATTATAAAAATATTTAAAAATAAATTATAAAAATGTATAAAACTATCGAGAGTCCATGTATCTACACCTCAGAACTTCCTGTGATTACCAGAGACTCACAATTGATCAAGGTTCAGAGAACAATAGACTGTAAGATGTTCAGTCCCCATCTGGAAATCTATTTCTTCCCCTCTCCTTCTATCACTGAGGAAAAGAAGATGGGATGATTGTGTGAAAGCCAGCATCAGTGGTTGACTTTAAGGAAACAGTGTTTTCTGGACACAAGAGGGCAGTTACCTATAAACTCACAGAAGCTGTGTGAGCAAACACACATGTGAGAGAGACCTGTGCAAACACTAGCCAGAAAGACAACTCCCAATATTGATATGGAAGGTGGACATAAAGCCTCAGCCTAGTTTAGACACTACTGGCAACTGATAGATACTTGGTGAAGAAGATTCAGGTTTCATTATGAATGTGGGTGATCTCTGGTAAGTTGGCCATGCTCCAATGGAAGACTATATATCTAAGAGATTATAGGCAACAGGAACTGGACCTGATGGCTTTAAGGGGCAAAAATAAGAATGCAAAGTTGGGCAGGTAGGGACATAGAGGTGGACCTGAGAGAAGTGAAAGGATGGAGCTAAATATGATCCAAATACATTAAGAAATTCTCAAAGGACTAAGAAAGAAATAAAAAAATCTGACTTAAAACTATAGATGCAACTATGATGGATTTCAAAACTATGCAGGGATATAGCTACCGACCCTTCCTTCAGGCACACACCTTCTATTAGACCTTTAAATCTCTTCCCAGCAGGGATGAAATATATTTTACTATACTTTCAATATGAGATGGCCTTGTGAACTGATCTATCCAGTGGAGTGTGATTTTGGGTTTGATTTGGCAAACCAGTATCAAGCCAGGCCCTTAAAAGAAGTCTTGTCAAAGATGGTGTTAGGCCAACAAAGATAGAAAATTCATTCAATAATTCAAGAAACGATCCTGGTATAATTAATCATCCAGTGTTAAAGAAATTAAATTATATGCCCCTTACCTTATATATCAGAACAGGTACCACATGAATTAAAGTCTGAAATGTAACATGTAGTGGTTTATAACACATGGAATTATGTTTATATTCATCTTAGTGACCATTTTCCTGCTCACTTATGTCTATATGCAACTTAATCTCCAAACACTGTGGGAGAGATAAATGCTTTGGGATATTTTACCTAGAGCCACAGATGCAGACAGAGTCCTGTTGCACTTTATGAATTAGCAATATCTAGCAGTTCCTTGCTTTTGTGTCTGTCTAGACTACAAGTACCTTCCAGGCTCTTGCTTGTTCAGCTCCCTATTTACTTAAGAATGCTATATTCTCTGTTTAGTGTAACTCTTGTTACTGCCATGAACAGGATTTTCTGTAACAGATCTTATTAGAATAGTCAACTCTATCTTGTCTTTTAATTCAGCAAATCATTATTAAACACCTTTTAAATGGTGGGCAATTTGTTAGGACACAATAAAGATGGAAAATCCCTTAGTTACTTTCCAACTTCGAGTGGTCTTTATTCCTTCCAATCCCTATCATTTTTATTTCAGAGCAACACTGGTTTCCAGAAATGATGAAAACGAAAACAAACAAAACCAAAAACTATGCTCTAAAACTTCACTATGGGCCAATATGGTGAACTTCCTGTAAAGTCTCATTATCTTTCCTTCACAAGTGTTGATATTATTAATATGTATTCTCATCTATTTTAAGTTCTTGCTGTGAAGATTGAGTACATTGCTCATGAGTGTCAGGGGCTACATAAATAAAACTACTATACTCCTGTTTCTTAAGAGCAATCCTCATTACAGTTTAGAGATTATTTCTATCTCTGATACCCCACCTAAAAATAAAGAAATAAGAATTTTTATTGGATATTTTCTTTATTTACATTTCAAATGTTATCCCTTTTCGAGGTTCCCCCCGAAACCGTCTATCCCATCTCCCCTTCCCCTGTTTCTATGACAGTGTTCCCCTACCCACCCACACACTCCCACCCTCCTGCCCTGCTTTCCCCTACACTGAGGCATCAAGCCTTCACAGGACCAAGGTCCTCCCCTCCCACTGACTCCTGACAGGGCCATCCTCTGCTACACATGCGGCTGGAGCCATGGGTCTCTCCATGTGTACTCTTTGGTTGGTGGTTTAGTCCCTGGGAGCTCTGGGGGGGAGGGTCTGTTTGGTTTATATTATTGTTCTTCCTATGGGGTTGCAAACCCCTTCAGCTCCTCCAGTCCTTTAAATCCTCCATTGGGGATCCCATGCTCAGTCCAATGATGCGAGCATCTGCCTCTGTACTTGTCAGGACTCTCAGGAGACAGCTTTATCAGAATCCTGTCAGCAAGTATTTCTTGGCATCCACAATAGTGTCTGGGTTTGGTTACTGTATATGGGATGGATCCCCAGGTGGGGCAGTCTCTAAATGGTCTTTCCTTCGGTCTCTAGTCCACACTTTGTCTCCATATTTCCTCCCATGAGTATTTTGTTTCCCCTTCTAAGAAGGACTGAAGCTTCCACACTTTGGTCTTCCTTCCTCTTGAGCTTCATGTGGTCTGTGAATTGTATTTGGTGTTCCAAGCTTTTGGGCTAATTTTCACTTATCAGTGAGTGCATACCATGTGTGTTCTTTTGTAGCTGGGTTACCTCACTCAGGATGATATTTTCTAGTTCATTAGAGTTAGAAAAGAATTTGCAAATTCATTTGGAATAACAAAAAAACCAGGATATTAAAAACTATTCTCAACAATAAAAGAACTTCTGGGGGAATCACCATCTCTGACCTCAAGTTGTACTACAGAGCAATACAGTGGTAAAACTGCATGGTATTGGTACAAAGACACCAAGGAAGATCAATGGAATAGAACTGAAGACCAAGAAATGAACCTACACACTTAATGGTCATTTGATCTTTGACAAAGGAGCTAAAACCATTCAGTGAAAAAAAGACAGCATTTTCAACAAATGGTGCTGGTTCAACTGGTGGTCAGCTTGTAGAAGAATGCAAATAGATCCATTCCTATCTCCTTGTACAAAACTCAAGTCCAAGTGGATCAAGGACCTCTACATAAAACAAGATACACTGAAACTAACAGAAGAGAAAGTGGGAAGAACCTCAAGTACATGGGCACAGTGGAAAATTCCCTGACACCAGTAGCTTTTGCTCTAAGATCAATAACCGACAAATGGGACCTCATAAAATTGTAAAGCTTCTGCAAGGCAAAGGACACTGTCAATAGGACAAAATGGCAACCAATGTATTGGGAAAAGATCTTTACCAACTCTACATCTAATAGAGGGCTAATATCCAATATGTACAAAGAATTCAAGAAGTTAGACTCCAGAGAAACCAATAACACTATTTAAAAAAATGGGGTACAGAGCTAAAAAGAGAATTTTCAACTGAGGAATATCGAATGGCCAAGAAGCACCTAAAGAAATGTTCACCACCGTTAGTCATCAGAGAAATGCAAATCAAAACAACCCTGAGATTCCACCTCACCCCAGTCAGAATGGCTAAGATCAAAAACTCAGGTGACAGAAGATATTGGCAAGGATGTGAAGAAAGAGGAGCACTCCCCCATTATTAGTGGGATTGAAAGCTGGTACAACCACTCTGGGAATCAGTCTGGTGGTTCCTCAGAAAATTGGACATATTACTACCTTAGGACAAACCTATACCACTCTTGGGCATATACCCAGAGATTCTTCAACATATAACAAGGACACATGCTCCGCTATATTCATAGCAGCCTTATTTATAATAGCCAGAAGCTGGAAAGAACCCAGATGTCCTTCAACCAAGGAATGGATACAGAAAATGTGGTACATTTCTTATTCCTATTTTATCTTGAGAAACACCCACCACCACCACACTAAACTCCACTTGAGAACCTGCTTTCTAGAAATCTCACTGATAGCTCAAGTGAATTTTGACCAGCATAAATTTATAGTATCAATATAAATCAAGATTGATTAATCAAGTAATTGAGAGCAATTGCTCCAGTAATATGCACTGATCCACTTTCCTATTTAAGTATTATCCCTCTCACTTGGGATTCCCCAAGTGAAGAAAATGCAGGGGTCCCTGAAGTATAGACCCTATAACTACTAGCAGGCATGCATGGCAAAGGTCTATCAGTTCTTCTACAAGCAAAGCGATGGCTCTTTAATGAATGAATGTGAACCAAGGAGAAAGGAATTCATAATCATTCTGAAATCTGATGGTCACAGAATACAAATAGATTCTTGTACCCCAGAGTAATGCATCATCATGATGCTCTGCTTGGCTGGTCACATAAAAACCAGTTTAGATGCACAATGTTAGGCAAATTCTAGGAGTCTACCGGCTATGGAGCTATCTGGGGGGTCACTTCTTAGGTCGTGTTTATACAGCCTAGAGTCAAAAGCCAGCTTCATGTTAAGTGCTTACCTTATGGAGTATGAGCTATCAGGGAGGAGAAGTCCAAGGAGAAGCTTCTTAAACAGCAGGGAAAACAGAAAGGGTTAAGCATCAATGCCAAGACTGCAGAAATTCTAACTGTAGCCCAAGATGTCAAAAACTCCCTTCCCAGTTCTGTTTTTTGTTTGTTTGGTTGGTTGGTTTTTGGTTTTTGGTTTTTTTTCCTGCAAACTCCAGATAAATGGCTGAGCACTTTCATAAGGCTAAAGAGCTTCCAGCAGTGGCTCATGTAGTCTCCCATACATTGACCCAATACTTAAAAACAACTGGCTACTTTAACAAAGCTACTTTTTATTAGAGTAAAATATTCCAGTCAGCCTATGGGCCTCTTTCTTTTAATAGCTATTCTCAAGGTAATCAATGACTTTTAACAGCCAGGTTCTGTTATCAATGTAGAAGAGTAGGTTTATTGATCTGACACAGACTTTTCTTCACTGGGCATCAATTACTGCAACCTAAATTGTGCCACATTAGGCTGGAAACACTGTGTAATCTTGCTAGTCACTTAATGCATTCTGCTGATTGGCTTCAAGAAGCTTTATAATCACACTGTTGATTTGTGAGTTAACAATAGTCTAGATCCCACTGAGAGCTGGAGACTTCTTAGAAAAGGTTAACAAAATAAGACATTCAAGCTATCTCATTTTTGTGAGGGTACATGAATACAAATTCTACAAGGGTGTGTAAATCTAGCATGCATTTATTATTCTATTGAAAACTAGTGTTTCTTAAAATGAAAAACCACTGAAACAGATCCCAGAAACTCCACCTAAAATGCAGAACTATTTGATTTCATAAACATTCCTAAATTTGAAAGTCATTAAAACTATTAAAAAGAGATGCTGCCACTTCTGATTAAAAATGGGGGAAAAAAAATCAAGACTCAGAATGTCATTAATATTATTAACCTGGGAACTAACCTAGCTGCTTAATTAAAAACAACAATATATTTTAAAATTCACTGAAGGCTCCAGGCAGCTGGAGCAGCCTCAGGCTGGACAGAGGTTGTATGAGGGGCATTGTAATGACATGTTCTTATGTCCCGAATGTAACCTCTGGAGACACTGAACACTCCATTACCGTTGTTTGTATGTCAGAATTCAGTGTGATTGCTACAATGGAGACATGCACTTCTTTCTACCCTGTACCATTCTCCTTGCGGTCACGATTCTTACTGACAATCACTAATTCAGCAAACGATTACTGTGTTTCTATAACCTGCTAGAACAGAAACTAGGCTCAAGAAATATGATTAGCAACGCACTGGTGGAAATGAAAGTATTTCCTCCTTAATTAAGTTTTCTCAGTCTAAGCTTCTTCTTAATCAAAGTAACTTCACTACAGACAAAGAGACATGGCCATGGATGTTAAATTCGCCTTGATTATTAATAAAAAAAAAAGATGTTTGGTGCCAAGTTCTCATCTTGACTTACACTGAAAGTCTACTTGGTCATCTTTTCCTTTTTCCAAAAAATTTTGAATGTGTGTATGTGATACATATGTATGTGCATGTATGATTGAGTGTACATGCATATGATGTGTACCTGTGTACAAAGGTCAAAGGTGGGTCAGATCTCTTTCTACTTGATTTTTTTTCCATTTTAAACTCTTTGATAGTTTCGTACATGCATATAATTAACTTTAGTCATTTCCCCCATCCTTTCTGGCATCTCCCACCGTCTACTACTCAAACCCCACTCCTTTCCAACAACTCTCCCTCAGACTTCAATCTCTTGTTTTTCTGTGTGACCTATTGAGTTCAGTTAGAGTTGCTTGCATGAGTATGGCTGCCAGAAAACTCCAAGGATCTACTTGTCCCCACCCTCTAACCCTTTTATTCCCAGTGCTAGGATTTATAGACTCATGCCTCTGAACCCATATTTTTATGTAGGTGCTGGGATTTGAACTCTGGTCCTCATGCTTGCATGAGAAACATTACAGACTCATCTCCCCAGTCTTCTTCCAAAATATGAAGTATTAAAAATTCAATTTCAATGTAGAAACTATGCAGTACTATAAAACTTAAGACAGAGAAAAAACAGATTCTGTTGATGCAGTATTTTAATAGGAGAAAAGTGTCCCGCGCTACGGTCTCGCCAGCAAGAATGACGCGGCACACATAGGATCCTTCTGCAGTAAAAGCTTTAATGCCTCTTGAGAGGGAGAGCATAAGCTTGCCACGAGTGGAGACTCAGAACAATAGAATACCCGCCCTTTATATGGGTCACAGCGCTTGCCTGGGACATGGAGCTTCCCCATTGGCTCCTGCACACCAGGCCAGATGCCGCCACGAGAGAGGCTGAGATTCTGAAGTGGAAAATTACCAGGTGTATGAGCACTAGCCTGTTTACAACTTGTCCTCGGCCAGATGTAGGCGCCATCTTGTAATGGCGGATGTGGGTGCTCAGGCGGCTCCCAACATCTCCCCCTTTTTATTTCTGTAAGCAAAGTAGGACACTCTTAAGAGGGTGGAGACAGAGGTCAAATCCCCTGACCAAAAGGTTGGGCCTTGTACAGGAGAAGACCCCTAAGCTCATGCGCCCCCGAGGTTTTCCTGACCCGCCCAGTGCCGTTTTTTAGAGGGAGGGAAACTAGGGCACTTAACCCTCATGCAGATGACATATCTCCCAAGGTGGCCCACAATGATGACCGCCTTGTGCGATGCTTTGCTCGACATCCCTCAAGAGCTGCTCAGACCAAACATTTTACCCAGTGCAATGAGACTAGACTCGCGGGTGTGCAAGAACTGTCTGGCTGGCGACCTACCGCTATTGTTTAAGCATGGACAGCCAAACACCGGCCGAGGCTCTTTGTTCTAAGGCAACAAACCACCTTGTCTCTTTTAGTCTGGGCCCTGAGTTTGCAGATGAGCCATAGGAGGAACACCAACCCACAGCAAAGCACTGCTCCAAACAATCTCACCCCCACCCATTCCTTGAAATAAGAAATTGCCGAGGAAATCCGAGAAGAGAGGCCCTCGGGTCAAGGACAGGTCAAGACCGGTGGAGTTGATCTGAATAATTATTGTCGGCAGTTCTCGCAGGGTGTCATCAAATTTACGGGTCCAATTCTGTAACATATACTGTAAAAGACTTTTAGACAGGTTAGCTGCTTTTGTAAATCTGTCATATTGTATGGAAGTAACACAGAGTCCTGGCAACTTTTGTTCACAGCCCAATTGCGCTAGCTGTCAAAGGACATCCAGTTGTTCTTGAATAAGATCAATGTGCTGGTTAACCAGCATTAGGCCCCTCTGGACTTCAGTATTGGCGGATACCTGTCTGTCTAGAGCTAAGGTGGCAGCTGCAGACAACTCATTAATGGTATTGGCGGTCTGCATCGTTCTAGAGAGCGCAAGGGCCGACGCAGTGACGGCCCCTGTAACCGCAGCCGCTGCCACCACACCTATGATAATGGCAGAGATACCAAAGTCTCTTTTCTGCCTGAATGCGGTCTGATCCACCACAAAAGGACCTTGGCCAGTTAACATATCAAAGGTCCAATCTCTCTGTGTAGGGGTCGGTGCCGTAGCATTGGCTCTGGCTTGAGCTTGTGTAGCTTCATGCCATAAAGCCTTCCACTCCATATATTGGCCCATTGTAGGGAGCGCAGCCTTGGCCAGCATCTGCCAATCGGCGGGAGTCATGGACGCCCCGGCAAATCTCTCTAACATTACTATAGTAAAATTAGCATTTACCCCATATTTTTGGACCGCTTCAGCCAGGTCTTTAATTTGGCTGTACTCTACAGGGGCATGAACTCGTACTCCACCATCTGCCTCGAAAACTGGAAAAGCGGCTTGTACCTTTCTCTTAACCTTGTCAGAGAGAAAAGAAAAGGAGTTGGGACACATCTCATAAGGGGGAGGGGCGGAAGGCATGGTCCGCGTAGGGGCCAAAGGCGGCGGCCGCTTCATCTGCCCATTACAAGGCGGCCAATCTTCCTCATACCGCGCCGCTTCCTCTTCTAGCTCTGACTCCTCACTAGAGCTAAGGGGGTCAGTGTCTGAAGTTTCCAATGGAAGAGCCTCAAGGTCTTGAACTGGGTAGAGGCTCTCCCCCTTTCTTTTTGCTTTTTTCTTGGGTATGAGAATTGTTTTTCTGCCCACATTCCTGTCAGGGGGACAGTTTCCTATTTTATCTTTAATCTCTCCCTCGTCTTTCGACTTACCAGGAGGTCCATTTCCATTGCTAAGATTTTGGGTACCCCTCCTCTCACTCCGTCCGGTTTCTGACATGGTGTCCTGGACCCTATCAGGGGTGATTTGCCCCTCCCTTACAGCATCTACACAGGCCCTACCTTGTTTGCCGTAATACAAAGACAGTAAAACCAAAATGAGGGCACTTAACACAATTAGCAAAACTTCAAAAGCGTTAGACCAAAAAGGGGGCAACCCCAAATCAAGATCCAGGGTCAACATGCCTATCTGAACCTACCTCCCTGTAGTTCTGAATCCTCCCTGTTTCTAGGGGGTCTCCAAAGGTGCTTGATGATGACAAAGTTTCCCGGGTTTCGGCACCAGATGTCCCGCGCTACGGTCTCGCCAGCAAGAATGATGCGGCACACATAGGATCCTTCTGCAGTAAAAGCTTTAATGCCTCTTGAGAGGGAGAGCATAAGCTTGCCACGAGTGGAGACTCAGAACAATAGAATACCCGCCCTTTATATGGGTCACAGCGCTTGCCTGGGACATGGAGCTTCCCCATTGGCTCCTGCACACCAGGCCAGATGCCGCCACGAGAGAGGCTGAGATTCTGAAGTGGAAAATTACCAGGTGTATGCGCACTAGCCTGTTTACAACTTGTCCTCGGCCGAATGTAGGCGCCATCTTGTAATGGCGGATGTGGGTGCTCAGGCGGCTCCCAACAGAAAAGTATGCACAGTTCTGCATAGCTGGAGCTTTTGGTTCTTCACTAAAATGGTCAGGGGCATTCTCTTAGACTCAAAAGTAACATGGAATGAGATCTGCATAGTTTAATAAACTTGGTGGTTCATAGGAATGTTAGAAATATCTGTATTAACTCACTTATCTTAAATTGTGGAATTACTGTATTGGTATATGTATATATGTTCTAATCTAGCTCCTAGTTTCTTCTCATTAAGAGTATGACACAAGGAGCTGGAGAGATGGCTCAGCAGTAAAGAACACTGACTGCTCTTTTAAAGGTCCCGAGTTCAGTTCCCAGCAGCCACATGGTGGCTTACAACCATATGTAATGGGATCTGTTGCCCTCTTCTGGTGTGTCTGAAAAGAGTGACAGTGAACTCGCATACTTAAAATAAATAATTCTTTTAAAAAAGAATATGACTAAAGTTTTTTTTTTTGTTTAGTTTTTTTTCCTTAAGTATTTTACTCAATAGTGCATCTTATTCTCACCAGGATTCTACTGCCAGTGTATCAACCAATAAAATTTTGCTTACATTCCTTCCCTTAGCACGTCTACCTGTATTGTTCCCCTATTTGTCAAAATTCATACTTATTTCTCTTTTCAGAAACTTTGTAGTCTTTTGTCAGATGCTCAGTGTAAGGTAAGGCTTGTCTTTGATCATGGGTTGCTAAGGAAATCTCCACAGTGCTAGCTGTCCATTCTTCATGTCATCTGGAGAGAAGCCCATGATTTGAGACTCCCTCTATGCCAAGTACCCAATTCTGATTCCATGTCCTCCATTACATAGTCTGCACTGTGTGTGTTATGGTTCTGGAATTACTTTTCACAAAAATGGTGTGTATGTGCATGTGTGTGTGTGTACATGTGTGTGTGTGTGTGTGTGTACATGTGTGTGTATGTGCATGTGTGTGTGTGTACATGTGTGTGTGCATGTGCATGTGTGTGTGTGTACATGTGTGTGTGCATGTGTGTGTGTGTGTGTGTGTGTGAGAGAGAGAGAGAGAGAGAGAGAGAGAGAGAGAGAGAGAGAGAGAGATTAGCTTAATGGAATACAAATGAATTAGAAGAATCTCTACCTTTTCTCCTGGAAGTTTATACCACATAGAAAAGAAATTGATCATAGCATAGCTTTGTGCTGGTTAGCTAGGCTTAGCTGCTGTACAAGTGAACCCAAAGCACACACAGGGATGTGCACCTATCTCAAACTCAGTGGGAGTCCACTGCTTCTAACATAAATATCCAAAGCCCATGCTCCCAGTTGACAGTGGTGCTTTCTTATATCTGGACCACATTGTCCAGAAAGTTGAGTAGAGCCATCTACTTTCGAAGGAACACAGTGGTCTCAGTAAGTAACACTTGAGGTAGTAACAAGGACTAACAGCCTGTGAGTTTCCTTAACTTCATGACTCAGAAACAGAAGAGACTCCTGACAAGATACAGACATTTCTGTCAACATTGTGTGTGTGCAGTGAGGACAAGAATATGATTTGATTAATAAATACAAAGAAAACATATCCTAAGAATTTTAGCTTTACCTGCTGCCTGTAGATGAAACACGGTTTACCCCACTGTTACAATATAAATTCATCAAATCCTGCCTAAGATTCTGCCTGTTCGCAGTGGTGGCTCACGCCTTTAATCCCAGCACTTGGGAGGCAGAGACTGGCAGATTTCTGGGTTCGAGGCCAGCCTGGTCTACAGAGTGAGTTCCAGGACAGCCAGGGCTACACAGAGAAACCCTGTCTCGAAAAAAAAAAAAAAAAAAAAAGATTCTTCCTGTTCTTCATTTGACATGATAATAGTTTCAGAAAGATGTGCATCGTCTTAGAAGCACTCAGCAGTCTTCTATTGCTCTTTCCCCAGGACACCCACAGCTATGACATTGCCGTGAACTGCAACTGTGGTGGTCTCATTTCGCACCAGCTACTTTCTCTGCTTCTTCTCCAGGTTGTTGCTTGTCTAGGTACTTGTCTCCCTGGGCTTTATCAACCTCAGAAAGCTTCCCCTCATCAAACATCATAGTCCTCAGAGCCACCAGACTGAATGTTTGTACTCACAAGACATGCACAGTCACTGCTGTGCATGTTCCTTGTAGAGTGAAGCGTCATGTCCTGATGAGATGTTTAATCAGGAAAGAACTTCTTTTGGACAGACACAGTTAAAACGCTAAAGAAGAAATAACTACTGTGGCTGAAGAGATGACTCCTCTGATACAAGCAGCTTCTGCTCTTCCAGAGAATCTGGATTCATTTCCCAGTACCTTCATTGAGTGGCTTACAACATATTGTAACTTCATCTCTAGGGAATCCTAGGCCTCCTTTGGCCTCCAAGAGCACATGCATGCATATGACAGACACACAGACAAGCAGACATATATGCATATATATAATGTATTATATTATCATTATGTAATTATATTTTATTATATAATGTATTTATTATGTATAATAGATAATAAAATATACAATATAATAATGTATTGTGATACATATTAGTTAGAAAAATAGTTACATTGCTATTACACACCACCCCTTGCCTGAAGGTGGTACTCCTCCTTTCAGTCATCCACGGACAATAATGTGACAGCTTCTACAATGTGACTGTTAGATGTCATGGTGAGGAATAGAGATGAAGCAGTTAGAGCATAGGTACCAACAGCTCAATAACTTGTTTCTTTCCTCTGTGGTGTGAATTAGCCACCAAAAAGATATACATCTCTTTGTCTAAAGAGTCATTAGATTTATCTGATTTTTAAAACCTAAATTCCACTGAATTCCTGCTGCCACATATTCTCTAGTTTTATTTTGTTCAGCAACAAACTAGATTAGAGGAAGGACATATTAGTAGTTGGTTTTGGTTTATAGTTCAATTTAGAAGAATTTCTGGTTTTTATTTTAAAAAATTGTCATTTAACATATTACAAAATATGCAAAAAATTGAATAGTTTATAAATATAAATAAAATATATAAATGCCTAAATACCCACAAGAAGTATTACCTAAAAATATGCTCTCGAAACAATCATAAGAGGGAAATATTTCAATCAGAGTATGTGTAACTTAGTAATAACATTTCATGCTAATTGAACTTATATGTCTCACACAGACCTTTATACGTGCTGTTCTTTTCATTCCTCACAAATCCTGGTTATTTTGGTTCACTCTGTAGATGAGAGCATCCGAATTGGCTTTCCTGGTGTCATTTCCACATAGGGAAAGATAAGCTGGGATTTGAGCTTCAGCAATTATTTCTAAATGCCATATGCTTCATTCTCCACTTCAGTAAACTTTTACTTTCTCAAAGTCATGACTCTTCTGTAGTTTTGTTTGTTTGTCTGTTTGTTTTTGTGGGTAGGGGTACAGGCTTTAGAGCTTCATATATTTTGTCCAAGTGCTAGCCACATACCAGGTAACTCTAACCTTTTGATATTTATCAGCAAGAAGATAATTGGTTGTTTGCTTTCTTAACAGTCAATGGGCACTGGGGGCAGGATGACATAGGCTTCATAATTCAGTCTGGTCTGGAAATCCATAAGTATATCATTAATATTTTATTTAAGAAAATTAAAAGTAATTTTGAAAATTATCTGAGATCATAGAAATTATGTAAGTTTTATATGAAGAAACTTTTATGTTCTATATGAAATTAGAAAGATAAGAATAGTCACGGGCGGGCAGTGCATAGCCAGTGCTGACTAAGGCAGCATGAGAGCGAGTAGGGCTGACCTGAGCCTGAGCTTTAGACTGAGTGTGGTCAAAGGTTAGGGTTCACAGAGTTGAGTTTTAAATTGCACGTAGGTTGAGCTTTAGATTATTGTTTGGATTTTAGATTATGTGTGGCCCAGTTTTAGTGGAGCTTTAGTTGAAGTAATAGATTGACAAGGGTTCAGTTTCAGACTCAGCATCGTTGAGGGTTATTGGAATTCAGGTGACTCGACAGTAGGGTGATTGTGTTCTCTGGTTTGGCCAGCATCAACCCTGACTGTGCTGTCCTCCCTACACACACACAAGCACACACACACACACACACACACACACACACACAGAGTGTCAACCCCTCCCTAGTTATATAGACGTAGCACCTCCTTCTAAACATTGTTGTGTGCTATCATCTGAATGCTTGTGTGAATCCATCCAAAATCCACATGCTGCCATTCCAACCTGAACAGCACCATGTGGTCATGTACAATGGTAAGAGATGAAGGTAGGAGATAAGGACTTTGGAGCATGGTGAGACTACAGAAAGCCCCTTGAGACAGGGCCAACCCCCCTGTCTGTGTGAGGTTACAGCACGAAGACAGCTGTCCACAAGAGTGAGGGGCTCCCCAGACACCAATCTCCCAGCACCATATTCACAGCCTACCCAAACCCCAAAACTGTGAGGATAAGATTTTATGGGGTGTATATAAGCCAGAGAGTTTATAGTGTTCTGTTATATCAACTCAAATAGACTAAGCTCTCTCTGCATTCTTTCTCTGAACCACACCTTCTGTGAATAAAAAAGTTCCCAACAACACCTCTCACCCCCCCTCCCAAAAAAAAAAAAAAACATATCATCATTCTTCAGGGTCTGGCACCCAAGTGTGGCAACGTGAACTTGCCTTTGCATTGGAAATCAAAGCCATGTGCAGGCACTCAGAGGCATCTGCAGTTTTCAGCTGCTTGTGCCTCCAAGTGAGTTTGGAGAAACAGATCAGTTCAAAAATCACTAGCCTCTCAGCAAGCACTGCAGGGCGATCAATTCCAAATGCCATGCATCTCAGCGAGCAGACGCTGTCTACACATTTGTTTCTTCTCATCCCCTGTCTCCACATGTTCCCGTCAACTCACTCGAACAACGATTAACAATAACTTTAGGAAGCAGTGGGAACTAATGACAAGTCTCATCCCCTCCGTTTAATAACACAGTCCTAATTCGCGTGTTTTCATTATCCCCTGGCACTAAACCATTTCCATTTGCACACCCAACCAATCCCCCATATCTTCAGTGTTAATGTCAGCTTGATCTGCACTGATCACTTTCATTAACAATGTACATTTACAGGGTAATGTGATCCAAAACCAGATGCTTCCCAAATAAACCACTCATTGCATTGACAAAAAGACACAAGCATGAAGGTCAAAGGCCCTTGAAATTTTCCATTTACCACAGGGGAAAATAAACAATGACTCATTAAATTTATTATTCACTCAACAAACATACTGGCTATGACTCAAGCTCGGGATAACTGATAGGATGCAAAGATGGTAAGAACATAGGACATAGATTCTAAAGCAGGTCACTATCTGCTTTCTGACTAGGGTATGAACTCCATATTTGGAAAAAATGGGATGTGAAGATTATATCCTGATTGAGTCTCAGAGCCTCTGGTCTGTATCATGGAAGTGTTGGCGCTGGTCCACTGGCTACAGACCCAAAGAAGAAGGCAGATCTCAGCAACAAAGAAGGCTAAGAATAAAGGTAAGCCTACAACATAGCCAGTGATCTCAGGAGTTCTTAAGGCTTACTAAAGCTGCTGTAGCAAATTCCATGATGCCATTGGCTTCTGGGTTTTGTGAGCTATCCTTAGTGTTCCTGATCTTACAGAAACATTCTCCTGTTTTCTGTTTATCTCCCATGTTGTTCTTCCTGTGACCTTGCTTCTCTGTCCAAATTTTCCTTCAAATAAGGCACTAGTTACACTAGATATCATAAGGATTTCATCTTTGTCTGTGTCTGCAAGGATGGGTCTTTCATATGCAATCACACATATACAAGTGCACACATACACATGCATACAAACACACACTTCTAAACAAGCAAACACACACATCCAAGCACACACATGCAAACAATTACATACACATGCACACGCGCACACACACACACACACACAAGTATATGTGCACATGCACACACACGTGCACACACACACAACCATGAGGGCTGAAGAGACCAGTGACTGGGAGAAGGGATGCTAAACACTAATAGAAGTGAATGAAGCAGGGGACAAATGTAACCAAGGTGCAATAATACACATGAAAATGTCATAATGAAACCCACGTTTCTGTGCACTAAAAGCCAATGAAAAAATATTTTTTTAAAGACACATGCTAAGGTATTAGGAGTTGTGACTTAGAAATATGAATTTTTGAGAGCCAAAATCCAACTGATAGTAGAGCTGGGCAAAGAGACAGAAAGAAAGTTGAGAAAAGGGAAAAAACACAGAACCAAAGAGACAGGCAAAGGCTGGGCAGAGTCCCTAGGCACTGGCATGCTGAGCATTGTGGAGAGAAATGCTGGGGGCAATACATTCTGTGAGTGAGACCCGGATTTTTTGAGTGTGTTTCTAAAATGCCTGACAGGGATGATGCTGGGTTACACTTCATGCCGGTCTATCCAACCTCCCATTTTCACCTGAAACCCAAGGAGTTTCTCATATTCTGCTCACAGGTTCTCAAATCTCAGGTGTTGACTCTAGAACCTAAAATCCCTCCTGGGTTAAATTGTAAAGCAAGACCGGTGGTAGTGGCGTGACTTTGGAGCACTCAGGAGGCAGAGGCAGCCAGATCTCTGTGAGTTTGAGCAACCCTGATCTACAGAATGAGTCCAAGGAGAGCCAGGAAGGCATGTTTCATGTTCTTCCCTTCAGTGTCAGGAGCCTGGGACTGGTGGTTTCCAGAGTGAAAGGGCTTCTTTTCCTTTTCTAGGTTGCATTTTCTAGCAAATAGCCTTTTAACATTATCTAGGTTGCATACCTGAAAATTTCCCTTTCTGAGAATGTCCTACTGGTTTAATCTCATGTGGGTATCATAGGTCTGGGTTTGTCCTAATACTTCCTGGTGTTGATACACCACACCTCTTAACCTGCCCTCTAGCTTGCATCTTCTGTGGCTGTTCTATGTATGCTTTGGCTTTGTTTACAACCTCCAAAGAAGCTAGTGTTGCTCAGAGTGTAGTCTAAGATTGACAGCATCAGCACTGCCCAGGAACTCTTGAGATGTGTAAATTCCACCCACACATGCATAGCACCCCCAGATCTATAGAATTAGAACTTGTGGAGGTGAGGCTAATACATTTGGCGTCACAACCCAAGCAGTGGTTCTGACTGCCATTTATCACTTGACCTGAAGTACAGGCTTCCAATCTCCTATTTTCTCATCACCATAGAAGAACCAGAGTGGCCTCTACATCAGGCTATTTCATGGCCTTGCTTAAAACCTTCAAAGGCTTCCTACTGCATTTAGAAAATAAACAAAATTCTATTTCTCACTTGGAAGATTTTCTTCTATTCCACCTTTCCCCCTTGCTCAACACACTCCAGGGATGCTGGCATTTTATTGACAGAAGATGTTAATGCAGCTTTGTTTGCCTTGTATCCATAGTACCTGACATATAAAAGAGACATTCGCTATTCATGCATAAATCATTTCATTAGTAAAGACATTCATATTTGTCTTATCCAAGGTTTAAGATTTTGCTGAATTTCAATTTGTTCTTTCTTAGGTTTGTCTATTTAAATTCTAAAGTAACTCACAGAATGACTCTTTTCTTTACTACTTCTTCCTCCTCTTCCTCCTCCTCTTCCTCCTCTCTCTCTCTCTCTCTCTCTCTCTCTCTCTCTCTCTCTCTTCCTCTCTCTCTCTCTCACAGATGGTCCCAAAGCTCCATGTTTTCACAACATTGTATTACAAACATTCTCATCCCTAGAATTTGAAAAACATATATATAAATGCCCTTATTAAAAAGCCTGTGGATGGCTCAGTGGTTAAGAATGTCTCCCGCTACTACAGAGGACCTGAGTTGGGTTCCCAGCATCTACATGGTACCTAACAGTTTCCTGTAACTCCTGTTCCCTGGGATCTGATGCCTTACTCACCACATGTAACGTATATTCCATGAAGATTATCATTGAGCTGAGACTGAACTAAAGAAAGAAATGTCCAAGGATGAAGTCGTATGAGAATATTACTGGTAGAGGAGTAGCATGTGCAAACACTGAGCTATGAAGGAAGCCAAGAGAAGTCCAGAAGTCCAGAGTATTTTGGTCCTGGGAAAGAGAAGGTGTAGATGAGGCTAAGGCACCAGAATGGAACATGCACATAGTGGTTAACTCTGTAAATCTGGGGTTCTAGATTTTACCATGCAGAAAATTGAAAGCAGTCAGAATTTAACCCTTGTGCCATCTTTGAGTTTAGGGATTCCTGTAGTGGTAATGGCAGAGGGGCTGAGTTAAAGCGACAAGGGCAGAAAGCATGAAAACTCTGCCCCAGGTCTTCACATCAGAATCTTTCCTTCTTCCCAGTTTCGGGTCAGGGCTGGTTCTTCATCACACTGTACAAGAAGCTATTTGGCAGTGGCTTCCTATTTCCCTTGGTTGCTTGTGCATTTCTCTTATGTAAGTTTTGTCGGCTCCTGGCCGGCAGGTCCAGGCGAGAGGAGAGAACCCGATCCTGCCGAGTCTATCCGGGGCTGAGCGGGATGGCGAGTGTCCATGAAAGCCCAAAAGAAACACACCAGGTCGGGAGTCTTGTCGAAGCAGGAACTCACTTTATTAAACTAGGCACTTGCTTGTATAGAGAAGGCAAGGAGGTGGGCACTTAGATGTGGGAAGAGATGACATAGGAGGTGGGGAAGGGTGACAGAGAGTAAGGGGTATCTGACAGGGCCAATGGCAAAGCTTCACATCAGAAGGTGGTGCAGAGGCAGGGCCAGACAGGTCTTGCTGAGTCACCCCAATATGGAAGTGACAGAGACAGGTCTCAAAACTCGAGCCAGGCTTAAGCTCTCCCACAAGACCACAGAAACTCCAGCCAGGTTCAGGTTTGTCCTCAAGGTCCAAACCAGGACCAAAATGGGGTCCAACAAGTTTGGCAGCTGATGTGTTAAGCAACATTTTTTTTGAGTCCACTGTACACTGTACTTACCCAGTGATCCTCCTGTGGAGCCACTTCTTCATGCCTCCATGTATAAAGTGCTGATGAGCCATGTGTCTCTTCCTCTTGCTTCTCATGCACCCATAAACACACACATACGCGCACACATGCACACGCACACACAATTAAAGGTAAAAATAAAAAGTTAAATCTTACATCCTGATTTAAATGAATGAATGAACACCCACAGTTAACAGGTTAGTGTCATATGTTAGACTAGATGCTTATGACCATAAAATTGTTTCTTAAATGGAATCGTTATAGATTCGTACACACATGGGCTGACTAATACACTGAATTTAGCAAGATTAAATAACTTGCTAAGAGCCTATATTTGGTGCTGACTAAGGAGTCTTCTGAGTCCCAGTAGTGGGATACAAAGTCTGCTTCTTTTCTGCCATGCTAGGGGCCTTGAGCACATGCCAGGCTGTAAAAGAGCTCTCATATCCCCCAATGTCACTTTAAGGTATTCTCAGTTTTGCACTGAACCACAGTTCATGGGACAGAGATGTGCAACTGTCCAGCCACTATTTTCCTCAGCACACTGACTTGAGATAGACAATCAGCATCTTGATTAAATAGAATTTGCAATCAGAAGTTTCTGAATAAGGAAGAATTTGATAAATTCTAATGAGGCCATAATGTAAGCAAAGGAAAAATCAAAAGGATTCGATTGAAGGAAACAATATCAAAATGGGATGCCTCAGTATCAAGTGAGGGGAAGTTGTAAAATGTCATTAAACAACAACGACAGCCATCACCAGAGGCTCCACTGCAGCCAGAAAGGAGTGAAGGAGGAAGCCGTGGCACCATGATGGTTGTGATTAATCAGGTCTAGCACAGGGACATGTGTCATTAGCATTTGCATCACTCAGCAAGGGCCACCTCCCTCATAGTGCCAACCCTGTCAACATTCCAAATCCCATCATGCCTCTGGAAGCTTGCTCCCTCACTACACAAAGGTCTGCACTTTCCTAAGGATAAATTAATTAATAATGACTGCTATTTAGTGAATGCCTTACTAGGCATGTACAGAGACTATGCTTGTATTATATCATGTGTATCCACAATCATTAGCAATGTTTTCCTATTTTTTTTTTTAAGCAAATAAATTGAAGATAAACAACGTGGTCCCAGTCACACACACTTAATAGGTGACAAAGCTAGGGTTTAATCTAGAACTCTCTGGACTGCTAGCCTAGGCTTAGCTACTGAAGCCTTTGGAAATCAGTACTTTTACACAAGGCTTCATATACATTTTACTTACTCATAAATAATTGCTTTATACAGGCTTCTTCTCAGAAATGCTATCATGTAAAGATGGTTGTGGCTTCCTCGTGTAGTGAAGAGGTGGACCTGTTGAAAACTGGAGGCTGCACTCCTTACAGGTGCTATATTCTAACTGGCATTAAATTATTATTATGTGAGGGTGGAGAGATGGTGCCAGTCAAGAGTACTTACTGCTCTTCTGGGGTGACTGGGTTCAGCTCTCAGCAGCTCACAGCGTCCAGCAACTCTAGCTCCAAAATATCTCCTACTCTCTTCTGGCCTTTGCTGGCACTGACACATATAGAATCTTTGAGGAGAATCTATAACTGCCACTTTACTAAACAACCATAATTTCTAAATGCATTTAAATATTTACTATTATTCCCATAAATAAGTTTAGGACTCTGCTATAGACAGAGACCATTATAGAAAACCACAACCAATCAAAATTCAAAGAATAAATGATCATGTAGTGCTTAGCCCCAATTGATACATCTATAACCCAGCTCCTACCCTTATGGCTCAGTGAGTGTAGTAAAAGAAGGAGCAGAAAGATAGTGAGATCCAGAGGAACTGGAAATTAACTTTGAGACTGTGTCTCTTAGAAATGTCACAGAAGCTACATTCATTAGGTCTCGTCAACAAGGCTGGCTAAGTAAGACCTGAACAATGCCAACAGCAGTAGACATGCTAATGTAGAAGAGAGAGATCTCACATGCCCAACCCTAGATAAAGAACTATAAGGATTGTTGAAGACAGGAGAAATAGTCTTCCCAAGTAAAACTCCTCAAGTAAGTGGTTATCCAATACAAGTGGTCAGCTCTGAAATCATATACATACAAGTAGAATTATGCTGACTGCGCTGATTGAGCAGGATATATATATATATATATATATATATATATATATATATATATATGATTATATTGTAATTCAAATAAAGCTGTTAAAATATTATGTTTTTATTTATATCAAATTATTGCCTCCATTTTTGTGTACATTTGTGTTGCAAAATTTCCATTGCAAATAGACGGTAGATATCAACAATGTATTAAAAATGTCAAAGTTCCTTTCAAAAGCATGTGAACAGATGAATTTGGGTTTCATCATAGCTCACAATTATACCAATCTTCTTGGAGCGTATTTAACTTGACCCCTGTGTGTGCTCTGGGATCATTTCATAGTAGCAGGAATTCTCGTTTTGTGAGATGAATAGATGTCACTGGGATGGATGGGAGTGATGTCATGGGTTATTGATTCCTGAAAGTATCAGAGATGATTTGCTCTGAACCATGAATTATGTTCCAGTCTTCTGTTTTAATATTTTAATCATACTCTTTAGTCCTAAGGTGATGTAACATGTTCTAAAATTCTATAACCTTAATTTGTTACAATGCCCTTGACGCCATCACACACACAGTATTTTCTCTGTTAGGAAGTGGATCAACTAAAACACTTGTGAATTGGCTAAGGAAATGGAACCAGAGTTTCCAGAACGCAACTTCATATAATTAGTAAAGCTTACTACCAAAGCCAGTGCCAGCAGCCCTGAAATCAAGTCCAGGAGTCAGCGAACTGTGGCTCACAGGCCAAATGTCCCACCACCTGTTTTTGTATGTTGTGAAGCCAAGGATGCTATTTATATTTTAAATGGTTGAAAGAATATAGGGTAAGAAGAGTGCTGTCTGATAAATATGTGAAATGTGAGGTTCATGTCCTTAAAGAAAAATGTTCTGAGCACACAGCCTCACACGCTTGTTTTTGTTTGTCCCTGCCTCTTCCAGGCTACAACAGATGAATTGTGCTGTGTGGTGGAGCAGCCCAGGAACTCTTCAATGCATTTTCATACATACAGACCCTTAGGAGACAGATTCACAGAGCAAAAATACAAAGGAAGACCCAACAATCCCAGAGTTGGTAGATATTAGAGGGGATGAGACACTTAAGTAGAATCAGTTTACATCACTCATGGGGTGAGATTTTGACACAATCATTCTGCAAGAGAAATATGTTAGGAGTCACCTTGATGTTCACCACTGCGTATGACAGAAGCAGCAATCTGAATGTTATACACACTGAATGATAAAGTTGTAAGAAACTTGAGACCACACACACACACACACACACACACACACATATGTCTTTACAAAGAAAAAACAAGGAAACTGTTGTACCTACAGGTATAGGTATTTGTGTTGAGAGGGCTGTGAAAGATGGTGTCAGAGAGGCCAGTTAATTGCATCCTTTGGAATCCCTCAGAACAATCACATCATCATCAATTTCTTCAGTGCTTTGCAACTGTGACATAAATCCGAATGAACTCATTTATATGAGTATGTCTGCCATATACTTTAATTCTCTAAGCTGCCTGTCTTAATTAGGGTTTTACTGCTGTGAACAGATACCATGACCAAGGCAACTCTTATAAGGACAACACTTAACTGGGGCTGGCTTACTGGTTCAGAGGTCCAGTCCATTATCATCAAGGCAGGAGCTTGGCAGTGTCCAGGCAAGCATGGTTTAGGAGCTGCTGAGAGTTCTACATCCTGTTCCAAAGGCAAACAGAAGGTTGACTTCCAGGCAGCTAGGAGGAGGTTATGAAAGCCCATGCCCACAGTGACACACCTACTCCAACAAGGCTACAACTCCTATTAGTGCCACTCCCTGGGCCAAGATTATACAAACCATCACACTGCCCTTCATTTTATGTCCCCATTACCACATTTCCAGGAGTGACAATCAAGATAAGCCCTTCTGAAGAAGGGAGAAATGATGCCCAGCAAAGCCAGTCAGGATGCCTTCCACATGCATGGCCCTTTAACTTGCCCCTCCCCCCATAACATAGGTCTTAGCTCTCAACTTAATGGGGGTTTAGAATCACTGAGGAGACTCACTTCTGAATATCTCCAGACAGGACTGATCCAGGCAGGGAAGCCTAACCCTCACAGTGGGCACCTTCTAGTAGTAATTTGAGATGGGAAGAGGTGTGAGGAAAAGACCTTCTGTACCTCTTCCCTTCCTTCTTCCCGAGCCAGGGTGTCTTTCACTGCTACTTCTGTCCTCAGCTTTCAGCTTCAGTGTGGGAATACTGGGTTATCCTGCTCCATGGACTGAGATGTCTCTCGACCTATCTAGCATACAGATGGCCATTGTTGGGCTACCCAATCACCACGATATAAGGCGATCTAATAATTTTTTTATAATATGAATGCATCCCATAGGCTCTATCCTCCCAAATAACTCAGCTAAATACAATCTCTCAGCGGTTTATCATTCTTTATTTTCATGTATTCTGGGACCATGGGCCTAATAGTCCAGAGTGATATCAGATTATTGTTGCATATATGCATATATATGTATATATACAAATACATACACATACATATACATATATACATATGTACACATTACAACAAATATACATTACAACAAATAACTAAAAAGAGAGTCAATGTTGGACTAGCAAACCTGCCCATGCATGAATAGAGGAGGTGTTAAAAACCCTGGGCTCAGGTCTGAGGTATCAACTGAAACGCCAAGGAGCAATGCCTGCTTTCTTCTCCCTGAACACACCCCTCCCCCAGCCTTTAGAACTCTGACATGGAGAGACTGCAATCTTTACCTGCCCTTTCACCTGACATTTAACTGGTCTGTTTCTCCATGGATGTGTCATTAAGATATAGTACTATCATGCCTATCAACAAATATTAAAGACAATAAATGCATGCAGTATGTTAATAGGCATTATAAAAGAAAAGGGACATGTTGCCCTCACAGCGATCCTGCCAGAAATCAGGGTAACCATCAGAAGAATTGTTTGGAAAATTTTTTGCTAATTAAATTAAATACATTTCATACTTTTCTCTAGGAATTTCATTCAGTAAGTATACTAAAAGGCTTATGTTGTGTTCTATGTAGCTTCCCCCAGAAACCTGAAGCTCTGCTATAACTCTACAAAGGTTCTAGGAAACAACAGGGCATAAAATAAGCAGAAACAGGTACTTTGTTCTGGACCATAGAGTATGGGCTACTTCCAGCCTTGATTATAAAATGCCCAAGTGATCTGCCATAGTCTTTTGGGGATTCAGATGATTGCTGAGTTGTTGAAGCCACACATTAGCAGGAGCCTGGATCATTGAGTTTGGTGCATAAAGCGAAATTTGCCCTGGTAGAAAAATCTAGATCAGGACCAGTATCTATAATAACAAATCTTTATTTCACTAAGCCACTAAGACTTTGAAATGATCAAGACGAGGTATTCTGGCAAAACCAGATATGCTGATCTAGAATTATGACTCAGGATTTCAGAACCTAACAGGAAAATTCTTATTTTGAGAAATCCTCCCATGCTCTTTTTTTTGCAAGTTATGAAGGGTAATATCAGGATTAGTTTTGTTTTAACTGGAATATGTATTCCAGTTAAAATTGATTTAACTCCTATAAATGGGTGATTCTCCTTATAAATGTGAGGTATCAGGGATACCTGAATTCACCTGAGTTTGTGGATCAGAACAGAGGATTTGACATCTGAACTGACACTGAATAGTCTTTGATTACATTTTCACTATAAAACAACTAAAGGGAACAGTTGGGGAAGGGGTATGGGTCGAAGAGTCTTTCTCATTTATACAAAGAAATCTCAACACATCCAAATTTTTGTAAGTCCTAATAGGCCTGTAAAATGTGTGTGTAGACACTCTTAAATAATGAATACTCCGGCTTCTAAGTTTTCCTCTTTCTCAATTTTCCTCAAGAGCCCCGAATGCTCACAACTACAGTGGCTTGATTTGTAAGTGAGAGAGCACCGGGATCCTTAGATCTAGAAAGATTAGGTCTCTTGGAATAAGCCCATCACAATGATCTGCAGCCATTTAGGTGAACACACATATTTGTGGCGCTTTGTTTCACCTCTGACTGTCACCTTTCTCTCCCTCAGTTTCTCTCCTCTTTTTGAGGTTCTTTTACTTATTAGTTCTTGGAAGCAGCATTTATTTGTAAGCTTTTGTTTAGCATATAAAAATGCAAAGCCTAATAAAGGAGAAAGGAAACCAAGTTCAAATACGGTGCCGCCATCAGCTGCCTTTCTAACAGACGATGTTTGCAGTCCAGGGTCATTAACTGTACAGCGATATCGAGGTGTTTTCCTAAATAAGTCCTACCGGATGTGCAGGTCTGTGGCTGTTTAATTTATCATGAGATGATATTGCTGGGCACACCTGTGTGAGTACATACTTCTGGATACGGCTGTGCATAAACGCAGCTAGCTGGATCCCAGGCTATGTAGACCTGGCCGTAGTCCAAAAAAGAATTTTTCCATTGATCTTCCAGTTTAATTATATCTGTGGTGATATCTACTACCTTATGAATCATCTTGTGAACTCGTTAGGCACCTGTTCTCTCTCCACTTGCAAGGAAAATGTTTCAATTAGAATAAAAAAATGATTAAAGATCTTTCCTCTTCGTGGCTTGCTCTGGGTAACTGGGAGAGAATTGACATGAATATGCAGCTAGGCAGGTGGAGAACAGGTCGAATCACAGATCTGAACTTATTATCTCAGTTCCATCTCTCCATGGCTTGCTCTTGCCATTTGAACTCACCCCCCCCCTACACACACACACACAAATCAAACATTCATTATATGCCTGCCGCTCATTCATACATATAGAATTTTGTTTCTCAAATTAAAGCTGTGTGAAACATCATGAGACAAGTTGCTCTGTTACTCCTTTCATCCTGAAAAGCCTGATGTGGGAAGACACAACTGCTGATGAACGATTTATTGAAAAAATAAAGACAGAGGCGAACCCTAGGAGCATTGGTGTGCCAGGCTCTGCACTAGGCAGGCATCTTTGAATAGCCCAGTTGATCTTTTCACCATTTCAGGCAGGACAGGTGTTATTAATTTCACATTTCTGTTGAGAAAACTGAGGCTGAGCACTATTCACACTTAACATGGCTCACTTCCCAGGTTTACCTAACACACCTAAGCTGAAGCATTGATTTTGCTGTCTCTGAAGCTTTGTGGCTTTTTCCAATACACCAAGATAATGTGGGCAGTCAACAAATGCTATCGTGAGGGCAGGAAGTAGTTAAAGGCTTTTTTAAAAAATGCTTGAACACTTGCACTTTGTCAAAGGACTTTCCCAGTGTCACACCCAAGTGTGTCTTCAATTCAGAAAGAGGGTAGAAACACACCAGGAGCAGAATTACATAGGTTGAGCTGCCCTAGGATAGTAGCAGTGGGCACACACTAACTCCAGATGTAGGAAATAAAAACTGATGTTCATGTATCTATGAGGTTCCATGGGTGTCTGCCATGCAGTAAATGAGTACAGATGTTGAAAAAGAAATTGCCCATTATCCAGTGTCATATTGGCTATGAGACATAGAAAGCCAGGAAACAGACAAAAGGCCTGTACATTTCCCTGCCTACAAGAAGCTGCTTAGTTCCACCCAATGCAGATAACAGCAACCAATGATGAAAGTTCAAATTATGGCAGTTTAGGTCTTGAAGAACAATGAGCAATTATTATATCTTATAGATGAGGAGTCTGACCATGATGCACATGACTCAAAGACACATCAGTGGCACATTTGTAGCTTCATTCCTGGATCCTAATCTTTAGAACAAACCTGGCGAAGACAAGTGTTCAGAGATGGCAGATGGAGAAAGACAAAATCTGTTTCAGGCTGAACTATGAACTGAGTAAGACCATTGAAATTCTTTTCTAATTTAGTCTTAGGATCTCTCTCTCTCTCTCTCTTTCTCTCTCTCTCTCTCTCTCTCACACACACACACACACACAAGCCACTATTGCTACTCTCCAGACAGGCAAAGGAAAATCTCAAAGTCTATATGTCAAGTAAGACACAACTAAGAGAAGAAATCAAAATAAGGCTGAAGAAATTAATTTCTCATGTGTCCCAGAGAGGTTAGGGGTACAGACTAGAGACCAATAGGAAGTCCAGAGGTTGAGGAGAACTGGGGGATAGAGAAGAGGGGATAGATAACACAAGACATGGCTATATGGAAGCTCATGGGCATTATTTCCTGGGCATTGCCTCGGTGACTATAGGTCATCAGGTTTAAAGAGAAT
Source organism: Rhynchomys soricoides (assembly GCA_019843965.1). Classification (NCBI taxonomy): domain Eukaryota; kingdom Metazoa; phylum Chordata; class Mammalia; order Rodentia; family Muridae; genus Rhynchomys; species Rhynchomys soricoides. The sequence continues at coordinate 978,501 of JADRCH010000081.1, forward strand.
ACCATGATTCTAGCATTGACCATTAGGTTTCATTGTTGTCAGTTGCTTTGGGGTGTATTGTGCTTGAGGTCAGTAAAATGAAGCACATCTAGGCAATACTACAGTGTTCTTAAGAAAGTTTTAACTAGACCAAGGATCTGATTGACTTTCAAATAACTCATGGCAGCGTCATAAACTTTATTAAAATAAGAGTAACCCACAGTTCCACTTCCTGGAATATGCTTAGTAATGCAGTGGGCCCAGTCACCTACTGGGAGATGGTGGTGTGACATTAAAACTATACATGACTACTGCTACTGTTCCCCATCAGAGCCCCAGACTTGCTCTTTGCATCATGATTCTTTTCATCAACTAACTATCTCTAGACTTTAGTCAATATGGTCTTTTCATCCCAGAAGCAGCAGACTTCCAGTAACATGCATCCACACAGTAAGAGGGGTTTCTGTTCCCTTGTCTCTGTGCTACCCTTCTAAAGGCTTTACTCTAGCATTGAGTCTCCATGCCTGGTACCCAGATGGGTCTAAAGAGCGTCCATATTAAGAAATGAGCTTGTTACACATTCATGACTGCCACATCCCCCATCTCTTCATTAAATTCTGGGAACTAAGTTGTTTGTGTACTAGCTTGAAACGGGATATCAGCTAGAGAGCCTGCCCAACCTAACCTCCAGATAATCCCATCCTGTTGATCCTCCAGTGCCATTCATCGCAAGATGTACCACAAATTTAACAACACACTTCGAGAGGTGGAGGGAAGAGGTGCTACATGAACAACTGGATGTAAGGTCATCTACTAATCGCAGTACTATTAAGATTTGAAGACGGGACTCAGAATGGAGAAAATTTGTACTTGCTAGTAGATGTCTAGACCCCAGCATCTCCCACTTGTTTGCCCAAAGGAAATGGTTTGTTTCTTTCCCTGTCTTGACTCAGAAACTATAATACTAATTAATACTTTACTTTGTGTTTTAAGTGGATCTCCCATCCTCTTACTCTGATGAGAAAAGTGTCGTTTTGAAAGGAAACCCTTTGTATTCCCATCTTAATTGATCTCCTCGTGCTTTGATACACATGTAACTGTTTCCTTCTCCTTTTGGAGTCTGAGAGCTGGACATTTATGAATTGGGATGGTAAAAGGCAGGCCATCAACATACAGAACAATAGTGCATCACAGAGGTCTTGTCACTAAAAGCTCTCTGTCACCCTCACTAACACCACCATTCTGTGTCACAAGTGTGACTTGCTGCCATGAAACAGGGTTACTGGCTTCAAAATAGCTTATGGAACTGGATTCTAGGACACAGCTATAAGGGTAAGGGGTCACATGGCACCTTTACCCATCTGCTTTTTATCTTGGATCAAATATTAGCTTTTCAAGGAAGCCTTCGGTGACCACACCACACTATCTGTGGTGGTTTGAATACCTGTGGCTTTCATAGACTCATGTGTTTGAATGCTTGGCTCATAGGGAGTGGCACTATTAGGAGGTGTGGCCTTGTTGGAGCAGGTGTGGCCTTGTTATCGGAAGTGTGTCACTGTGGGGGTGGACTTTGAGGTCACTTATGCTCAAGCTATGCCCAGTGAAGCACACAGTCTCCTTCTGCTCCCCAAGGATCAAAATGTAGAACTCTCAGCTCCTTCTCCAGTACCATGTCTGCCTTGATGTCACCATGTTTCCTGCCATGATGATAATGGATTAAACTTCTGAAACTGTAAACCAGCCTCAATTAAATGTTTCCCTTTATAAGAGTTGCTGTGGTCATGACGTCTCTTCACAGGAATAAAATCCCAACTAAGACACTATCTGAAATTGTGTTTCCTATGGTTTGTCCATCTTCAAGTCCATCATGCCTGTTTCTACTCTTGTCTGTTATCTCTGTTTTCTGTCTGCTGTGGAATCTAGCCATATGTGTGTATGGTGGGGAGGTTCTCTCAGCTTTGTTCACTATAACATGTCTTGGACTTTTAAAGTACCTAGCATAAAGTAAGCATTCAACATGTTCTTTGTGAATGAATGAGTGAATGATGTGTTCTTAATGGCTACTGTTTTGCTGAATCACTGTCAATCCAACGTTCGTGCAGTTGTTTGGTTGAGCCTAGTTCCTAGCCTTAAACTTCAGGGAAGGCTAGAAACACATTATTGTTTTTTATACTAACAGTAACTTTGCTTCATATATTACCTGGAAAAAATCATTTCTTTCACCTTCTTTCTCAAATCTTGAATACCTCCATCTTTAACATTGTTTTCACAGAGCTGTTGCTGAAGAACAAACTTAATTATGACACACCTCATTACATTATTTCCAAATCCAAAACCACTTAACCTACTATGACCCCCACCTGTAGGCTCAACTCCAAGTTACTTTCCAGAGCATAAAAGACTCTGTACCTGGATATTGCTTGCCTCTCCCCCTTCTGTCTGGAATGTTATTCCTATGCCTGCCTTTTGAGTATCCAATCTCTGTGCAACACCTTCCATGTATACTAACCCCCATATTCTATTCTACCCCTGTCCAATATCTGACCGCCCTGTCTCCTCCTCAGCATAGAGAAACTCTCTGCATAGGCTGTTATTTTATAAACCACAGGTAAGCCTTGGTAATTAGTTCAGTTTTGTCCCCCCTACAACTGCCACCATTCCTTCATCTTTCTCCAGCACTCACTGATATTCTTCTGTATACCTTATGTTGGTGGCTTGGTGACACACAAGACACTCATCAGTCCTGCTCAAACAGAGCTTAGAGGGAAACAAATGGAGAAGAGGGGCATTCATACATATCATGAAAGCAAAAGACAAAGTCCCCTGAGAGCACCCAACACTCAATGAAAACAGTTGACTCGCTTAAAAACTGAGGTAGAGGTTGGGAATGGGGAAGTGTGGGAGACAAGGGAGAGAAAAAAATGAGGAAAAGTGTTAGGTAGGTGGTAGATATGCCAGGGCCGAATCCCTGAGTTGGGGAGAAGTTCTTCATACTTAAGAAGCCAAACAAAGGGCAGAGTGGCCAAATTTGTGATGGAAAGGGAGTGTGGTGGAAGGTGAAGCAGAGAGAGGACTATGGAGGCCATTTAAAGAACTTTCATATTTTCGTAAAAATGAAGGGAAGCCAGAAAGGGCTTTTCAGAAAGGCCCAGGCCCTGAAGTACATGCTAAATGCACCATTATGGGTGCATTCTTAATGATGGTCAGAAAAGATAACCAGAGACACTGAAGCTATTTGGAAGCAACGTTTCAAGTGAGTGATAGAGACGGAGCAGGCTGGGGCCCTGAGGGTACAGAGAGAGGTTAAGTTGGGGGATTGGGAAGATACCA
>JADRCH010000081.1:985998-1089056 GCA_019843965.1 Rhynchomys soricoides
GGCTAACAAGGCCCTCCTCTGCCACATATGTGGCCAGCACCATGGGTCCCTCCATGTGTATTCTTTGGTTGGTGATCCAGTCTCCGGGAGAACCAGGGGGTCAGGCCAGTTGACACTGTTGCTCCCTCCGTGGGGCTGCCAACTCCCTCAGCTCCTTCAGTCTCTTCTCCAACTCCTCCATCCTGGACCTCATGCTCAGTCCAATTGTTGGCTGTGAGCATCCACCTCTGTATTTGTCAGGCTCTGCCTGGGCCTCTCAGGATACAGCTTATCATGCTTCCATCAGCAAGCACTTCCCAGCATCCACAAGAGTGTCCAGGTTTGGTGGCTGTATATGGGATGTATCTCCAGGTGGAGCAGTCTCTGGATGACCTTTCCTTCAGTCTCTGTTCCACACTTTTCTCCATATTTCCTCCTGTGAGTATTTTGTTCACCCTTCTAAAAAACACTGAAACATTCACATTTTGGCCTAGCAGCCATATTTATAATGACCAGAAGCTGGAAATAACCCAGATGTCCCTCAACAGGGGAATGGATGCAGAAAATGTGGTACATTTACACAATGGAATACTACTCAGCTATTAAGAACGACTTCATGAAATTCGCAGGCAAATGGATGGAACTTGAAAATATCATCCTGAGTGAGGTAACTCAGTCACAAAAGAACAAACATGGTATGTACTCACTGATAAGTGGATATTAGCCCCAAAGTTCGGAATACCCAAGATTCAATTCACAGATCATATGAAGCCTAAGAAGAAGGAAAACCAAAATGTGGATTTCTCAATTTTTAAATTAAGAAATCCTTGAGCATTTATTTTTTTGCAAATGAAGCCTTCTGATAGAACATCATTAATATGAACTCATCTTAAGCAAGAGAGGAAATTTACTGTGGTTAAGATTATGCTGCCTGGGGATCACTGGAAGACATGAATATGTATTAGCATTCATTCTTCGGAGTTAAGGTCATTCTGGGCAATGATCTCTCTAACAAGCAAGGCCACTGAGAGTCAAGGTGTGTCCTTCTGTCCCCAAATCTTTCCATTCTCAGAGCTATGTGAAAAATAACCTAAAATGACAGATACTTCAACTGTCTCACTGAAACTTCAAAGTAGGTGTAAAGCGGGCTTTTAAAATCCTCCTCTTATATGCTCTTCTAAATAAGCTGCTTTGTCTGACCTCAGTGGGAGAGAATGCTCCTAGCCTGACAGAGACTTGATGTCTGAGGGTGGAGGGTTACCCAGGGGGACCCCAACCTTCTCAGAGGAGATGGGGAGGGGAGATTGGACTAGAATTGTGTGAGAGGGCGACTGAGAGGGGGCAGTGAGTGAATAAGTGAAAAAATAATAATAAATAAATTTTTTAAAAATGGGAAAAAATTCCTCCTCATTAAAGACATGAAAGAATTGTGTTTCAGAGGATAAGTTATAATAATGATTTGGGAGCTAGAGCTTCCATGCCATGTTAAGTCAATGGGGCATATAGACAGCGTAATATGTATCCCATGAAACCTTAGCCTTGTGTCTGGTATCAACGTGAATAATTCAGAGGGAGAAGGTCTGGAACTCTTTGACAAGAGAGTAGAGGATTACTGCTGTTTTCAGCTTAGTCCATATAACAGACTGTGCACCCAAAAGGATGAAAATAGATTTCCCACAGAGGTCATAGGAGTCTTGTGGAAGAAACAAAACTGGCCCACAAGATTGAGTCATCTGAAAAAAGATCATGGGAGCCCCATGAAAGATGGCCCTCCTCAAAGGTGCCTAAAACAGCAACGTGGGGGAAGGACTAAATGGAGCTAAGAAATACAAATGTGTTCTTAAGTTTTGCGATCCTGTTCAAAGAAAGGGAGATTTTTAAATTCTTCTCAGGACCAAGAGCTTAATGAGTTTTAGCTGACATTCTGTTCTCACTGCCTTCCTTCTTCCTTGCAGCTTTAATCTGGTGCTATTAGAATCACCACATAGGACCAGAGTGATGGGGTATCCAGAGAAGGAGATACCCAGAGAAGGAGAAAGGGAGAGAGGGAAGGACCACACCCACCTCCTCTGTCTTTTCACACCTCAAAAATCCCAGCACAGGAAGAGATAATGATTAGAATCTGCATGAAGTTTTCAAAGCTTGAATTGAGGTACAGAAAGAAGCAGACAGTTCTGTGAGCTTGAGCCTCCTGGTTTTACTACTATTGACTGAGGATGCACTAACTAAGCAACAACAGTTTTTAAAAGGCCACTAAATGTAGACCATTGACTTTGTATAAATGAAAGTCAAAAGGCCCTAGCTTCTATTGGCAGCATGGAGAACATTAAATAAATAAATTAATAAATAAATAGACATTAGGCAGAAGTCTATAGGTTTCAGGAAGATCTTTTTTTCTTTTTTTAAAAGCATAAAGATGTGCTTTGTGTCTAAGTTCACAGCAAACAGAGGAAAGAGACTTCAGAATTAAGAGGAGAAAATTGATGAGATAGGTTTCTAAAAGAGACTGAAAGCAAGGAGAATTTTAAGGGAAGAACTTAGTTTGGGAATGAGACATGATAGTGTCCTCTGAGATTGAAGCTGAACAACTGAGACTAGATGATAAAATAATGTTAATTTGGAATTTATATATACACACACACACACACACACACACACATATATACATTCCAGTCATTCCCTCTCTCACAGTTCCTCATCCCATCCCTCCTCCCCTTTGCCTCTGAGATGGTGCTCCCCCCACCAGGTTTCCCCCTTCCCTAAGGCCTCAAGTCTCTCAGGGATCAAGCCCATCTTCTCCCACTAAAGCCTGACCAGGCAGACCTCTGCTTTACATGTGCCAGGGCCCTCAGACTGGCCCATGTATGCTCCTGGTTGGTGGCTCAGTCTCTGGGAGCTCCCTGGGGTCTGAGTAAGTAGAGACTGTTGGTCTTCCTATAGGGTTGCTCTCCCTTTTAGTTTTTTCAGTCCTTTCCCTAATTCAACCATAGGGGTCCCCGACTTCAGTTCAATGGTTACGTGTAAGAATCTGCTTATTAGTCAAAAAGTACAGAATACCTAGGATACGACCCACAGACCATAAGAAGTGTAACAAGTAGAAAATCCTAAGTGAAGATGTTTCAATTCCACTTAGAAGAGTGGGAAAAAATAATCATGGGAGGCCAAGAGAGCTTGGTAGGAGAGGGGAGAGAAAGGGAAATAGGGTCAGAAACTGGGGGGAGGGAGACAGAAGAGAAGCCCAAAAGGCCAAGAGAATGAATGGAGATAAGCAGCATCAGGGGGTGGGAGATGGGGAACCCTCTAGAAAGTGCCATAGATCTGGGATGTGAGAGACTCTAAGGACTCAATGGGGGTGACCTTAGCCAAAATGCCCAACATTGGGGAGAGAGAACTCCAAGAGTCCACCTCCAGTAGATAGGGCCTCAAGCCGAGGGACAGGGTTACTAACCCATAGTCAAAATTTCTGACCCAGAAGTGTTCCTGTCTAAAAGAACTTAAGGGACAAAAATGGAGATGAGACTAAGGCAGTGAAATGACTGGCCCAACTTGGGATCTATTTCACAGGAGGGCACCAAGGCCTGATGCTGTTGCTGATGCTATGCTGTGCTTACAGACGGGAGTCTGGCATGGCTGTCCTCTGAGAGGTCCTACCAGCAGCTGGCTTAGCTTTCTAACCCCATATGTTCCAAGCCATCAAGCCTCGTTTTTCTTTCTTTCCTTCCTTTAATCGCAGCTTTAAAAGATAATTAGTAAGGATATAAGAACAGTTATTAATCAAATAATGTCCAGAGAAACACATCAGGAAAAAAATAAGATATGTTATAGAGTACTCATACACTGAGTGCTTTGACATAGACCACCCTAATTGAGAAAGAGAGGTGTCATGGGAGAGAGTTGAGGCTGTTAACACCTGTAAAAAGAAAAGTGCTCTTGCACATACCAAGATCAAGAAGTTGTTCCAAGTTTAATTGAGACAGTGTTATCATGAACTTGACAGTATCTAGAATTGCTTAGGCAACAAGGCTCTGAACAAGCCTGTGAGGGATTATCTAGATTACATTAACTGAAGGGGAAAAACTCACAGTAGTTGTAGGCAACATCGTTTCTCTGGCTGGCGTCATGGACTATATAAAAAAGAGAAATCAGCTGAGTAAGCATCTACTGCTCTGTGCTTCTTGAATACTGATGGAATGTGACTAGCTGCCTTAGATTCTTGCCACATTGACCGTGCCACCATGGTAGACCGTACCCTAAAACTGTGAGCCAAAATAAATCCTCCTTCCCTGAAGTTACTAATTATGGGAATTTTGCAGTAGCAAGACAACTAATACACATAGATGAAATACTACCTTTTCTACGTAATATAGTTTCTCAAGAGACGTCATTATAGGTGGAAGCCAGAAGAGGGAGACTAGTCAACAGAAGCATCTATAGTATCATGTATATGGTCTAACTGAACCACTTTTGCTAAGGAGCATGGCCTTTCAGTCTCAACTAAGTGATGTACTTCAATCTATTGCTTTATGGTTGCTTCTTATACACACAGGAGCAAAATGGCCAAATATGTTGGAAGCAGGCCAATCATTACTAGTACTTTTTCTCCTCATTCTTCCATGTTCGGTATTTTTTCTTTTGAATTAATTAGATGGGTCATTCGGAGTAGCCGGTTTGGTGCTTTAGAAATTATGCCCAAGGCTACTTAATTCATAAAGAACAGGTAGTTACTTTTCATACCTTCAGAGGCAAGAAGTGCATGAGCAAGGCACTGGTCCTTTCTATTGACCAGTGAGAAGATGCTTTCTGTTTCCAAGATGATGTCTAGATGCCACATCATCCCAAGGGGAAGGATTCTGTCTTCACATGACTATAGGTGCAAAGACAAGTCACCTGACTATGGTATGAAGACTTTTTTAAAAAATTTTATTTTAGGATTTAAAACTCATTTGCAATAGTAGGAAATTTTGTGTCTAATATATCACTGGGATTTTAGTCTAGACTCCTCCTGGTCCTTGTGATCTCTGGCAAATGAACAACAGAGAGTAGTGCTGATGATACACAGTATTTATTATTTATTATAGGGCAGAGTAGAATAAGTACCTATGAAATGAAAGCAGACTACGGCCAGCAACCACTGTCCTGATCTATGGTGTGAAAAGGCTTTATATGATTTTCTATGGGCTCACTATGTGATGCTGACTGTTAACATGACAGGATCTAGAACCACCTCAAAGATGAATCTTGTCCATTCCTATGAAGAATTTTCATCATTAGGTTATCTGAAATGGGAAGACTCACACAAAATTTTAGGCAGTGCCGTTGAAAGGACCCAGGTCCTGGACTGAATAAAAGAGGAAAGCAAGATGAACTCCAGAATTCATAACTATCTGCCTACTGACTGCAGACATATGTGATCAGTAGCCTCATGGTCCTGGTGCCATATCCTACCAACCTTGATGGACTTTCCCACTACACTGTGAGCCAGAAGTGTCTTTGGGTAAGTGTTTCATTGCTGTGATGAAAAAAGTTTCACTAGCTATGAAACAAGCAGACTTTACTGAGAGCCTTTGTTGGATCTGTTCTGACTGATTGCTTACCAGAAGTGACAGTGGATTGTCTTTGTTCCTTATTGGAAAGCTTCCTACTGAATAGTAATCTTATAAGGTTTAGTATTCCTGTCTCAAGGTATACTACTTACCCATTAATGATCTCTTAGGCAGTTCAGAGTCAAAGATGTGACTCTGATTCTATTTTTCTCAATGGTAATTAATGTTCTACTATTCCAGACCTTTATTTTTTAGGCTGTTGATTATGAGAGAGGAGTCTAGCTTTATGGTCTTCCAAGCATGATTGTATCTACCTAGCTACCTACCATAATTACCATTCCAAGGGTCCACTTGCTAATACATCCTTAGTGGTTTTAAGTATTTATTTATTTGCTTGCTTACTTATTGATGTTTTGGCTTGACAGTTTGGGAACCTCCATCACTAAGTTAAATGTCTAGTCAGTCCTGGCTTTAGGTTTTACAACTTAAATTTTGGAGAAGACAAGTAAAACCCACACATTCTTAATTTACTCATAAAGGGCTCTACAGGGTTTCATAGTTTACATGCTAAGCTTGAAGCTCCTTTAGACTAATTCTATCTTTTTTGGAATTCTTGCTATATAGAAAACACCATGCTAGTTACTATGGAGCAGATGACCAAATGAATGTGATCTCTGTTCCTTATGAGCCCATGATGTCTTGATGAGAAGACAGCATAAATACAACATGCACAAGGCAGACAAGTAGGGCTATATGGGGTCTGGGGTCCTGTCTTGGGGATTCATGTTCATCCTTTGAATTAATTTTCTCAGATTTGTTTTCCTGAAGGCAGATACTACGCTCATATTTAAATATGTTCATATTTTTAAAAACATGTACTTAGAAAATGTTAGCCTCTCTGTAGCACCAATATACTTTTTAAACTAACTTTAACTCTCACATCAATTTTCAGTCCCAGACCATTTTCAGGCACAGAAAATTCTGTGCGAACACACACACACACACACACACACACACACACACACACACACACAAAAACTCTCCTTCTATCCAAATCCCCCACTGAAATGATAGATTTGCTTCAACTGTAAATCTAGAAGGACATATCATAATCACCTAAAAGCCGCACCTCAGCTTTAAGCTTTTATACCTTCTAAGATCTGAAATTTTGACAAAGAGAGGTTTCTTAGTTTTTTCTTGACTTTTTTTGTTTGTTTGTTTTTTGTTTTGCTTTTCATTTAAGTAGACAAAAGTAACGATTTAGTCTGGGCAGCTGACAGATCATGATTTCAATGATACTTTACTATGTCTAATTTAAAAACCTGTTTCATGCTCAGCCAGGTATCCCCCGCTAGACAAGTCTCTAAAATGTAGACCCTCTATGCAAACTACATTTCTTTGAGCTCCCAGGAAAAAACATTCTAATTTCTTGACTGTTGAGCTACACCCCACACTCAGTGAACTGTGGCAAGCCCAGACATGTTGATTTAAATGGATTTTGTTGAAAGGTAACACTAGATCTCTAACACCTGTTTGCATTTCCATACAGACTCAATAGAAAGGAAGTACCATTTCCATGCAGAACATGCAGAATAAGGTCCTTTTTCCCCGGTTTCTGATTTAGAACGGAGAAGCAAATTCTCTTTTACTTCTTTGTAATTTGTTCATTCAGGTAATCTTCCATTCATCCATCAGGCTGTGAGCACCTGCTCTCTACCAGACCATGAGGGTAGTCACTAGTATGCAAATTGACTACTTCAGCAGTAGAGGACAAAACACATTAGCAAAAATTTGTTTCTCCTGAAACTGATGCTGATCCTGTCCATGAGAGGAGGCCAGGTGTGTTTTTGCCAAGTGACTTACTTTGTTCTGGTCATGTAATAAATGTCACATTAAGGGACATTTATTCTGGAGTCCTATATTCAAAGGACAATAATTAACCATGTCACCCTGGCAAAGTGATTCCATTTCTTATGTATAAGATGAGGACAATGATTGTATGAAGTCAAAAGAGTTTAAAGAAAATTAATGTCTGGCAGATAACAAGTATACAATATACATGTGTTGGCTTCTACTCTGATCTTTCTGCATTGAAACAAAATATTTCTGTATATCTTTGTATGGGTGTCATTTTGATTACTCCTTGGAGCTGATAAAAATAAAGCATTTCATTTCAAGCACTCCCCTTGACCCCTGCATCTCATTTCTAGAATTTCTAGACAAATTCTAGAAAGAATCTTGATTCGAGATGGGAAGGGGACTGAAAAGAGACAAAAGAAATCTCCAAAAGGCTATCAAGATAGCCAGGTCAAGATCACAACATGCCATATATTCAACGCAGCCTGGAAATTCCTACTCTAAGAAGGAAGCCAGGACTTCCAGTTCATTCCAATGTCAAGAACTGGTTAACTTGCTCCCAACACACTCAAGTCAGTTATACTCTGTTTCTGTGCATCCTACTTCCTGTGATGGTTAATCCTCATCATCAGGTTGACTAGATTTAGAATCCCTTGAAGATTAATGACACATACATCTAGGTGTGTCTGAGAAGGTGCTTCTAGAACTGGAGAAGATTCTCCCTGAGTGGTTTTGTGTTTTGTTTTTGTTTTGTTCTGAGATTCTTGTATCCTACTCAAAGTTACTCCATATTGTGGAAATTCACATTGCTCTCAGAGAGTCCATTTTACAAGCAGCTTTTGACACCTTCTTAAAGATTGAGACTGACTTGCACCTGATTGGACACTTGAACAGCACCATCTGCCAGGCATCATCTACACAGCACAGACTGATTAACGATTGATCCTGTGAATAGACAAAGTGACATCCTCTGCTTTATTAGAGTAACCGTGAGTGTTGCAGTGCATCCATGTTTTTTTTTTTTTTTTTAGTTAAACATTGTGAGACTTTGCTCATATCCTTAACAAGAGGACAACTTGGTTTCTAGTATAAGTTTTTGTTGTTGTTCTGATTTGTTCTTTCTCAATAATCTTGTGAATTACACATTGCAAATTGTTCCGTTGTTCTAAGAATTGATTGACCATAAAATGTTTCATGGTTTATTAACTGACTGACCATAAACCTATAGCATCTACCTTTCCCATGACCATAGAAATTGCTGCAATTTTCTGCTTTTTAAAATCACTTCCTCATTTGCAATAAAAAAGTCTTTTATGTTTCTTGTCTGGGCCAATTCATTCCACTACCAAGAGGATTATAAATTTGGGCTGTCTGTAAAAATATATATATATATTTTTATCTTCCAACACCTCAGTGTTAGCTCCTGGTTTTTGACACCATAACAGGAGCACATGGACATAGTAAAATCATATCAGGAAAATCAGGCACATCAGACTGGGCATACCAGACTGAGGAGAGGAGCCCAGACTTCATAGTTAACACTGTGACAGTGATGGCCTCATTGACCTGTCATTTGCCCACTGACAGAGAATTCTAGACTGTCCCTGGTCCCTGCTATTGATAAGGCTTACTTTATTTGTTAGCTAGTTCATTATCTCATCTCCACAGATGCCTTTACATTTCAGTTAGTACCCCAGTTCAGGCCTCTTTGAGATCTCTTCAACCTCGTGTAGTCACTCTGTAACCTACACAAAAGTGTTCATCTAAGTTTCTGACATAGTACACTCACACAACCGTGCTTTGAGCTGGGGGCCTAGAGAGACTGAAAGAGACCAAGTAGAAATGAATCTGTCATTCTCCCCCACCCCCCAATCCCCAGCTAGCTGCCTACTAAGAAGACTGGTTTCTGCCTTTTGTGCCCATTGCCTTGACCAATCCATAGGAAACTTTGAACCAAAATAGTTTCTCACCTTGTTTATGATAACTATTTGGTCACAGTTATCTAAAGAGTTGACTAATGCTGGTACATTGATATTGAAGATCCATTGACAGAATGGTATTTCCTTCTGGTCAAAATAATGGAGTCTGTCAGGGAAACACACTGTTGTCTCCTTATGAGTTAATTGTGTTGGCTGATCAATCTCCTGGGGTTCAGCACCTGGGGAAAGGGACCAACCACCTCCTCAGGAAGGCTGAGTCACTTAAAGCCATGCTAAAAAGGTGGGGGTGGTTAATTATTCCTTTAGTGAGATAATGCCATTTTTCTTCCTGGTTCTCCATGCAGTTAATATAGACTCTGCTGTCCTGAGTCAGAAAGGCACAGCTTTTTCCTGTGTCTTGTTCATTTAGAAGCTGGCCAGAGCCCATGTGTGCTTTATCCCCTACTTCAGGGTTTCCCACGGTTTCTGGGAAGCCCTCCCCACTACACAGCCGCTTATTTGTCATGTGGCTGCTTACAAATAATGTTCTTCATCCTTCCTTTTCTCCATTTCCCTCCTCCAGGCAGGTGCAGAGATTTATAGCTTGCCTACCTTGAGGATTTTCTTTTAAACTCTAATAAAATCGTCCTTGAGCTTTCTTCTCTGTCTGCTCTTAAATTATTTTATTAACAAGACTAAACTCCGAAGGGCTCCCTAATTTCTCTGTTAACATGTGGTAACTGGTGGAATTACCCCAAAATTTCTGGTAACAATACACTACCCAAACGATTAGCTGATTAACTGAGACTGGTCTGAAGAAAATAAGGGAAATCCAAGAACGCACAGCACATGTCAAACAACTTTCCGATCAGAAATCTTTCTGTAGGCTGACAGGAATGTGTGGCAAACTGTGGATGTCAAAACCACACATGAAGAACTGCTTACTGCAAGAATTAATTACCACTCAGATTGATCTCCTGGTTATGGGTAAAACAGACTCTCCAGAAGCCCCATATAAGAGTTTGTGTCTGTGATGGCTGGCAAGATGGCATTGGTAAAGGCTCTCCACTCTACCTGCCTACTCCACCAATGACACTTTTTCTCCATCAGTTATACCCTCCTCAAGTTAACTGGCTTCATTGGATACCCTAGAACCGGCCCTTCTACACTTCTGGGAATTCTGTGAAACAGGTATCATTTTAAATCACCAGGAAGGTAGATAGCAAAGACCAACACCCAGATGTGCTCAGCATCATACAGCTAGTTAAGGCAGAGCCTGACTTTTAAAATTATATCTGATCCATCCCCTAACCCCAAATTTTTATCTGTTCTCGATGAGAGAAAGATAGGTCAAATTATCAAACATACTGATTTCCACTTTATGGAAATGATCTTACCCTGTCTAGAAAGTAGTAGGAAAATATCTACTGAGCATTAAAAATTATTTATATGTAAGTAGAAGAAATACAAGTGATTTTATTGTTCTCATTTGTAAAGGTTATATTTAAGATTTTCTACAGTTGAAATATTTGCTTTTATAATTGCTGAAAAGTTATATTTATTATGCTGAGAGCCATCACACAAAGTTCACACTCTAGATTCTTACCTATGGTCCTAAGCCTATTCCCCCAAGGCTGCTCACCTGTGCTATGTTTCTTAGCTGAAGGTCAGATCCAGTCTCTAACAGAAGTCTCTGGTTTGAGGGTCAGGATCCTAGGGAATACTCTCTAGCCACAGAGCAGATTAAGGTGGCATCTCTCCAGATTTGCAGATTTGCAGGGCACAGCTCTTGGTCTCTGCTTAGATACTGTTCGGTGGGCATCATGGGGTTCTAGGACTGTGTCTGGTATGTTGAGTAAGTGGTTCTGGTTATTAGGTGTAGCCTTGGGTGAAGTGGGGATCCTGACTAAGCTATAACATGTCTAAAAGGTATTTTAAAAAACTATGCTCAGTACAATAATAAAATGGCACAGAAAATGCCATTCTGAAAGAGAAATTAGGTTATGAACACAGCACTGAATGAGGAACTCCATGGAAAGAATGTAGTAGCCAATTAGTCTTAATTTTCCTCAGGGTCAAAAGGAGAAATGTAATTGAGTGGCCCTAGGACCCCTTATATCTTGGTGTCAAAGTCCCAAGACCCAAAAAATGTTTTCACTGAAATTTTAATTCAATCCACATGTCCTTAAGTTTCTTATCTGTCCTCCATTTACAGTCTCTAGTGACTAGGCCCCATCCAGTCTCTGTGCAAAGGAATTTGCTGACTCCTTTATTTCTCCATTTAATTGACACAGACAACTCCCTGCTCCATTGTGAAGCATAATTTAATGTAAATGGGAACATCATTCAACAGTAACTAGAAATTCACTACATTAAAAAATTATGGTTGGAAGCTTTGTTACTCACTGCTTCCTGAGAGCGACCATGGGGCCTTGAGGGGTATCTTCATCTCTTGGACCCCAGTTGCCTAATCTGTACAACAGGAGGTCAGACTAGACTTATACTGTCTTAATTGGGGGCTGAAATTGAGACCAAAATTAATTAAAATTTTAATATAATTAAAAATTAAAAACTCAGGTCCTTTGTTATACCAGAGACATTTGAAGTGTTTGGTATCTGCATGTTGCTGGTGGATATAATACAAGATAGCTTAAATATTAGAACATCCTACCCTCTCTGGGCAGAGCACCACTGAGTCCTGAAAAGATTATGAATCCTGCTTTAAAGATGGAAACTGAAGCTCAAGGATGCCACTATGACTTGCCCAAGGCCATGTCATACTCAGAGTATAGCTTTTTCGATCTTGAGATTTCCCTCTATATTATATTGCACCTTATAAATAGAAATACCTCCAACCCTAAGGGTGCTGAGGCCACAGCTGCTCACTACCATGCAGGTTCAGAGCAAGCTTTGCAAACTTAAAAATAATTATAGAACAGACCATTTTAAATCCATATTAAATATTTTAAAAATAAGAACAATAAGCAAAAAGTATATACTTTGGGTAATCAAATATCAAGACATGGGGATAGGCTGAGAATTGGTAGGTTTTAAACATTTAGAATTGTATTTAAAAGTGGAGCTTAGCAGTTAAGCATGTTTGCTGGTCTTCTAGGAGGTCCAAATTCAGTTCCCAATACTATGTAGAGTGGCTTATAACCACCCGTAGCTGCAACTCTAGAGAATATGAGTTTTTTCACTTCTGTGGCAACTTATAAAGCACATGGCACACACATACCAGACAAATATGCATAAACCTAAATGAAAATAAATTTTCATAGAAATCGATTTTAAATATTCCTTAGTGATATTTTACTTGTATATAATGCAGCATTATGTTTACATTCACCCCTCAAACCCCATTGTATGCCCCTCTCACTGACCCTTTCCTTCATGCTGCCACCCCCCTTCTAGTCTCACGTTCCTCCTTTTTTTAATTTTCAGGCCAGTCCCAGTGCAGGCAATCACAAGAATTCTGTGTTCTCAGGATTGCAATGGCCATATTATAGGAAGATAGTGGTCCTTTGGCTTCCTCTTGTCCTTCAGATCCCAGAGTCCTTCTACTCTCTCCGCTTCACTATGCTGCTTGAGCTTTGGAGGGGAGCCTGCATGTCCTCTGTGGAGCCAGGCACTCAGTTGTCACTTATTCTCAGAACTTTGACCTGTTATGAGTTCTCACTTTGACCACTTCCCATTGTTAAAAGAGGCATCTCTGATCATAGCTGAGGCCTGCCCATAGATACGTCTTTAAATATAGATATAAATATATAGATATAAGTATTTACAGGGCAATTTATCTATATTTACATTTGTAAAACCATTATATAATTCTCCCCAAGGGTCTGTGGTCTCTCTAGCTGTAGTCTCTTGACAAGTTCTATACTGTCAGGCATGTGTTCCCTCCTACTGAGTCTGTTGCAAATCCAATCAGGAAATGGATGGTTACCTTTATAACATTCATGCCACTATTGCCCTAGTGGACACATTTTGCCAGGCAGGTCACAATTTTAGCACACAGGGTCTACAACTGAGTGTGATCCTTAATCACCTCTCTTCCCTAGTAGCCTGCATAGCTGGCAGGGAGTAATCTTCCAGCTTAGCTTCATCTTGGTTTCTCTGTCTTATATGCAAAGTGTGCAATGACTTTATCAATAGGCTCTTACTGTCAAGTTCTAGTGGGCATCTAAGAGCAATTGCAATCACTTGCAATGTTTTGGTATTCTCTTTGGGGGCTACCTAACCAACAATTCACAGAAGTATCTTGTACTTGGCACTGAGATTTTGGGTTGAAACCTTATGACTTCTAAGAGTAGTGTTAACCATTCATGCAGAGTGCTTCTATTCTAGATTCCCCGCTCCCCCTTTCTTCAAAATAGGGTTTTTCTGTGTGACCTTGGCAGTTTTGGACCTCACTCTGTAGACCAGGCTAGCCTTGAACTCATAGAGAGATCTGCCTGCCTCTGCCTCCTGAGTGATGGTATTAAAGGGGTACCACCAAGCCTGTCCCTAGAACCTTTTAAAAACTATATAAAAGGTTATGAGTTTCCCTATGACTCTTTCATACATCTTTAATTTTGGTTAATCACCCACTTCACCTATTACCCTACCTCCATTCCCTTTAAACGACTCCTCCCCTAGTGTTTCTTCCTCTGCTTTCATATTGCATGAGTATTATTATCTTCCGCTTGCCTCTCCCCCAAAACTCTCTTGCTTTCACTCTTGCTGCCCATCCTTTATTGATACCCACTCTAACATAAACAAAGCTATCTAAAAAACCGAGTCTAAGATCCACACATAATGCATACCATTCACCTTTCCACGACTGGGTTAGGTTACTTGACTTAGTATATAATATTTCCCAGTCCCATCTACTCTTCTGTAAATTTAATAATTTAATTTTTATTTAGTGTTGACTAGAATTCCACTCTGTCATTACTCACTTATCAGTTAATAGACATTTAGGCTAGCTCCACTCCTTAGCTATTGTGAACAGGGCACAGATGAAGTGTGTGTATGTGTATCTATCAGAGCATGGAGTCAGCGACGGTTCCTCACTAACTGTCGTTTGCCTCTCTGTTCCAGTGTTGTTATGTCACTGAGATAAAACACTATCAGCAAAAGCAACTGAGAACTTAGTTTGCTTACATTTCCAGATCACAGTTCTTCACTGAGAGAAGTCAGGGCAGGAATTCAAGGCAGAAACCATTAGAGAGTGCTGTTTTCTGGCTTTCTCAAGGGCTCATGCTTAACTGGCTTTTTTCTATTTTATTCCAGGAGTAGGTATCTATGGAATGGTGCTGTCCACAGTAGTCTGAGCCCCACTGTACCAATCAACAATCAAGAAAAGAATCAAAATTAAGCCCCAGGAATCCTCACAGATCAATCTGACTAGGTAATTCCTCTATCTGGGCTGAATCAAGTTGACAAAGTTACGTGGGACACTTTCTAAACCAATCACATGCTGCATTTTGATTAATAGATTAAATAAAAGAAAAACAATCATGATCTTTATTATTTTATTATAGAATATATTACTGTCCTGTCTGTGGATCCAATAGCCCCTATTCTAAAATTCTTCCTTTTGAGTGACTCATTTGCAATTGTTCTTTTGCATGACCAATTTTTCCTGTGTATTCCCACCAAAGTGTTAGTACAACTGAAACACTTCCTATCAGAATTCTCAACTATCTGATATGATCTGATAGATGGATCTTTTTCTTAGTTTTTATTTTTTAATCTCAGTTTCCTGGTATTTACTTTGAATGTTTAACGTTGATGTATAAAATTGGAACCACACATACGGCAGATGGCTCCAAACATCATATATTAAATGATTATGTGTATATGTTCTCAAAATAAGAGGCACCTAGGCAGAAAGGATGTATATTGGAAAATAATTAAGAAAACTATGGTAAACCAGGAAAAAAAATGCAAAGTGCAAAATCTCGATGTTAACAAGTAGGAGATCTTGCAACTGGATTGGCAAAGCAACTTTTGTAAATGATAAAATGGGTGTCTTAGTCAGGGTTTGTATTCTTATACAAAACATCATGACCAAGAAGCCAGCTGGGGAGGAAAGCCTTTATTGAGCTTACACTTCCACATTGCTGTTCATCACCAAAGGAAGTCTGGATAGGAACTCACACAGGGCACAAACTTGGAGGCAGGAGCTGATACAGAGGCCATGGAGGAGTACTGCTTACTGGATTGCTTCCCCTGACTTGCTCAGCCTGCTTTCTTATAGAACCCAGGATGGCACCACCCACAATAGGCCCTCCCTCCTTGATCATAAATTGAGAAAATACCTTACACCTGGATCTCATGGAGACATTTCCTCAAGGGAAGGCTCCTTCCTCTGTGATAACTCCAGCTTGTGTCAAGTTGACACACAAAACCAGCCAGTACAACTGTCCCCTTTGGAACTTGACACACAAACACATAGTGATGTGTTAAGCTTCAACCCTTACTTTCTTATTCTTATCCAAGATCTAAATAACTTTAAATTTTCCACATTCTTTACAAATTCCTACATATTAAAATTTCAATCCCTTTAAAATGTCCAATCTCTTTAGAAATTCAGTCTTTTAACTGTGGGCTCCACTAAAATACATACTTACTTCAAGGGGGAAACATATCAGAGCACAGTGACAATCAAAAACAAGATCAAACTCTAACCATCCAAAGTCTGGGATCCACTCATGATCTTCTGGATTCTTCCAAGGGCTTGAGTCACTTCTCCAGCTCTGCCCTTTGTAGCACACACCTTGTCTTCTAGGCTCCAGATGCCTGTACTCCACTGCTGCTGCTGTTCTTGGTGGTCAATTCATGGTACTGGCATCTCCAAAGCACTGCTGTCTTCTGCTGCAACTGGACTGTACTTCCACAAATACCCTCTCAGACGCTCTTTTCATGGTGCTAAGCCTCAACTTTTCTACATGTCCCCATCAGTTCTGGGCCTTCAACTGCCACTGAGGCTGCACCTTCACCAATGGCCTCTCCTGGCCTCTCCCAATGCCAAGCATCAGCGCCAACCCCTTCATGTTTCAAAACCAGTACCACCTGAGTGTCTCGTACATTACCAAGTCTGGCTGCTAACAGGAGGTACAACCACAGCTGCCTCTAAACACAGCTTATCTATGTTCTCAGGAAACACTTCCCAGAAGATTTCACCTCAGTGATGCTGGTCTTAATCACTGCCAATTTCTTAGCTCCAGCTAACCAGCATCAATCATCCCAGTAATGCAAAGGTTTTGTTTTAGTAGATCTGGTATCTTGTTAATCACAGCTGATTCTTCAGCCCCAGCTAACCAAAACCACAGAATCTTCACAATCAAAACAGCAACAGCCCTGAAGAGATTCTTTAATCTTCCCTCTGAAATTTCAGAAGCCAGGCCTCCATCGTTTGCACTGTTCTCAACATTATCTTCCAAGCTCCTACAGAACATCCCACAGAGCTCTTAACATCCTAATGACTCTTCTAGTTCAAAGTTTCAAAGTCCATCCACAGTCTTCCCAAAAACATGGTCAGGCTTTCACAGGAAAACCCTAGTCCCTGGTACCAACTTCTGTCTTAGTGTTTTATTCCTGTGAACAGACACCACGACCAAGGCAAATCTTATAAAGGGTAAAATTTAATTGGGGCTGGCTTACAGGTTCAGAGGTTCTGTCCATTATCATCAATGGCAGCATCTAGGCAGGCATGGTGCAGGCAGAGCTGAGAGTTCTACATCTTCATCTGAAGACTGCTAGTGGAAGACTGATTTCCAGGCAGCTAGGATGAGGGTCTTAAAGCCCACACCCACAGTGACACACCTACTCTAACAAGGCCACACCTACTCCAAAAGGGCCACACCTTCTAATAGTATCACTCCTTGTGCCAAGCATATGCAAACCATAACAATGGGTAATCAAAAGCAGTCATTAATATAGGGATGAGAAAGGGTCTATTCATATCTTAATTTTTTTTTTGACCTATGCTTTCATGTCTTGTAGTTATTGATGTGGTCTAACCCCCCTGACTTTCCAAATGGTGAAATGCAGTGACTTGCTCAGGCACCCTTTCCTCTATCCGTATGTTTCTCTTACAGTGTAGATCCTTGTCCTGGCCTATGATTTTAAGGACTTATATTTCAGTTAAAATAGTCAGCTATGAAGAACACAGGCAACTCTGCTGGAAGCTCCAAATAGTGGATGCCAGTAAGTATGGCATGTGCTGCCTTTAAGCACCACTCTGTCAAGACTAAAACCATACTATGCTGTTCTCTGGCCACAACACTGTCAAGAAGAGGCTTCCTCTTCATTGACCACATGCCAGGTTTCATAAACTATTATAGGATTAATTATATTTTCATGTTTTGTAACTTCAGAGCAAAAAGAGTTGAGAAGAGACTCAAATAGGGTTTCTTCCCTAAGAAGTGCAGCAGCTCCACTTCTTGAATAAACATGATGCCATCCTATTCAGAACTGTATCTGAGCCACCTTTTTATAGACTTCTGATACTCCTTCCTCCACCACTGTCCATCAGAAACTTCCTGTCCTCTCACATGACTGGGTATAATATCAAACCTTGTTGACCAGAAGCCTCCTTTCCAACACCACCATCACCACCACCAACAACAACAACAACAACAAAAATGATCCAGGTAGCTAGGAGCAGAGGAAGCACGCCTTGGCCTAACTGCACTTGTGCGAGTTGCTTTGCTATGGTGAACTTAAGAAAATAATTTTTCTTAATCACTGGCATTCTCAAATAACTTTGGTTCCAAATTATTGTTCTGCCTCAGAAACTCCATTTGCTTGATGTCAAGAGTCTGTGATTTAAGTCTGTAAACTCCCTGAGATTCAGAGAGAGGGCAGTTGCTCTTCAATCCTGCCAGCCTCTATATCCTGGCACATGTGTATTCGTAATGACAAACCGACAGTGTTTCTGTACATCTCTGTGATCCTTCAGCGAGATGGGAAAACCAATCTGAGCTCTGCACTCTCAATCACATTTGGAATAGGAACATTTACTTGGCCAATCTTGTTTCCTCCACCACTCGTTCATGAAGGAAAGCAAGCCACTCAACTAAATTACAAATCCCTGACTTGTGTAAATACATTGCATGTGCCATGGACTAGTTAATTTGACAGGGTTCAGCAAAAGGGCAAATGTGTGTTAATGTACAAGTGATGGAATCCATCAGGGGACTACTTAAAAATATTCTTAAAAACCAAGTCTCTTATAGGTTTTACTAAGTATAAAATATTCCTGAGTTTTACTAAATATAATGTTTTACTAAGTATAAAATGTTCATTTTTAGGAAACATGAGGATTGTGGTAGTAGAGATCAGTGAGAGCTGATGGGTTTGACTCTTAGAGAGAGGCTATATATCCCAACACCCAGAAGCCTGGCAACCCTTTGAAAAACGCCCATCACTCAACCAGGAATGATTCTGTGTTTACTTCATATGATTCCAAAGCATGGGAAGACAACAAAAATCCAATCTCGAAGAGCTCAGGGCATGGATCTGGATGAAGGTCTAAATTACTTTACTTGCTGGTTATATGCTTAGGGACTTGCTCTAAAATATCAAACCAACATCTAGTAGGACTCCTGAGTCTAGAAATCACCAAACCTCACAGTGGTCAGAACAATAGATAGGTCATTGGGTGTATTCTCTTTCCAAACAACAAAGAAAGTGTCTTAAATCGAAGATGACATCCAGCTAAAAAGCCACAGAATGTTAGTTGATTTATATCAATTAACAAGATCCTTTAATTTCTTTAACTTTGCAATACAATGTCTTATCGTAATTATCCTGACTGCTAAGAATATTTTTTATGTAGCCAGCCATTACAGAATATTTAAACAGCTGTATTATGTAACTGTTGCCGATACAAGAAATTGTTATTTTCTTTGACCTGTGACCTATGTATAACAGCAGATAACGTCTTGTAGCTTTCTCCAGAAGTTTCTTGAAGTGAATTCTGTTTAATTACTTCCCCACTGGGTGCTTAGGTAGCAATGGTGTGCTCGGCCATTTTCTTCTTCCTTGGGTACAGATAGAGATGTGTCTAAAAAAGGGGGGGGGGGCCTAAAACAAAAACCTGTGTGCATGTTAAACTTAAAGTCAAGAAAATTAAAACAGAAGAAAAGAAATTAAAATGGGAGAAAGAGATAGCCTGTCATCAATAAATGTATAGTTAAAACCAAGCCCACATTTAATTGTGAGCTTCTCAGCAACTTAGGTACAATGTGAAGAATCAAAATGTTTCATATTAATCAGAGGAGTGAGGAGAACAATATTCACTTATTAAGAGAATCTGAGATTTATCTCAGCATTTAGAGGCAAAATAATATAAAGAGTTTTACAATAACCTCTGTAGTAATGGTAAAACGAAGTTTCTTGAGAGTAGAATGTTTGCTATAGGTACCTAGGGTCTCATTCCATATGGTACATCTGTTATATAATGCTAAAAACTAGAGTAAACAATGATAAAGAGAATGTAAACATCTGTACACAGCATAGAGAACTCTATCATAGGATGGGTAAAAAGAGACTTAAAACTGAGGAGCTGGAAAATCTGGCAAATGGGCATGCACCAAAATTGTTTTAACTATATTAAAAGCGATAAAGGAGCCCATATTCTGAAAAAGATTGGTATAAAATTCATAGAGATAAAAAATGTGGATGATTTCAATGAGCTGAATTGTTGGACCTAAGAAACCAGAAAGCCAGTGTGCCCATCAAGGCCTGGAAGCCAGTAGTTGACAATGTGTAATCCAGAAAAATCTCAAGAACTGGAGATATAGGGAAGCCAGTGCAGAAACAGAAATTCTGTGAAACAGCTCAGGAAAGTTCCTTGACTCTGAGGGTTGGGAAGCATCTCAGATTGAAGGAAAACAACCCATACTCTGTCAAAGGCTGGTTAGGGGCAAGCCTTGGCTATCCTCTCCCACTATAAGAGTTAAAATAAAGAATCATTAAGAGAAGCTTGGACTCATTGGCTGTCTTCCCATTCAGGGCTGCAACTGCTTGGCTCCTGAAAACACTGACAAACCAGGGTACCTTTACAGAGGAATGGGCTGAACCAGGAGATTGTCACACTGAGTAGTCCCTGAACAAAGTTGCTAGTTTTATAAAGACCATCCTTGTATATGCCAATATACAGAGACAGGCAGTGCCTCCCTCAGCAACCATTACCCATTCTTAAATATAAATGAAGAACTGAGGATCACAAGGCAGTCACAGGAATCATCTCTCCAAAAAGACAAGACAAAAAAATCACAGTTAAAAGGATTATCAGTAGCTTGAAGGAAACAGGTAGTTCGTAGGACAGGAGAAAATGGCACATATGATTATCTGATTATCGCAAAGTTTAGCAAAAGAGAGGGCAAGGGCAGCACAAAATGAGAAATGCATTGAGATCCAGTAAGGTGTGCATGCATGTGCGTGTGCACATATGTGCCTGTGTGCGTGTATGCATGTGTGCATGTGTGTATGTGTGTGTGTTTAAGGTAGAGTTAACCAAGCTCATAAAATTCCAACACAGCGTGCAGAATAAAAACTTGAAAGAATTTTCCAAGGAATCAGGGAAACAACACAGAGAGATGGGAAGCAGAAGATGGAAATGTAAGGAACCAAGACAGCTAGTATCATTTAAAAATGTCGATATCTGGGTCCTCAAGTAGTATTATGTTCATTTTCTGAGGGTCCACCAAACTGATTTCCAGAGAGGTTGTATCAGCTTGCAATCCCACCAGCAATGGAGGAGTGTTCCTCTTTCTCCACATCCTCGCCAACATCTGATGTCACTTGAGTTTTTGATCTTAGCCATTCTGACTGGTGTGAGGTGGAATCTCAAGGTTGTTTTGATTTGCATTTCCCTGATGACTAAGGATGTTGAACATTTCTTTAGGTGCTTCTCAGCCATTCGAGCTTCCTCAGTTGAGAATTCTCTGTTTAGCTCTGTTTCCCATTTTTTGATAGGGTTATTTGGATCTCTGGAGTCTAACTTCTTGAGTTCTTTGTATATATTGGATATTAGCCCTGTATCAGATGTAGGATTGGTAAAGATCTCTTCCCACTCTGTTGGTTGCTGTTTTGTCCTATTGACAGTGTCCTTTGCCTTACAGAAGCTTTGTAATTTTATGAGGTCCCATAAAATTCTTGATCTTAGAGCATAAGCCATTGGTATTCTGTTTAGGAACTATTCCACTCCTGGGCATATTCCCAGAAGATGCTCCAACATGTAATAAAGACACATGCTCCACTATGTTCATAGCAGCCATATTTATAATAGCTAGAAACTGGAAACAACCCAGATGTCCCTCGACAGAAGAATGGATACAGAAAATGTGGTACATTTACACAATGGAATACTACTCAGCTATTAAAAACAGTCACTTCATGAAATTCGCAGGCAAATGGTTGAAACTTGAAAATATCATCCTAAGTGAGGAAATTCAGTCACAAAAGAATGAACATGGTACATACTCACTGATAAGTCATTATTAGCCCAAAAGTTCAGAATACCCAAGAGTCACTTCACAGCAACCATTGGGCTGAGCATGAGGTACCAGATGGAGGACTTGGAGAAGGGACTGAAGGAGCTAAGGGAGTTTGCAGTCCCATAGAGGGAGAAACAGTGTCCACTGACCTGATCTCCCAGTGTTCCCAGTGACTGGATCACCAACCAAAGAATACACATGGAGGGACCCATGGTGCTGGCCACATATGTGGCAGAGGAGGGTCTTGTTAGCCATCAGGTGAAGGAGAAGCTCTTTGGCCTGAGGGTGTTAGATTCCCCAGTATAGGAGAATGCCAAGGAGGAAAGAAGAGAGTGGGTGGGTGGGTGGGTTGGTAGGGGAATACCCTCATAGAGGCAGGGGGAGGGGGAGGGGATAGGAAGGTTCCAAAGGGGAGATCTGGAAGGAGGTAAATATTTGAAATGTAAATAAAGTATCAAAAAAATAAATAAACCGAAAAAAAAAAGTCTATATCCAGAAGGGAAAAAACAGGAGACTAAAGGGAGAAAACTACTGGAGAAATTTCATAGATTTGAAGAGCATGGAAATAGGGAATCGAGAGAACAAAGCGAGCTCCACCATGACCACGCAGGAAGGGAGATGACTTGGGTTTTAACAGTCCAGCCAGCAAAACTGAGAACAAAGGAAAGGTCTGCTAATTTTCTGGAAATAACATTTTAAACTGCAGACGAGGGGGATTGAGCAACCTGAATGCAAGGGACTCTTCAGTCGGACACCAAAGAGAGAAAGTTTAAAGCGGTATTGCCAAGATTCCAGTGTCCATCATAGAATCCCACAATTAGCCAAATCGCAGTCAAGAATACAGATGGTTCTCTCATTCGGGGTGGGGGGCGGGGGAGGTGTCAACTTTATTCTCAGGGAGCCACTGGACAAGTTGCTGTACTTAACCATGCTGCAAAGCTCTGAGGGGGGGGGAGGGAGGGAGGAAAGGAGGAAAGCTCTCAGCAGCAGACCAAACAAAAGACACCGCCCCCCAGTTGGAGCCTCAAGATCTCCACAAGAGAGCTGTGGGAGAAAGTTCAATGACACCCCAGTCTTCACTGGAGCAAAAAGATAGAGTTGTTGACAGAATGCCTTAAGAATAAACATATGAGGACTTGGGTAGATGGTTCAGTAGGTAGGAACACTTGTTGAGAAAGCATAAGGAGCCAAGTTCAAATCCTCAGCACTCTTGTAAAAGTTGGGTGTGGCTGGACATATACCTGAAACCCCAATACTGAGGGGGTGGGAGAGGAGACATAGGAGGTGTAGAAAGGATTGCCAGGGCTTTCTGGCAGCTGGGCTAGATCCCGGGTCAAAGAGAGATCCTGTTTGTCCCTGTATTTTAGCTATTGTGAATGGTGCTGCTCTAAGCAAGGTTGTGAGGAGTTTCTTCTGAAATTCTCTTTTCAATCATTTGCATATAGAGTCAGGAAAGGAATTAGATGCAATAGGATTGAATATAAAAAAATAGGTATATCAGTTAATTTCATTAAGTATTTTTGAAGGATGGGCATATAGTCTTCCATATGAGAATTCTATATTCCATTGGTTCCTGCAATGCTACCAACATTTATTCCATAGTTTTCTCATAGATGGCTGAGATGATATCCCATGTGATTTAATCTGCTTGGCTTTGAGATTTAGTGACACTAGTGTCTTTTCGATGCCTGTTGGCCACACTAAAAACATTTGAGGAATATGTGTAAGTCCTCAGCCTTTTTTAAAATCAGGTTATTTGCTTTTTATTGTTGTTCAGCTTCAGAAGCTTTGTTAACACCCTGGATATGAAGTCTTAACACACGTGTGGACTGAAATCTTTTCTCCCATCCTGGGGGTGGTCTTTTTAGTCTTTCGATTGCATCCTTCAATCACACAAACATTGATTTTGAACCAGTCTAATGGATGTACTTTTGCTATTGCTGCCTGTGTTTTAGATTAGAGCATGATACCAAGGACACAATGTCAGACCTAATGCCATGAAGTATCAAGCCATTGTTTTCTAAGGATTTTATAGTTTATAACCATAGTTTATAGTTACACACACACACACACACACACACACACACATATATATATATATATATAGAGAGAGAGAGAGAGAGAGAAATAGTATATTCTATATTATATATGTGTGTGTATATATATATATTAGAGTGTATCAAAGAACTAAAGAGAATTATATGTATGTATATATAATTTAAAGTTATGTACATTTATATATATGATATAATTTTGTGCATGTATACTGTGTATGGGTCTTTTGCAGGTGCTTTGCCTGCATGTCTGTCTGTGTACCATGTACATATTTGGTGCCTAAAGAAGCCAGAAGGAGCATCAGATCTACTGGAACTGGAGTTACAGACAGTCCTGAGCTGCTATGTGGATGATGGAAATCAAGTAGGGGTCCCCTCAAAGAGCAGCAAATGCTCTTAACCATCAAGCAACCTCACCATCCCCATGTAGTATACTTTTCTATATCTACTTTGATTACAATGCCTATTCTGATTAAATCTAAATCACTCCCTGTTGCCATTTTGCTAATTGATTTATTAATTTCCGTGTGCCTTATATTTATTTTTCAGTCTCTCATTTCTCCTTTCCTTCTTTCCTTTGTGTGAGGCTCATCATTCCTCATGATGTGATCTGAGTCCCTTCTCACAGATTCCGTACATACGTATTCTGTGGTTACCATGGGGATTGCATGCGATGTCCTCCAGTTACAACAATCACTTGTAATCTGCTAACAACACCAAGCACATATAAAATAGTACTCCTCTAAAGATCTATTCCCTCTCTTTGTCATTGATGTCTCACTGGGCATCTGTATGCATTTGAGCCACGTTTCCATAAACAAATATTTACAATTTTTATGGTGTTGCCTTATAAGTTCCAACAAAGATAAAATATTCCAATCCAGGTATGATACCCAGTGGCATGACCATGAAGCAGCTGACCTCCAGCAGACGCTGGAAAATGACTGCAGCTCGGAAACAACAGCCACTTGACAGACTGCTGATGTCTTTGGGGAGAATTGCAACTTTGTGGTTTTATTGATAAGTATTTCCTCAAACTCTCATTCCAAATCTGGGTGACAGAAAATTACAGCTCGTCAGAGAACAAAGCTTGGATTGTCACAGGGATGGGATGTACTAAGGAAAGATGGAAGAGTTGAGCATGAATTCAGTCCATATATCCAGTTGACTGATAAGACGCATTTACACACAGGAACCTGTAGGAAGCTCAACAAGAAGACAGGCAGAAACTAAATGCCTGTCTACTCTCGAAAGGCATCTCTGTCTCCTGATGAGATCCATGAGTTTATGCTTTTAATGAATTCATTTCTAATCCATGTATAGTTTGAATGTCAAAAAGTTAAAGCTCATGGGAAGGTGGGAGATCTCAGTGGGTAAGAGCACTTGAAACAAAGCCTGACAATCTATGGTTATATCACCAGAACCTACATGGCAGATCGAGAGACCAGCTTCTATAAGTTATCTTCTGGCTACCTTTCCCATCCCCTGCACATGTACAATTTCCTTTCTTGGGGAGATCATGGGGCTGAATAATTTAGAGGGAGTCACAAGAGCAGATATACTATAGGGAGGGGGAAGATCCAAATTCTTAGTATAAATATGCTCAGCCCCTCAATTCATTGCTAAGCATTTATGGCACACAAAAAACCCGATGAAGCAAGCCAGGCAACCATGCTAACAAAGGCGCCGTATGGACCAGCAATACGGCTCTTTGGTTAACCATTCACAAAGCTCTGGATTCATCCCTAGCACTACCAGCACTCTGAAGGTGGAGACTGGACGATCAGAAGTTCTGCTCTATTTTTCGGTTCAAGAGAGAGTTAAGTAGATTAATTAATTGATTAATTAATTAACTTAACATAATAAATTAGCTATTAACCTTCCTTAGAAGTGCCTCAAGTTTGGGGAAGGGTGATACAAACTGTTCAATAATGCAGAATTTTCTCAGTCATCAAGTGTCCTGAGGAACAACTCCTTACAAAAACTGTGAGTTAGACACTTGAAAATGGACAGTGGAAACCACTGGGAAAGTCATTTCTTTTTAAAATTCAGGAATGTCAGAAGAAATGTTTGACAAGTTGATGAGAGTGTGTGCTTTTCCTTACCTACAAGCTGTGCAACTCAAATCTGTGACAAGGGCAGGTTCTCTGTGCTTCTGTTTGTCATGACCCGGAGAATGGCAGGCCCTTTGACATTAGAACAGGGAGAGTAAGATGTGAAGGGTCTCGAAATCCTGGACAGTGTGGGTCACAACTGTCAGTGTATAGAACAGTGTATGTAATGAGAGTCCTGACCAGGCATCAAGACAGGGAAGGTTGGCAAGGCATTAAACCCTTGTTTCCAAGGAATTAGGATTTGGGTTTGAATCTGAATCTGTATGTGCACTATCTTTACTGGAACAGAAGATAGAAACCCCTAGGACTAGCAGTATGATGATTGGACTTTACCCTACTGTAAACTGAACAGTCCTCATGGTAAGGCCATTTCTTTTCAACAGGTCATTTCCAACTTTTCTTCTTGTTTGTGGTCCTGCCTATAGAGTCATCAAAGAATGTTTCAGTCCTAATAAAGGAGCCCCTAGCTAGGCCCACAGATACCTGTAATCTGGTAGGTCTATTTCAAATCTAGTATTCTATTTCAAATCATATACTTCTTGGTATTGATCACATTAACTCATAGCATGGATCCATAAGAGCTGGAATCACTCATAGCATACAACAGGCCCTTGAACATTATTTGTTAAAGGAATCTGCAAATATTTAATTAAACTAAGAATGATCCTAGATGAATTAATGTAATCCAGAATAAAATGGAAGAAGAAGGTAATTGAACTAAGTAATAGTGTTTTAGTTCATTTTAGTAACTGAACTAAATAATGTTCACTTAAAAAGTGAAGGAAAGTAGGATGCTACTGAGGAAGCCCCTGTAAGACATCATCCCTATGCTGTACCACCATCCCTCACCCCTGTTTCCCAGCCTTGGAGAATACATGTGCAATAGAGCATCAAAGAATTGCTTTATACAATTATAAAATAAATATAAATAGTTATTTGAAATTATAACTATCCCAAATATAAACAATGAAACAAATTATTTTACTGGATTGGTACAAAAGTAACAGGTTTTTTGCACTGTCGAAATTTGCTCCTCAGTATTGAACACATTCATAAATAAATGCAGTTATATTACACATCATCTTGATGCATATTTCTTACTTTCTGGTTTTTTGGGCTAATGACTTGTTACAGCTTATTTTGTGTTTATTTTAAATGATGGAAATGATGTTGGATGAAAACAGAACTTGGGGGATGCATGATTAACTTGCCCCTCAAAACTTCTACAAAAGTAAAGTGCAGCTGTGTTTCAAGAACATTTGTAAAGGAGAAGAAGGCCTTGGAAATGAGTATCACAGTTGAGAATTCTCTGTTTAGCTCTGTTCCCCATTTTTTTGAGAGAAGCAAATAACCCTATTAAAAATGAGGAACAGAGCTAAACAGAGAATTCTCAACTGAGGAAACTCGAAAGGCTGAGAAGCACCTAAAGAAATGTTGAACATCCTTAGTCATCAGGGAAATGCAAATCAAAACAACCCTGAGATTCCACCTCATGCCAGTCAGAATGGCTAAGATCAAAAACTCAGGTGACAGCAGAGGATGTGGAGAAAGAGGAACACTCCTCCATTGCTGGTGGGATTGCAAGCTGGTACAACCACTCTGGAAATCAGTTTCGCAGACCCTCAGAAAATTGGACATAATACTACCTGAGGACCCAGCTATACCACTCCTGGGAATATACCCAGAAGATGCTCCAACATGTAATAAAGACACATGCTCCATTATGTTCATAGCAGCCATATTTATAATAGCCAGAAACTGGAAAAACCCAGGTGTCCCTCAACAGAGAAATGGATACAGAAAATGTGGTACATTTACACAATGGAATACTACTCAGCTATTAAAAACAATCACTTCATGAAATTCCCAGGCAAAGGGATGGAACTTGAAAATATCATCCTGAGTGAGATAACTCAGTCACAAAAGAACAAACATGGTATGCACTCACTAATAAGTGGATATTAACCCAAATGTTTGGAATACCCAAGATTCACTTCACAGCAACCATTGGACTGAGGGTGAGGTCCCAGATGGAGGAGTTGGAGAAGGGACTGAATTAGCTGAGGGACTTTGCAGCCCCATGGAGGGAGCAACAGTGTCAACTGGCCTGACCTCCCAATGGTCCTGGAGACTGGACCACCAACCAAATAATAAACATGGAAGGACCCATGGTGCTGGCCACATTTGTGGCAGTGGAGGGTCTTGTTGGCCATCAGTGGGAGGAGAGGCCCTTGGATATGAGAGTGTTAGATGCCCCAGTATAGGAGAATGCCAGGGAGGGAAGATGGGAGTGGGTGTGGGGGGGAATACCCTCATAGTGGCAGGGGGAGGGGAAATGGGATAGGGGGGTTCCAAAGAGGAGACCTGGAAAGGATAGAACATTTGAAATGTAAATAAAGTATCAAAAAGAAAAAGAAAATGAGTATCACACTGGCTACTTTGCTAAAGCCAATCCTCACATAATGACAGGGGTGCCCAAGAACTAACACCTGCCATTTAATGGTCATTGGGCAACTGAAGAAAACTGGAAAGACAAAAGACATTTGGTACGTCATGAGCTGATTAAAATACGATGGTTTTGAATTTTTTACCCTTTGCCTATTCTATACTACAATGGACCCCTTCCCAGTTGGATTGTGATGAGAGCTGAAAATCCGACTGTTTCTAACAACCAGCTATGACTAGCTCTGTGGTTGTATTGAGAAACTCTAAAGCCTTTCCCAAAGCCAAATTTGTACCAAGAAAATGTCATAGTCAGTGTTGGTGGGGATGCTCTGCTCTACTAAGCACTCTGAATCCTGTCAAAACCAATATATTTAATAAGTGTGCTTGTAATTGTTGAGACACACCAAAAATTGCAATGCTTACATTGGTAGAAAGAAAGGACCCAATTCTTCGCCAATGCCCAAGTGCACTTCCCACAACCAACACTTTAAAACTTGAATAAATTGAGCTATGAAATGTGCCTCATCCACCGCATTCCTCTGATCTCTCACCAACTAACTATGACTTCCTCAAGCATTCCAACAACTCTGTGGGGAAAACACTTCCACAAACAGCAGGATTCAGGGAAGCTTTTTTAAGACTTTTGTTGAATCATTTGGCATGAAGTTTTAAAAAAATATTTTAACTTTTCTCTTTGTATGCCTGCTTGCGTGTGTGTGTGTGTGTGTGTGTGTGTGTGTGTGTGTGTGCGCACGTCCATGTGAGTACAATGTGTGTGGCGTCTAGAAGAGGGTGTTTGATCCACTGGAAGTGGAGTCTCAGTCAACTGTAAGCCACCTGACATGGGTGCTAGGAACCAAGCTCAGATTCCATGCAACAGCAGTATGTGCTCTGAACCATTGTACCATGTCTCCAGCCCCTGAGGCATGGCTTTTTATGCTCAGGAACAAATTTCTTGTTGTCAAAATATGTTGATAGTGATGGCTCCTATTGTGATTAACAAAGGTGTACTTGAATATAGCTAAAATTCATGGACCAAAACTGCAATTTCCTTTGCACCAACACACACACACACACACACACACACACACACACACACACACACATATCCATAGCAAATCATCTGACCTGTCTAAATAAAAATTTTTGATTAATTCCACATTCCTGCCTTTATTGGGATAGAGGTAGAAGGCTATAATGTGTTCATATTAGGAGGTTTCTTCATATGGATATGAATGTCTCCCATAGGTGTCTATCTGGTTGCTCTGAGCAACTTAAAGAGACTCACCTTTGCAATGTTAGGGTAGTGTTGGGCCAGCTTACACCTCTAGAGCAGGATCATGTGTCATATTGCTATGAAAAATCATAGAATTGACAACTCAGAAAGTTACATATGTTGGTCCTATATCTTTAAAATACATATATATTGGCTCCATTACTTCTACCAATCTGGTTGCAATTTAGGCACCCATGTATGCAAACTAGGCACCCGTGTGATGTGATCAGGCAAAGTTAGGCTATAGGACAAGGTGCTTGGCTAGTACTGAGCATTAAGAGTGACTACTAATACAAAATTTTATATATATATATATATATATATATATATATATATATATATGAATTAATTGTCAAAGATTTTAAATCATCTAAATCATGACTTTCTTTATGTTTAGTGTGTTGGGGCAAAGTCATGTAAGACACATTGATAACTGAAACTTTTAAAATTTATTGTGATCAGTGTGCTGCTGAGGAATGCATAATTTGGGGATTTAGCACTTGATTAGCTATTAAATGGCTGTCAGGAGAAAATTCTGCTGTAATCAGTTTAGCTTTTAGCCCCTAATTATCACTGCACAGTGGATTTGGGGTGAGATAATTGAGAACTGCCACACTTAAAGGCCTCCAGTCAGGCACTTTCTAATACAATGAAATGAATTATTTCTCTACCAGGGTTGCATTTAACAGGTATTGGTAACAAAGAAAGAAATGTGATAGTGTATGGAATTTCATAAAGTGATTTAAAGTAGTTGATTCATTCCTTATGCAGTTAAGTGGAGCTCAGTTGTGTATAACTTACCTGATGTCTAGGTCAAATAATGTCTTTCAAAACTCCATAAAATTTGTTGGGAAGGATTTACCTATAATCAAGGAAAGTTGGAGCTGCTATCTGAACTATGCAATAGATTCGATCCTAGATACAATGACCTTGGCCTGGTTCATCTCTTGTTTCTTGGATTCCTAGTCTACTCAGTGAAACACCTATCATTCCTATCTTATTTGCATAACAGCTCAGAAAAGCTAAGTCCTGGTAGGTAGTTTACACTCATTGCTATCATGGACCATTCAACTTAACAAAGCTTGTGAGTTCTGTCCAGCCCTCACACAGCCCTCTTCCTATGGTCTTTGTGACTGGTCACTCCAAACACATGCATATAACCCTGCCATAGCTGTCACCGCTCTCCCATCCTTTAGAACCATCTAAATAATCTCCAATCTGTAAAGTGTCTATCAAATCAACAAGTGACAATCAGACGACTTCATGACAACACATTAACTATAAAAACAACGTGTAAAAATCTATGTCTTTATGCAATCTTCTAGGGCACACAAATAGACATGTTACTTAGGAAGAGAAATGGAAAGACCAAATTGACCAATTTTGTGTACTTAACACTGGCTCTGCATTCATTCCACCCAAAGTAAATATCTTGACACTTGTTTAGTTTTCACTCAATCAAAGAGCAATAAATGGACTACCTTTGTAATATATTCTTTCATCCATATCCATAAATAAGAACAACAGGGAAACAGCTTTGACTGCTTATCTGGTGAGCATTCTATAGTACCCTTCTTCTCTGAAAAGATAATTCAGAACTGATGTGGGAAAACAAAACACCTATCCCTAAATAATAAGCCATAATTAATATAACCCAGTAACAGCACTTTTACCCTTGTAAGCAACTCAGTGCTGTAGATTGCTATGCACATGAGTATGAAGATGTAGCATGGTTCTTGTATTTGAGATAAACACAAAAGCAAGCTTAGATGCTTCTGGAAGTAAAAGAAGTTTCTTTTCTGCCAGGATATAGGTCTAAGTAAGAGCTATGCCCTTAGTGGAGACTGACCAATCAGAACTACCTGAAGGTCCTGGAAGGATTTGGGGTTTTTGGATCGTTGAAATAGCTTGTGTCGTAGCTCTATTGCATGATAGACAGTTTAAAATATCAAGAAATTGACAGTACTCACTTGTTTAAGGGTGCTGGATAGCTATGGAGGTCATGAGTCCCACCGGCACTGAAACTTGGAAAGGGAAGATCTCAGAGATGAGCTGGATTTTGCAACAATTTTCTCTCTGGTACCATTTAAAGATCCTGGCCTTGCACAAGAGATTTGGATTCTGGGATTTGTACCAACTCCTAGTAAATGTCGAAACAGGCAGAGTTTGGGTCTGGGCTATAGGGGTAGGGTGGGAGAAGTTAGCACATGACTAGCTTTGTGTTAAATCTATTTTCCAGATTCTAGAATTAGCTAGGGAGGGAGGTTGAAAAGCTATGCAGAAAGCTGAAAAACAGAACAAAGTGTTGAATGGTTTCATGAAATAGATATTGGGATTCAGTGTCCACTCAAAGTATATTCAAGAATAGAGAAGGAATTTAGTTGAAAATCTTTGGGATAGACTAGGAAGATCACAGATAGTCCCTATTAAGAATTCCAGCTTTCGTTGGCTTGGCCCCAAGAGGCCAAAACAAGAGAATGCCATTCTTAGTGGTAAAAGAAAGCATGGGCTGCTACAGCCAGAGATGGTTTGACTCAGGTTTTGACTTTATGATGACATGAAAATGGTGTCATTCAAAAATAAGTGTTCTTTGAAATTTGAACTGTGAGCTTTTCCTGGGCAAACTAATGAGGTATTGCACCCTCTTGGCATTGGAAGAGACAACTTGTTACATCCCCTAGTAAGCCATGTAAATACCAAGAAGCCTATTCATGCTACCCAGTGTAGTGTGGGTGGTGCTTTGGGTTGTTTGATGCTGATGTATTTGATAAATTCTATGGGATGCTTGATGCTCAATTATTAAATCAGCAATGTGTTTTAGACTTCATAAAACTGTAAAGTAACATTTAAGAGTTCTGGAAATATTTAAGTTAGCTTAAGCTTAAACTGTATTGTTCAGCAGGTGGGGCCACCTAACTGCATTTTCAACTTAAATTAGCTTCTTTCTTTCATTCTTTTTTTTTTGGTTTATCAGGAAGCAATCTCACCACAAGTTGCACAGCACATGACTTGCAAACTAAAACTCCATCCATTCAAACTAAAAATAGAGATTTTTTTTTAAACAAACATAAGCTAAGGTAATTTATCATTAGCAAATCTACTTCCAAAAGAAATGTTATAATGTCAACAAAAAGGAAAATATCTTAGAAGAAAATAAAAATAAAATAAGTGAGTTACAAAAATAAAAAGGTAAAATATGGGTTAATATAACTATATCCTGATTGAATTGTGGGGGGGGTGACAACTTGTATTATGTAAAACATGCATACAATTAAAGGCACAGGAAAATAACAACACACGAGATAGAGGAGGGAATAGTAAATGTTAAGTAACAGAAAGGCAGAAATAGTAATCATTTGTTTTAGACAATAATATGCCATAATATGCCAATGATAAATGTATTCTCTACTATAGCAAATAATGCAGCTGTTAGATGGGACAATGTAAACATTAAAATATTTGGTTAGTCGAAAAGAAGCCAAGAAAGATGAACACAAACACAAAATAGATGAATCAAAAAAGATAAGATAATATTTAGATCTTAGCTGTAACTGTAATTAAATTATACTTACATTAACTAAATGAGACATATAAAATATTCATATTGTCAGCTAGATGAAATGAAACCCAGTTCCATACTGATTACTGAAGATAAACTTGAAATATAAATACTCATATAATTAAAGATACAGGTATATAATGTTCTATGTAATATATACGGGGGGGGAAAGGTAACCGTACTAATATCAGGGCAGTTCTTCTATAGTGCAAGAATATATTTAAAACTGGATATAGCTGGGCAGTGGTGGCGCACGCCTTTAATCCCAGCCCTTGGGAGGCAGAGGCAGGCGGATTTCTGAGTTCGAGGCCAGACTGGTCTACAGAGTGAGTTCCAGGACAGCCAGGGCTACACAGAGAAACCCTGTCTTAAAAAACAAAACAAACAAAAAACCAAATAAACAAACAAACAAAACTGGATATAGATATAAAGTGTAAATGACATAAAATTCAGGGATTAGGACTGAGTCTGCCTTTGGCCCAGAGATCAAATCAATGTGAAGTTCAATCTCACAACCTGAGCTTTGGGAGTTCCGAATGCCTCTAAGTGGTTAAGTGAGTGGGCTGTAAACAAGTAGCTACGGAATCGGTATCCAATTGGCTGGATTAACCAGATGATGGACAAGTAAGTTATTTTCTGCACATTGCTTCCATTTCCTATCTTAAATGCTGGTTGGAAGTTTCAGAACCTGCACTGGTTCTAGAAGCTGCCATATTCATAAACTGTAGTGTTGCTTTGCTCAAATAGTTCTGCTAAATTTTATTCGTCTAAAGCAATGGTTCTCAACCTATGGTTTTTGACCCCTTTGGGGAGGTCATATATCAGATATTTACAATTTGATTCATAACAGTAGTAAAATTACAGTTATGAAGTGGCAACCAAATAATTTTATGATTGGGGCTATCACCACAGCATGAGGAACTATATTAAAGGAATTAGGAAGGTTGAGAAGCACTAATCTAAGGACTCTCCTTGTTAATAAAACCCAAACAAGACCAGAGAGTGGTATTTCACCGTGCAGAAGTTAAACCACCAGGTAGACACTACAAACCCTAAATCTATCACACTCAAGACCTAGCTACAATTACGGATTAAGTGGCAAGGTTGGTTCCAAAACTGAACCTTCCCTCCCAGAATTTCATTCAACATTTACTGTCAATAACTAGCTCAGTCCTTCCTTAAATGACTGTTAGAAGGACATTTTGATCCATGCATCTCATAGGTTCTCTGACTCACTTAGTCACCAGGCAGAGAATCCAAAACCCTCGTTGATCAGTCATTACACCTCCTTCTGTTTTCTAATAATTTCTACCTTACCCTGTCTGAATCTGGGGTATACGACAGCATCCAAACTCATTCACCTGATCCCTCCCAGCCCTACATGGTGCCACAGCAAAGCACCCTTGCATTTATCATATTCCTACTCTTATTTTGATAGATTTGCTGTTTGGTAACTATGCCATTCCTCCGATGTTCTGAGGTTCCAGTACTCCAAAATCACCATTCTTATCCTCCCTTCTTTCCTGGTGTGCTCTCTCCTACCATCTGTACAAATGTCTGTTCATTTGGCAAATCGTGGTCAGATCTCTCCAACCCCTGGAATTAATCATTCTTCCTCAATTATCCAAATCTCCATCAGCAGCTCTATTGTGGCTCCTTTCGTATGTTGGCATCTCTCTTCCTGCTGTTGAATGGAACTGATCTCTATAGGCAGGACCATAGTTAATTTTTCCCCCTGCCCCCAGGATCTAACACAAGGGGTGGCTTATAATAGTAGGGAAATGTTTGCAGATGAATAACAATTCCTGCAAAGTGATTGACCAGATTCTGCTGAAGTGGAAAAAGATCGTGCAGAATCTCATAATCCATTACTCTTAGCAAGATGAAATGGAAACTCAAAGGGACTGAAAGACCTGGGTAAAGTCCAGTCCCATACTAGCACAGGCAAAGGATGAGACTGAGCCCTTTTGAATACCATATCAAACTACTACTGTGATATCTCTCTCTCTCTCTCTCTCTCTCTCTCTCTCTCTCTCTCTCTCTCTCTCTCTCTGCTTTAATACTGTCACTATGACATAACTCAGTTTTATTTTCCACAACATCGTTCATCCCAGCAGGTAGCTGAAACACCTTACCAGTGAACGAGGAAAATTCCATAGTTAAATAAGAGGAGAGAGAAATTGACTAGTGCAGGTGCAGATGGGAAAATGTTTAACCAAGTTTAATTTGGAAGGGTTTTAGATTCATCACCTACAGAGGCTCAGGGACACAAGTACACATGCACACTGCTCTGTTCACTATGGCTACATGCATAGTTTACTGACAGAGTCATTTTACATCTCACCTAAGAAAGCCAGAATGAGGGACAGTGTGTAACGCAGTCAAGTGCCATGTCTGGGACTGAAAAAGCCTTTACTACAGTCTCCGGGGCCCATTGAAATAATGATGCAGAACCTCATTTCCAGGTCAGTCTTTCCTCTTGCTGACAACATATGGTGAAAAATGGATGTCTTGTTCAGTTTCTTTCCATACATTTGCCGTTGAGAAGAACTTGGACCCCAGCCTGCCACAGTACCTCAGTACCCCCACTGGAGACACTTGGGTATCTAGATGCACTCTGCTTCTGGCTGTGTGACTATAGGCAGCCACATCCCCAGATGAGGGATTACTAAACAAGTTGGTCATTTTCAGTTGAAGGATATCAGTCAAGGAAGTTTAAAATGCTCCTGTGCAACTGAGGCTGCCAGTGAAATACCAATTCCTCCTTTTTTAAAGAACAATTATTTCTTTTATTTTTCCCCAGACAAATCCTCAGACATTCTTTTCCTTCCTTCTGAGGCTTCTTTTTGAAAGAGCCGGTGCCATAGATCATGCAGGGTTACTCCCCAGGTAGAGCTGCTGAACCCAGGTGCATGCTGGGGCTTCGGTGTCTGGCTTAGTCTCTGATTTGTTGCAGGGAAAAGACTCACTGTAGTTGCTCAATTCCCCTGTGTGAATACTTTGAGGATGGAGATGATGTATTAATTTTGTGGTTTTTTAAACAGATTTATGCTCTATGGACATAACTATATTTTTTTTCTAAGCAATGAAACAAGAAGCAACTTCATAGTCTGAGTGGCAGAAATGTTGTGAGGGTGGCATCCGGCATTCTGGCTTCATTGAGAGGGCACAAAAACTGCCTAAAATGAAAATAAAGAGTCTGTTGTTTAACCTGATGTCTAGGAAGAACTAATTTCCATAAAAACTGATGGGGGGGCACCTGAACAGACTACTTACTGCACATGTGC
Source organism: Rhynchomys soricoides (assembly GCA_019843965.1). Classification (NCBI taxonomy): domain Eukaryota; kingdom Metazoa; phylum Chordata; class Mammalia; order Rodentia; family Muridae; genus Rhynchomys; species Rhynchomys soricoides. The sequence goes on from JADRCH010000081.1 coordinate 1,022,526, forward strand.
ACAAAGTAAAATTACATGACAAGTATGTTTCTTAGTTTACCCTCATCTCAAACTGATTGTGTGGCTGATCATAGCAAAATATAAAGGTTTGCTGATGTTTTAAAAGCTTTGGATGACAGACCTGTGAGCATCACAGTTGTGAGAGGTATAGTCCTAGGGTACAAAATGTGGACCATCAATCTAATAAAGTAACAGAAGCAAGAGACGTTAAGTACGATTCTTTTGTGCCTTTGAATGCTGCTTTAAATCTGATCCTCCAATGTTTAAGAATCTTCAGCATTAGTGACAATAATATGACCTAGTAATTGCCTAGAAAGATGCTTTATTGTTTTCAAGGACTTTCCATATCTGCTTCCTCTTTGAACCCTTCAGCAATCTTGGAAACTAGACAAGGAAAATCCACAGCCCCGTTTATTGAAAAGCAAGCAAGATGCCAGTGACTTATTTTGGCTCGGCAGAAGAAGCTGTCTCTGACTCTGGGTGGTGAGTTGAGAAATGTGGTGGAAACTGGGGTGGGGATGATTCCTGAAGTGAGAATCGGATGCTGGATGCAGCTTCCCAGGTCCTTTTGCTTCAGCACTTGTTCTTTCTCCAGGCAATAGAGTGTTAGCAGAAGAAGCCCTCCAGCCAGCATGGCCTTCTGGGATTGCTTTAAGTACAAAGGTGCCTCACTTCAATTCCTGCCCAAGGCAAGGACCTACAGTGGGATACTACATGACACTGTTGTAAGAGGCTGAACACTTTAGCCAAACTCTATTCAGCTCTGAGAAGTCACTTTGGCTTTGGAGTGCATTGTGGTTTGTTGGTGACATAACTCTTTAATTAACTCCTGCTTCAGAAGTGTGAGCCCAAGCATATTCTTTATCAAATACCTTGCATGTTAAACTGGCACAGAATTCCAATCTTGGTTATTCAATATATACTTTGTGATAGCAAGGATTTTGTGACTGTATTGCCCACCCAATACCAAGTTATGAATCTATAATCAATTGATTGCACACATGAGTGATTCTCTGTGAAGAAATCCCATGCCATACAATATGCGTGCTTAAGAAATATTCTCTCGCTTTTCCCCCAAAGGAACCTTACCAATTCATCCAGCTGACTCCACACTCTAGGCAAAAGATGTCCAAATACTATTGAAGCTATTGACATAGGGCCAGTGTCTCAGTCCATTCATATTGACATAAATAACAAAGACTAAGCCTTTTGTAATATAATTTTATTGCCTACAGCTCTAGCGCTTGGGAAATCCCAAATTAAGTGGGTAGCAGGTTCAATGTCTGGTGACGGTCTACTGTCGACAGATGGCATCTTTGTGTTTTGTTTTCTCGTGGTGGAAGAGGCAAGGAGTTTCCTTAGGCCTGTTTAGACTATTGTAATTTTTATTTTGTGTATGTATGTATATGCATGCTCATATGTATGGGGACACATGTTTGTATATGTATGTACATGTGTGTAGAAGCTAGAGGACAAGCTTATGTTTATTGTGGGAGACAAGATCTTCTGTTGGCTTGATACTCTCCTAGTAAGTTAGGCTGCTGGTCATCTTGCCTCAAGAATCCACCTATCTCTACTTCTGCCTGAATTATTTGTGCCCACTTGGTATTTTAAAAGAGGTGTTTGGAGATTAAATTTAGATTCTAATGATCGTGTGCCAGACAAGTTGCTAGCTGCGCTGTGCTTCTAGGCCTCAGGTCCCTTTTATAAGAGAAACAATTTCAAATGTCTTACCTCTTTGTTTTTAGATTCATCTATTTGTTTTATGTGAGTACACTGTCGCTGTCCTCAGACACACCAGAAGATGGCATCAGATTCCATTACAAATGGTTGTGAGCCACTATGTGGTTGCTGGGAATTGGACTCAGGACCTCTAGAAGAGCAGTCAGTGCTCTCAACCGCTGAGCCACCTCTCCTGCCCATACCTCACCTCTTAATACCATTATATAAGGATCTGTAAGAAGACTAAAACATTTAGGCCATAGTCATGGAGTTAACTGAATCCTTAACTAGAAGATCTTAGTTATGGTTTCTATCGCTGTGATGAAACACTATGATAAAAAGCAACTTGGGGAGGATAGAGTTTACTTTAGCTTTCATAGTCCAATACCAGTCTGTTAGCAAAGAAAGTCAAGGTAGGAACTCAAGGCAGGAGCTGATGTAGAAGTCATGGAGGGGTGTTGTTTACTGTCTTGCTACTCATTGCTTGCCCAACCTACCTTCTTACAGAGCCCAGGATAAGTCCAGGGGTGGCATCGCCCACAGTGAGCTGGGGTCTTCTATATCAATCACCAATGAAGATGTTTGAAAAGCTTGCACACAGACCATTTTCATGTGGGAAGTTTCTCAGTTGAGGTTCTTTATTCCAAAATAACTCTAGTCTGTGTCAAGTTGACAAAAGCTAGTCAGTACAGAAGGGTTGGTTAATAATCTGAATCCTGACTAAGCTTCAGCTCATAGTGGACCCACTGTGTTCTCAAACTCTAGTTTAGTGTTTTTCTAAATCTCTGAATGTAGAATTGAAAGAAACATATGGTATCAATACAGTTCTCACAGTAGGTTCTTTAGCTCAAGAGAAAGGACCACCTTGATGGAAAGTCAAACAGAAATCTCTAAAATTGATTTTTCTCTCTACCTCTCCCCTAGAAGACAGATAAGCATCATATCATATACTAAATATTATAAGAAATTAGCACTATTCATGAGGAGTACCTGTTGTGGACATGGTAGTATCTATCATGTTCTCATTTAATTTACCAGTCTGGCCTCTGAAGAAACGAGACACATCCCAGCATGGATGCTAATGTCTCCCTAGCTTCATAGATGGATTCCTCCCTAAATTTAGTTAACCTTCTGTTATCTGTATAGTCTAGCACTTTCCAAGAGCACAAAGCCATACCCAATTAGGACAGAATTACATACCAACAGCCAGGAGGTTCAGAAGGGAGTGGCTCGAGTCTCTCAGGTGAGTGTCCAGTGGCTCTCCTCAGATCCATCAGTCAATGATCTCAGTCTGGGAGTTTCTTGCTCCCAGTTTCAAAGCTGTTCTGATGAAGATCTCCCAGAGTACAGTGTTCTTCAACAGTTGTACTGACTTACTACTTTGATAATGTTGTTATTATTATAGAGTTACATAAATATGGAGCACAAACTCTAGAGGCCTGACAGAGTTATACACAAACGGTCCAGCATACTTCTGACAAAGAACAAGAGGCCTGTCATATTAATAAAACTTAGAAAGGTTCTGTGAATTCTAATTAATTCAGCACGTTTCTTCCATTATGACAAAGGATTCCCACTACTCGTTAGGCTGTTTTTGTTTTTCCTTCAGTGTATTCCACATATATAGAATTCATACATAGAAGGCTTCCAGTTTTTAGACCCCAAAGTAGAAAAGAACTGTGCATAGCAGGTTCACATTGAAAGCATCTGGTAGATTTTCTGATATCGTAAGTACTAATGTTGGAGAAAAATGGCTCATGGTAAATCTCAGTAGGAGAATAGCAACACAGTTGCCTGAGCTTCTAGAGTAAATTCATGTAATTTGAGTTTGGGAATTATGTACATTTGGGAAAATAATTTGGACGTGCTGTTGATCCTGATAGATACAAAGTACTTGGACATTTTGACCATGAAAAAATCAAGCAGCTTTAATTTAGAACATACTATCATAAACCAGGTCCTTTCTGGTCCATACAGTTATAAGGTCAGGCAGGTCCAGCAAAAGTACATTAAGAGAAGGAAATGGAGTGTCTGAAATAAATCACAAACGGAGCAAGGGGAAATGCAAGCCAGCTGTGTGAAGACTTGACTCCATGTCATCCATCACTGTGTACTAGCATTGTCTCAGCTCACAGCCACAGTCATGTGGGATAAGTAGGCAAGGCTCTTTAAGACAAGCTGAGCAAGGAGAAAGGGGAATACTTAATACACATGGGTGGGGTAAGTTATTCTATATCCCTAGCTGGAAGTGAAAGTTTGCATTTGTTTCATCCAAAGTTGCCTTCAAAATCACTTATGAGAGTAATTATTCCTAGCATATGCTTTCTTCTCTGAATTGGTAGGGGTTCTAAGACCAGATATCCAGAGCCCTCACATTTGCGTGTTTGTGGGTTACCTTCCTAGAAGAGCTGACTGCCTTCTAAAGAGGAGGAAAAGAGGTGACAAGGGAAGAAGAATACAAGAAGAATGGCCTGAAGTCTAAATTGTCCAGATACATAGGTAGTGGTGGCTGAGGGGTTAAAATGGGAAAAACAGGAACAAATAGCTTCATGGTATCATGTGTACATGAGTGTGCATACTAGTGTGAAATTTTTCCAACACACTTTAATACTTACCCAGAGGTTTCTTCAGTATCAGAGATCATAAACAAGTAGGCAGAAAAGATGGCGTGGATAGTTCACATCAGCTAGCCTCTGTCACAGCTTACCCTGGTTATAGTGTCATGAGCAGTAGAGTAACATTGTCAAGAAGACAGGGATGGACATATTTCCTGACTTAAAACCATAGACTCTCAGTATAGAGTAAGACCTTTAAATGTTGCCATTGAGTATCACTTTACCAAACACTCAAACCTAGTCTCCAGTTACTGATACGGTGTTATTAGAATACTATTTGGTATTCAAGCTGACTGCAGTGAACCAACTAACCTTGGGAATGATTAATAGTCATTGATAAAACAATTATATCTAAGATATTGATATGCTTTACTTGCCTGTGAAGACTCAATACATATCCATGGAATTATAGTTTTTGATCTACCAGCATAGGGCAATACAGATATGATAACCCGGATCCCAAACAGCAAAGACTCAGAGTGAATAGATGATACAATCATACAATGGTCAAAAATTGCATCTTATCACCTAGACATAGCAAAATGTGAATGGATTTCAGAAGGCATGCTAAAAAGCACTAGTTTATAAGAGATACTTTATGTGGATGATGCGCCAGTGCCTGGAACATAGATGATACTTTGAATCACAGATCAGCATCCAGAGCTCTGTCCCCAGTGGTCATAACACATGAAACTCTAAATGAACTATGCAAAGTAGGAATAGTCTAATTACCATCACTCCTTGTTGGATCACTGAACAACAACAATAAAAATGTATGCTTTCTCTCTCACACTGGGCTCTGTACGTTTAGCAATCCTGGCCACACAAGTCAGAGTATTTTAATCAAAGGATACAGTTAAACTGCATGGAACTGTAAGACAGAAATTCCCTATGTTCTTTCATGATTCATGTGTCTAGAAGCCAGCAGAAAAGTAGGGATGTTATATTTTCAGGGGGAACTGGTCATTCTTCAATGGTTGTATTTATACAACAGGGAAGGATAAGACTGTGTTTAACATCCAGGGTGTCTTTTGGTAGTCCCTTGCCTCATGCTGGAAGAAAATGCACAATTAAGTGTCATGGGACTAAGTTTCATAACACACGCTGCCTGAGGATCTGGGTCACTAACCCATATGAACAAAGGTACTACCAGAGGAGGTTGCAGGCTCTGACATGCATAATGGTTCTGAGACCAGTTCCAGCAGCATGGGCTATCACGTGGTCCCATTATCCTTCACCCTGTAAGTTTCCTCCATGAAAAAGAAACATGACTCCAAGAAAGCCTGATGGTTTTTCTCCTTGAATGTACAGTTGGCAGAATAAGGACATGACTTATCAGCAAGTTTTCTTCTCCTGGAAAGACATCTTACCCTAGATACTGTGAATGCTATCAGAGGAAAGCCTTCACTGTCTCCTCAGCTGCAGAGGGTCACCTGCCCCAAGTTCATGGCCACTCCTCAATATAACTGGCATCCAGTGAACATTCGGTGACAACTTCATATAGTTTGCTATTTCAACAGAAATTGAGAGCATTTTGGCAGACCATGGTAGCTCTGGATTTTCTTGTGGTACTGGCTGAAGTTTTCATTGAGTTGTATAACTATTGGATTTCTCCTGACATTTTTCTTTCAGATGTATATCCCAAAGGCACACTACAGTAAGCATCCTGCATGCTAAAGTCTACCTAAGATTCTGCCTTCTAGAAAATCAAATTTTCTTTTCAAAATAATTCCATGTATATTGTCTTATTTTCTCTTTGAATTAACCCTGTGAGCTAGGCAAGGAATATTTTATTTTGTGATGAAAAGGGGCCTAGAGAAGTTAAATGTGGCTTTCAGCATTTAACAGTAGAACTCACCATTGACAGGCCCACCTACGACACACCCACCATGTCTGCTTTTCTTATGCTACCATGTGTCTTTTCTGTGCAGAAGGATCCAGGCTAGGCTGTATTCATCCTTCTGCTGTGCAACATGCCCAGATCTTAAGGCTCAGTCTCTCAAAGGGCTCTGGGAGATGTAGTCACATCACCAACAAGGCAATTTATAACCAGTAAGAGAGGGATGTTTTAATGATGCTTTTATGATATATTGATCCTATATCACAGAAAGTATTAAAAAGTTTTAATTAAAAGCGTATCATGCTAATAGAATACAAAGGGTGTCACTTACAAGGAAAAAACCTAGTGATTTAGAAGGCGTATCTAACTTCAGGATCGTCTTGTAGATAACATAAATCAAAACTAGCAAGAGATTTGGTGTTAGGAATTGCACAGGTAACTCACTGATCTCAAGGCTAGGTGTACCCTGTTGTTGAGGGTGATAGTCATGTGAATGTCCAAGATGCTCAACTGATGGCTTGATTTTATGAAAGTATGCTTTCATTGTATTTCATTCATTTTCTTTGTAAGCATGCCTCTAAAATGACTATATCCATCCTGTATCCTGAAAGAGAGATGGGAGACTGTGAATCTGTGTGGGGTAAGAAACACTGGACATATCCAGAGATGTGCTCTATGTTAGTAGATCTGAAGTTTAAATAAGCTTAGCTTCACTGTGTGTGTCACTGTCTCTATGCTCTTTCTTATCTGAAAGTGAAAAGAGACCAGGATACTCACTGATCCCTTCCAGTGCTCAGCCATGCACCACTCACCCCTGGCTTTCTCAGTTTTCCTTGCTTGAGCTGCTTTGGATTTCTGACTTTACACAGACTAGAAAGAAAGTCCAGAACTTACACTATAAGTATCAGAAGTGATGAAAGAGGAGGTAACATCGTGGAGTGACTGCAATTTACAGGGAATGACCTGTATAGATGTAGTTACACAGACAGAACTAGAGCCAATGGTACCATGACGATAACGGAACCTCATCATGCTCTTTTATTGAGAGGTTTAATGAAGTCATTCATACAAAGGGCTTTGAGTTTATAATTAATGCTCTGGGACTGCAACCTCTGTCCTCTATACCTAGCATGTTTTAAATGTTCAAGAGAATGAAATCAAATGAAAATTTCTATATCCCAGTTTCCAAAAGGAGACTATAACATGTACTACCCTAATGGTAAGCATGCATTATCTCTGTAAAATTAAGTAAATCAGCAGCAGTGATGCCCAGTGGTTAGAGAATAAATTATTATTTAAATTCAAACAAGAATAGCTTCGATTAACTGTAGCATTTGACTACCCAATGGTGTATTTGAAAATATGGAGATATGCCATTGACACTTGCTTTCTGCCTACTTTAGCAGTTACCCAAGCTCCAACATGTATCTTCTGTATTTCTCTTATTTTTCTGCAAGTAGAGGTATCCAATATTTGTATGATGAGCAGTTATGTTACTTTTACTTTAACACCTGTCAGGAGTTTGAGAATAAGAGGAATGATCAAATGTGACTGGATTAGGAAAGAACCTAACTCAATTACAGCTTCTCCCCACGACTGGACTCTAACAACCACAGAGAGACAATGTACAGTAACAGATTGTGAACAACACAGCCTCATATAAGTAGGTGAGCAAGGACATGTGGGCCCTTTCCTTTATCATTTTCGATCATGCACAGTGCTTACCCCTATGTCCAAACCCAAAGAGAGCATCTGTTCTAAAGGCTCTAAGGAGGACAATCTGCAGATAGAATCAGTAATCTGCCTATGGGCAAAACAGACACCAAAGTATCATTTCCTGGGAAGGATGTGAGTCTAAGAGCCCTACTAAAACAGCAGCCATAGATGGAGACACTGAGCCCTGAATGCACTCTTAAAGTAGACTGGCTGATCTCTCCAGGGCAAAATGCCAATGGCTGTCTAGAGATCCTGGTGCTTTCCTCCCTGTTTAAATATAGGTATCCCTGAGAAAGTTAGCACTAAAGAGGTTTGGGGGGGAAGACATTGAATGCCCAACAGTAGAATAAGATTTGAGAGCAAGGATTCAAAATGAGGAAGGAGAGATCTTGAAAATGAAGACATGCTTTCAGGAGAAAAACGTCTTAGGAACAAAATAGGAGGGTTGAGTTAGAGTCTGCTCATGTCAGCATTCCATGCAGCAAAGCCTGGAAGCATTTTCTTAGCTGTTGTTTCCAAGGAAGTTAATCATACAGCAATGGCCACCACCTGGCATTTAGTATGGAGCAGTATGGTAACTGGGGACTTCAAAGTCCGGCAAGATTAAGGAATGTTCAAAGGTAGCAATGCATTGTGGGGTCAGAGATCTGTTACCTCATGTGTAAAATGACATTTCCTTGACTGCTTTTTCACAGGATGAAGTGAGAGGACACAAGCAAACAAGATGGTGCCAGGGCTGCAGCTCTGCATAGCTTCACATAGACTCTGATGTAGGGGACCTCTACCAGGGTCAATGTACTACCTAGGAGATTCCTGTCAATAACTGGCACATGATATGTGCTCAGTAAACATTAGTTTTTCTCCCTTATCTTTAGGAAGCATTTAGTTTCTCTATTTCATCCAGACTTTGAAGCAGCAATCTGTCTTCTATGATAAAATAAAAATATGTTTGGATCCATCTTTATCTGACAAAAGTTCTAGTGTAATCTTATTACCACCACCACTACCTTCTAAGAAAGCACTTGGAGTCCATAGTATTCTCTGTGTCTGCACTCTGACAATGTGTTTGACACTCTTTAATTAATTAGTTCCCTTCTAACTCCTGCATGCTGGGACCTGCTGGCCAACTTTGGCATGTTTTCCAAGTCAGTGCCCCCTGGGTGCTGCACGCATGTTTTGTGACTAGTGTAACCTGTCAGCACTTCCCTTCAGGGGCTTTAACTTCACCCATTCAAGTCTGTTTTCTTCTTCTCTGACAGGATCTGGCAAAACCTCATTCTTTTTCAACAGAATTCCAAAAAGCATACCAACTATCCAATTGCTTTTCTGATTATGCCTAGAATAGAAGAGGTCTAATCCCACATTGAAAACCATGCTATACAATGACTGTTGACATCAGAACAGCAAACATTGCAAAGCTATTAAAAGAATGGCAGACTGTGGTAATATTTTAACTGTGCCTAAGGGGGTCTTAAGTTAAGAGAGGGTTTACTTATAAGATTATAACAGCAGACATCGGGTTTAAAGAAAATGCTATTTATCCTACCAATCACACCTTGGGTATGCAATGCTTTCTCACAGCCTAGTTGTCTATACTGCTATGTTGAACAGTACCAACACAGAGGTGGATAAAAAGGGGAAAGTCAGCAAGCTGGAAGTTAACAGAACTTCCAGGACTGTCTTGATGGAGGCAAGAAGATTACTATGAGCTCAAGACCTATCTGGGCTACTTAGTTACAGGCCAACCCAGCCTAAAGTGGGAGACTGTCTCAACACACACACACACACACACACACACACACACACACACACACACCCATACACAAAAACAACCAGGGAGCGGAACAATAAGTCTCTGACTCAGCTCCATCTTTATGTACTTCTCATCCTTCAAGATCAGTGCAAAATAAACTTTCTTTATGTTGTTTATTCTTCATAAGCGATACATTACTCTACAAACCCTACAGCTTATTGTGCTTATCTGTAGTTTTTAAATGAAGGATCACTTAAAGTACTTATCAGCATGACAATGTCTCCTGTACTATAAAGTTCCCAGAATACGCATGGGTTTTTTTTTTGTTGTTGTTGTTCTTCGTTTTTTGTTTTTATATATCTATACTTCTGGCACTTAGTGGAGTCTCCGATCTGATGCTCAATGAATACAGGAAGAGTGGATGGATGAATGAAGGACTACAAAAGGATATGGAAGTTGAGTTCTAGGAAAGTACAGTACAATATTGATTTTATGTAACTATTTGACTATCCAGATTAGAGATTAGAACAGGGCTTTTCTAGCAAAGCCATCACTGTAGTCTGTACGGACTACTATGACACGATACTGAATGATGGGTACACAACAAGATTTAGTTTTCATGGTTCTGGACACTGGGAAGTTCACAATAAAAGAATAAGAGATTTGAAGTTTGAAGAGTGTTTGCGTATTGGTTTATAAGCAGAAACTTCTGGCTGTGTCCTCCTGTGATTAAAAAGAGAGAGCCAGGGGTCTCATATAATTACATCCCCCAAAGACCTTACACCTGAATACTTTCACATCATGGATTAAGTTTCATTATATTAATCCGGGCATAATTGAACACACAAGCCAACTGGGTAGTGGTGGTGAATGCCTTTGATCCCAGCACTTGGGAGGTAGAGGTAGGAGGATCCCTACAAGTTCAAGGCTAGCCTGATTGCAGAGTGAGTTCCAGAACAGCCAGGGATACACAAGAGAAATCTTGTCCTGAAATGCCAAAAACAAAAAACAAAAAACCAAGCCATAGCAATTATGGTGTGTGTGGTGGCGATATATGTGCATGGGCAAGTGTATGCATACATGTGTGTGTTTCACTATTTGTCTTAACTGGAATTTTTATTGCTGTGATAAAACACAGTGATCAAAAACAATAAGAACCCTAAGACAAATAATAAAATACATACATGCACATACACAGGCGTGTGTGCATGCGACATACACACATTGCAAAAAAGGAGAGCTTGTTTCAGCTTATAATTTGAGTATACTCCTTCACCAAGGGAAATCATGGCAAGAACTCAAACAGGGCAAGAATTTGGAGACAGGAGATGATACAGAGACCATAAAGAGTGCTGCTTACCAGATTTTACCTTATCACTTACTCAACCTGCTTTCTTACATATCATAAGCAGAAAATCTCCCATAAGAATCGCCAATCAAAAATGCACCACAGGCTTGCCTACAGGCTAATCTGATGGAAGCATGTTTAAATTGTGTTTCTTTCTTTTAAAATGATTGTAGCTTATGTCAAATTGACATAAAACTAGCCAGCATATGGCTGAACTACTATTTGTTTCCAGAACATTCTTTCAACTGAAACTTGTGTCTATTAAACAACAACTCTTCTTCCCTTCCTCCAAGCTCCTCATAATCACCAATCTGACTTTATTTCTATGACTTTCTAGTCTAAGAATCTTACAGAGTGCAGCCATACAGTAGCTTCTCTTTTGTGTTTGGTTTATTCCATTTAACATAATGTCTTCAAAGTTGACTCATGCTAGCATGTGTCCAAATCTGTTTCTTTTTGAAGCTGAAAACATCTGTATGTATCTGTATGTATAGACCCAATATTGGTTATCTATTCACAAGCTAATAGCTCTTGAGATGTTTCTACATTTTGGCTGTTGTAAAATTTTGTGATGAACATTAGTCTAAAATATCCATTTGAGTCCCCACTTTTAGTTATTTTGTATATAATGTCCATTTGAGACCCCACATTTAGTTGATATTGAAGAAACTTATTTTATTGATTATATAAAATATCTCAAGTCCTGGGCAAGCTGGGAGCCATGATAAACTCAGTGTTAATTCTTTATATCTTAAATGTTAAAAATGTGAAGATTACTCAATCTACATCTAGATGAACTCTTCAGCTGTACTCAGAGCATCTGCCCCATATAAGCTCTGTGCTAGGTGTTTGGTATATACCTATCTATGATGCAATATTAGAGTAGAAGGAGAAAGTTCTGTTGAACAAGGACACTAGATGAAACATACATAACAGCACAATACAATCAGAGGAAGAGAGGAGGGAATGACTGATGTTGGTGAGTTTAAAGGGTTATTGGTGGAAGTTCACTGAATCTTCACAATCATAGAGATGGCATTTAGGCAGGAAATAAGAATTCCTGCAAAGCACATTCTAGCAAAATGACTGAGAAACTCATATTCAAACACAAGAGAAAAGGAAAAGCTATGGTGTATACTTTAATCTTCCTCAAGCTTAAATTGTGAGCAAGCATCAGAAAACATGTCTGGAGAACCAAGGTAAGCCATGAAGCGTCTTAGGCCTAGGCTAAAGACCTTGAGTATTATACTCTACTCTAGAAGCAAGAGGAACTACTGTAGGATTTGCAGCAAGAACATGGCAGGATGAGTTTGGTGCTTTACATAGATCCCTCTGAACTGTGGGTGTGGGATAAATGACAGAAAATGGTGGTTATCTGGGTGTTAGGACTATTAGTCTTTGCAACAGAGAGAGCCACTGAGAATGAAGAGTGAAGCAGAGGCAGAGACTTGGTGACTGGGTAACTGATTGTGGAAGAGGGAGGGACACTAATAGAGAAAGTAGTCAGAGGTGACCTGAAGGTTGTTGGAAGGTTAAATGGGCTATCACTAGGCCTATTTCCTGGGGAACTGGAGACTTAGGAAGAGGAGGCTGGGGAATGAGAATGATGAACTCCATTTTGAGCATATTGACTACAAGGTCTAAAAGAGAAATTTAACAAGAATTCAAAGTTAAAGACATAAATTTCTGCTCAAACTTGGTTGACTTTAGAAGAAATAAGCCACTCTAGTCATTTTATGCAATGAAATAAGTATTTATGTAGTGGACTTAATATTGGCAAAATCATGAGGAAAGTTGAAGAATTCAGACCTAAGTGGACTTGCAGAAATAGTATGTATGAGATAGAAAAGTCATAAACATAATGTGACAGAAAGACACACTCTCCATCACAATCGGGAGGCTCAATTGAGTAAAGTGGAGACCACTTCCATATACACTTTATGTTAGTCTAGTTCCCAGACAGTAGGATAAAAAATACTCTGACAAATGAATTTTAAGGAAGAAAGGGTTTCTTTGGTTATAGTTACTGGTTGCAAGCTACTACAGGGTTGAAGAGAGTCAAGGAAGTAAAAGCTTGAAAAAGCTGGTCACATTCCTCCATATTGAGAGAAAGCAATGAATTAATGTATACATTCTAATTGTTAGCTGTCTTCTCCTTTTTATTCAGCACAGGCCCAAGCCCATGAAATGGTTTTCATCCTCACTCAGGGTGGGTCTTCTCAACTAATTACCCAATTAAAAAGAATCTCCTCACTGGCCTGCCCACAGGCCAACATAATCTAGACAATTCCTCATTTAAATTCTCTTCCTAGATGTGTCAAGTACATAATCAAAACTAGCCTTCACATGCCTCTACATATAAGAAGCTAATGATCAGATACAATAAAATGTGAAGAGTCTGGTGCTCCCATGATTGTTTTTGCCAGCAGCAACCATCAAGTATAACAAGCAGATGGCACTGGCCTTCTTTCAGCTTTTCAAATCTTATATATCTATATTTTCTTGACTGTGATGGTGGTTTTAAAGCTGAATATATGAGAAACCATTGAATTATACATTGCTGTAAGTGGGTGAATGTTTTGGTATATCGGTTATATACCAATTCAATTGGAAAAAGTTAATCTACCCCCTTAATTCTAGCTGCAAGGGAGTCTGAGAAGAATAATGTGTCACTTTACAATTTTGTACAAAAAGATACAATATAAAGATGCTGAAGTGAATATTGAGCAAACAAAGTTTTGGTGTTTTTACAGGGATAAGTGTATTTTCCAAGTGGTAATATGTAAAAAGAATGAAAAGGCAATTGAAAATTTGATGCTAATATTTCAGAAAATGCAGAAAAATAAGTTCTTAAAATGAGACAGAAAAAAATGGCTAAGATGACAAATTATGAAGCACAAACACAATCCTGGAAGCCAAAAGGAAAATATCAGTGTAGGAAGGTAGAAAAGTAATTAATGTGCACCACTACATAGGTAGGTGGACTGGATAAGTCCCTTATGTGCATCTTGGGACTCTACAGAAATACTTATTATTATACCTACTTAGTTGTTTTCTGGGAAATCAATCAAGACAATTCATGTAAAGTCATTCAATTTCAAACTACATATCACTTGTATCAGTGTTACCTGTGATTATTTTGAAAATATATTATTGATTTATTTTTCTCTCCTGGAAGCTTATAGGGCACCTTAAGATACTATGAGAGCTAGCTGCAGAGAGTAAGCCTCTACCTTAGCTCCAGCTGAATATCTCTGAGTCCCATGACTGAAGGGTATGGTGTCTCCAGCAGTAGGGACTTACCTCTAACTTCTGGGGAGCAACTAAAAGTAACAATAACAACAACATGCATTGTTCTAGGGAGTCTCTTGGACCCTCCTGACAAGAAACTTGAGAGGAAGTTTGTCATGCCTGGCACTGGGGATTTTGTTACATAGTCTTAGGCTTAGGTGTGGGAACATTGTCTAGTATAGCTTCATTTAAAGTATATCTACATGTGTGTGTGTGTGTGTGTGTGTATGTGTGCACATGTTTAGTATACATATATAAGTTTATAAAGTATATATTGTGTAAGTTTATGTGTATATGCATATATATATATATATGTTTTATAGCTATGCTTTCAAGTTAGCATATAAAATAATGTTTCTTTATGGCTTTTCAAACACCCTTAGTGTTATCTCCCATTCCTCCGTCTTTCTTCCCAGTTAAAGCCTCCAATGGTTTTCCCCTTTCCCATGTCATAGCACCTGTGTCTTACTGTCTCCTCTGTGGTGCTCTTTCCTCCTCATGGGAAATATAATTTCTAACTGTATTTAAATATTTATCTTTATACCCACAGATAAATGTAGCTCTCAGCTCTCATCAAAAAAGCTTCTTACTTACAATAAATAGAAGCTATTACAGAGATCACACCTGTTCAAAATACAGAGTAAATGACTTCGGGGTAACACATCTTAACCAATACAACCTACAATCTACAATACAATACAATCTACAATGCTACCCTAACAACTGAGGCTCATAGAATACTGCAGAAGAGACCGTGTAAAGATTGTAAAAGGACCAGGATACCTGCTTCTTGATAGGATCTTCTAGACACAAGGAGATGGTGTACATATGAAATCTCAGCAATAAACTAAACAAGATCCACATATTGACAGCATCAGATAACCTGGTAATGTGGTTAGAGAAACTTCCCAGATGAAAAGCTACAAGGAATCAATGGCTGCAGAAAGAGGGGGAAATCAGTTCCCCATCTCTGGGGATAAGCCCCCTGATAGGGTATCTAACACAAGATAGTCAGATCAAAACACATGTACATATGAGCAAAATTAATCCACATGTATATATGTGTGTATGTGTGTGCTGTGTGTGCATCTATATATAAACTTATAAATGTAACAATAGTTATAGAAGAAGGAGTCTTGAGACTGAAGAGAGAAACATGGGATGAGTTGAATTGGAAAGAGGAAAGAGTTGTAATCATGTAAATACAGTGTTCACAGATGACATTCTCAAAAAAAAAAAAAAGGTTTTTAGTTGTAAATAAGTTCATGTAGCCTCTACAACCAATTTATTCCTTAGAGTTAGGATATTTTCTAACCAACCAACTCGAACAAAAACTCTCACCACAAATTCAATAGAAATAAGGAATGTCTTCTCATAGAAAGCAATATATCATCCACATGCATACATGTGGACAGCCACACAGCATCCTCATTAACAAAGATCTGAGAATTGATCAACAATGCAATCTACTTCCCACTGCATTCCTACATGGTCATGGTCAGGCAAAAGATACAGGTTCCTAAAGCCAGCGGACACGTGGAGCACTGCTCCAGGTCTTACCCTCATCCCCTCGGGTCCCATTACAATCCTTTCTGGCATCTCATTTTCTGACTCTCACACACAGACAGCCTGCGTGCCTAGGAGTAGGATTCCAATCATCCCACTTCTCAGGCATTCGGCTACATTTGTAACACACCAGCTGTTTCTGAGAACACATTCTTAATATAGGAACAGCAAGATATTCTGCTGTCACTGTCCTAGGCCATGCCAGAGCTCTGTCATAGTGGTGTATCATATTGAAGAACAAAATCAAAGCTGGGTCTTCAGAGTACTTGCTCAGAATCTCTTTCTGAAAGTCCCAACCCATCTTGGCTCATTCTGGTCAAGTGATGTAGGTCTGGAGGTGCTTTGGAGGACAAGATGAGGTAAGATGGGATCCAGACACAATTCCCCAGCAGTCCACAGGGGTGGAAAATAATGAGTGCAGAGTCATAGCTGACTAGACACTGTTTTCAGACAGTCTCTATACAGTGGCTACCATGTACTGCCATTTCAAAGACCTCTGCTAAGAAAAGCAAATTAAAGTGGATTCTTTGGTCTAGAAATAGAGTGCACCCTCTCTACTTAGTTGGGATGCACCATTCATCACAAGGGTCACTTGACATTTGTTGACTTTGTATTTGAGGGAATGTGCTGTTTAATAGTCTGGACTTGGAGCCAGGAGTCTTAGATGACTGGATTCCTGGATCTGCCTCTTCCTAGCTACAGAAACTTAAATAAGTTCCATGCCCTCTCGGTCCCAAATGTTCTTCTCTCTAAAAGAAAAAAAACTCATGCAAAGTGCTGAGCACAATGTTTGGGCCATAATAATCCTACTGTAAATGTAAGCCCTTATTATTCACTATTGCAATTTTACCTTAAGAATTTGCAATACTTTAGATCATTTTAAGTATTTATTTATGGCATATATGAAAAGATAAGCTACTCTCCTCAATATTAGTAATGTTCTGAACTGCAATGAATGGGGACAAAAGCACATATAATCATACTTTGAGGGGACTTTACACTGCAGTTTAAACTACATTTACTTTTACGAAGTGCATACTTTGTGTTAGTGTTTGCTAACTGGAATGCCCTTAGGGGTCTTTCTCCAAATGGGTGATCCCATCTGCCTTCTTTGGCAAGGTGAATCTCTTCAACAAAATAAAGCTTTGGTGACATGGAAGAAAAGGTGACTAGTAATAAAATAAGGGACTGTGTCTCTGGATGGAAAGTGTGCCAGTGTTTATTAAAACACAAAGCTCTTGCCCTGTCCTAAGCCCAAGTAAAGCTGCGGACTTCCATTTGCTTTTAAATGACCTCCATCCATGCACCGCTACGAGATACTGACTGGAACAATATTTTGTTAGGGTTCTTTTCATAATTTGGTTAAAATATTAAGTAGAGGTCCCTGATAATGTTAGGCTGAACTAAATTTGAAATTTTTCTTTTGGTCAAACATATATCAAGGTTGTGAATAAAGTTCAGCTCTGGCCATTTGCTCCATTCTGCTAAAACTTAAAAACTGAAGAAAGTACACACTGTACATCACAGAGGCCTCATCCCTAAATATTATACACATACACACACACAATATACTCATATGCACACACTCCCCAGACACTCACACACATGCACACACTCGCAATCACACATGTACACATACATGAAAACACATCACACACTCATACACATGCATACATATACCACGGTCATACACATACATTGATAAATACTTGCACACACATTCACACATGCATACACACCTGTATACACATGCAGACATATGTACACACATAGATCTCATACACACTCACAAATACACTTACATATACATACAAACTCATATACACTGACACACATGCAAACACATACACACACACACACATACACACATACACACACACACACACACACACACACAGTGTTCCCTTTCTGGATCTGGATCAGCCTACTTCCAGTAGCTAGATATGATAATCTGGAAAAAGCTGGTGTGGACCTCAAAAGAACAGATTTCATAGGGCTCAGCACACTGGTCCCCTCTGAAAATAAATCCAAAAGTTCCCTCACAAAGAAACAAACAACCAAGTGAGAAGATCATTTCATGCTGCAAAGACCCCAGAAGGACTCCAGGCACAATAGTTGCTTAGATCTAGATCTCAAGAGCATTTCAAAGAAGGAATATATCAAAAGTATAATTGATTTTCTGAGACGGTCAGGTCAACTCCCAGTATGCACCTGTTCCCTCGGAAGAAGAGTGAAGAATTCTTCCGTCCTGTTTCCTACACCCAAGCATTGTTTACAAAGATCATTTATGGTCTTCACATCATCATTCATAAAAATGTCCTGTTTATCTACTTGTTTTCCAGACTATCGTCTTTTCTTATTAGAATGAAAACACAAAGCAGAAACCTTTCCATCTTATTTGTCACCTGCCACCTTCCCTATCCCCAGAATCTATGTTGGAGCCTAATACATTGTAGGCAGACAATGAATATTTTCAACTGGATGAATATGTATTTACCAACTTACCCAACTAACCTCAGGGGTTTGGTTTTTATGGCCAAATGCAGCTTAGGAATAGAACAGAATTGAAAATTTTGTATTTAAGTATATTTTTTAATACAACATTAGAAACCATGCTTTGGAAGGCCATAGCATGCAACTAATTTCCCCCAAATTAAAATTACGTTATGTAATCTTGATGTTCTAAAATCCAGAGGCCAAATGGAGATGTGCTAATGAGGACATGCAACAGCAAATGCTAAATCATATGAGCCCCAACTCTCATTTCTCATTCACATCAGTTCCCATGCATGTTGGAAGGTGTGTGCAATAGATAGGAGAGTGGAGAATGGCCCAGAAGTGGCTCTGTGTGCTGCCAATCAGAGACCAGGCTTATTACATTCTATGGCCCATATCCTCCGGCGACAGTTTCTCTTCTCCCCATCAGTGGAAGAGAAGGGTGAGTGGGTACACACCACCAGATTCTGGTGGAAGCCAGACACAGATTCTACTCAGAAGATAACCACAAGCCACTGCAAGGGAAGCTGGTCTTGAAAGACACAGGAAGCAGGGCTTGCTACTGCACTAGGTGGCCACAGCATTCCCGTTGTTTGGTCTTTGGAACCCTGTAAGATAACGCTTTTCTTTGGAAGTCTCCGAGCTTTTGTTTGATCTATCAAGAGCACTTCTTAAAATAAATCAAGCTGAAATTTAAAGTTCCATTGATTATACTTCCTTTGCCATATTGTATTGTGTAACAGGATAAGTTTGGTGCCAATTAGAAACGTATTTCCCAAGTTTGTAACCAGGAACAGCCCCAAAAACAATGAAAATGGATTGATGCAGAATGGTTAAAACAACAACAACAAAACCAGATGTATTGTCATCCTTAAGATGCTACCAGAAGTCATCAGACTCTAAAATTACTTGTGCTCACTATGGCAGGATGCATATTGACATTATAGCCCACCACATTCTCTTAGGCTTTGTATGTTATCACTGGGCTTTGAGGCTGCTGCCTCCCAAGCTAAAGAGATGTTTGAGGTTAACAAACCAAACCACATTTAACTGTATGAGTGAGTGTGTTTCTGTCCAGAGACTTGAGCTCACCTTTACTTCCCTCACCCACACTTTTGCTGCCCTGAGCAGCTCCGGATGCTAGCCAGTATTTCCCCTGTGGTCCTCCAGACAGCAAGCAATGCAAGACAAGGACCTGGAAGCAAATCAGCCTCCCAGGGTTTTGGCCACCCTCAGGGAAGCAAGAGCAGTGCAGACATATCAGGAATAGTGAATCTGGAGAACAAGGGCAGGGCACTGTGTGGAAGAACAACAAAGCTTTGGATCCCCAAGTTCAAGAGCTTGTGCCAGTGGCAAGCTGGATAAACCTGGCCCGACATTTCAAATGCTCATGAGCTTCTGTTTCAAAGGGTGATTTTTTTGTTGTGGTTTTTGCCCCGCTAGGTGGATTCTGGGTTGAGTGGCAGTACCAGACCCTCAGGGAAGCTGAATTTTTGTACGAAAATGATCAGAATTGGTACCTTGCAGGCAGGTGCCCAGTGCTAACCTCCCATCCTGGGTATACCCTTAGGATTCATATTAATGCTGACTCTGCTCTTCATGTCAAAACCACATCAGGATTTAAGAAAAAATTATCAAAAAAGAGGTGAGCACGATGATAAAGCTGTGCATATGTGGTTGGAACTTCACCTCCAGCCCAGTCAGGTTCTCTAGTCTTTCCACTCCCATAGCTTGGGTGCCCCACCTCAACTCTGCCTTGCCTGTGGCCTGGGTCATAGCTGCTGCCGGACTTCTATCACCAGAGCTGCCTATAAACCAGACATGGATGCTCCTGCTGCCCCTCCCAATCTCTAAGAAGCCAGGAGTGTCATGTGCCCATGCATGGGCAGAGGCACACTCCTGGGCAAGTGCGCTTCCTGCATTTGCTATGTGCTGCAGCACAGAGTCTGCAGTTATTGGGGTAGCCAACCTCCACAGCCCTTGACATTCTTTGCTCCTCCAGGAGACAGTAATACATTACAGGTGTTATAACTTTTCCTTGGAATCAGACTGCCTGGGGAACTGTAAATCTAAATCATGGCTGCCCTCAGGAAACCCGTGGGCCTGTAAACACAGAGAAATGAGTGAGATGAAAGCATCCGAGGGAGAAAATGAATCTCAGGCATCCCACTGAAGTCTATTTCATTTTTACAGGCCGGTCACCCCCCTGTGGCAGGGGCAGCGCCTGGGAGGGACAGGCTGTCTTCTGACTGACAGCTGACAAGTGAAGCTCTTCATGGAAGCCTTAGCTCTCAGAACTCATTGAGAGAAAAGAACTACAGCATATTTTAACTGTCCCCTGTTAGCCAAGGAGGATTCAATAAGTTTTTGATGGGAAATTGGGCCTGCCCAAACATGCATTTGTAATGAAGGCCATTCTTAAATGTGGCACATTCAGGTGCCCAGACTATGAGAGTGAGGAAAGAGAGAAGAGAGGGGGAGGAACATAAAGAAAAGAGGAGGGAAGAGAAGGCGCTGTCCTGAAGATTCACAGCTCTGTTGTGTATCTCGGGCCCCTACAAAGGCATGGCTGCCAGTCAAAGTAAGATGGCCCAGCATTGCGAACACCTCATCCTGGACCCAGACAGGCATACAACACGAGCGAGGCCATCATTGCATAATGACCAGAGGCTGTTTAATGTAATAATCTGAATGTCCCAATAGCCAAATCAAATTTCTTCTGCCATGAATGAGAACGTTTGAACCCTGTCACTAACAAGAATGATGTCATTTCCTTTCAAGGAAGAAGTTGGACCTAATTCTATTTTGATTTTTACTATTGTTATTTTTTTTTAACTTTAATGAAAACCATTTTGCCTTTCGTAACCTAGACGATTGATTGATTGACTGAATGGCTAACTCAAGTCAGTGTGAACGAGGTTTAGATGAATTGCCAAATGCCTATAAGTATATCTCAGAGTCACTTCTGTCCTGACAGAATTCTATAATGAAATCTGAAAGCAATTTTTAAATTCTTAGTCCATCCTGCCCCCCCCCCCACACACACACAACTCATGTTTTTCATATTCTGGCAATGAGAGCAAAACTGCAGAGGCCTGGGTTTGATTGTTTTGGTTTGGTTTTTAGTCACCTGGACTAGCTTGTAGTGTAAATAATATCCTAAAGCACTGGAAATTATGCCTTCATATTTCAGGTTCCAGGTTGTTGCTGTAGAGACAGGAGAGTGTCAAGGGTAAGGGCTTTGATTTGGGAGCCAGACTGTCTTGAATCCAATTTCTGCTTTCTCCCTTGCTTGATATGCAATCTTTGGCAAATATCTTAACACCTCCGTGCTTCAGTTTTCTTCTCTATTAAAGGCTATATCAATAATAGCAATGCTCTCAGCTAGCAAAACACACAAAGTATGTAAGAGAACCTGGGATTTAGCAGGCAATGAATGCGATCCTTCATTACAGCTTGTGACATTTTTTAAAATTTTACATTTCTTTTGAATAACCATAAGGAGTATTCATAATAATTCAAAATAAAAATTACAAAATATGATATTTCATCTAAGAAATTTGTTTCCTGCTCAGCCATCAGGGTAGAACATAGGTGATCGCTGATTTTAGCTTTACATGTGATACCCAGTGTGACTTTAACCAAAAATGTTCTCTTCCTACTGGGAGAAAACTTCCTTTTCCTGAATATAGGCGAGGAGAGGTTTCTGGGGACCCTTCCCCTTTGCCACATCACTGCAGGGAGCTTCCAAGGCTGCCTCATTCCTCTGTCCCATCTCTTTACTTTCCTGGAATGGAACACTTGCTGGATCCCAGGGCAGCTGATTCTAAATCACCGGAAAGGAGAGGACACTCCTGTGATGAACCTTGCAGTTTCCAAGGCATTCTGGTGAAGAATACCAGGGGAGGAAGAGACCAAAGAAAGGTACCCAGAATTATATGGAAATATAAAATGACAGAAGATCAGACCCCTTAAGAATCCTACAGAACGTAAGGGCTAAACATCATGGCCTTAACAGCTACCTTCTAGATGACTGTGAACATACACACACACACACACACACACACACACACACACACGCGCGCACACACACACACACACCAATAAACCCAACATGATTTTGTCATAACTTATTTAATGAATGCATTTTATATCATTTAGTTTTCTCACTATCAACCACAGGATCATTTCCTCCAATTCTTAGGTAATGCTATTCAGACAAGCATAAGTAACTTCTCATCCTAAGAAGTTGGAAGGGTTCAAATGTTGAGTGTAACTCCAGACCTGTTCTGTTCATATTCATTTCATCAGGCAGGGATCAAAACAGAGATTAGAGCACATGCAAAAGTTGACTTTCAGCACAGGAAAATTAAAACTTGTTTTTGGTCTTCTGAGACCATTTGATCAGAAGATTTTAAGTTCAGCTTATTTTTCCAGTTTCTCCTATCTGCACACATGCAGCTTCTAAAGCAAAATAGCATTTATCATGAGAAGAAAAGCATTTAATAATGAGGGCTCACAGTACAGACCACTTACAACGAGCGCACGCTCTGTCCTAGGATTTCCTCTGAACTTAGTGTGTTAATCCTCAGGCCTTCTTTTTCCCAGTGAGCAGATCAAAATAGAAGAGCAACAGCCATAATTTGTCTCTATAATCATGATTGCATTGCATGCCATGTACTTTCAAGTATCCTGCATACCAACAGAGCAGTGGAAGGCATCCTTAATTGTTAATTCACATTGCAGACTGTTTAATTTCTGACAAGAAGGGGGGCACTCACAAGGAGCTGTAAGAAAAAGACAGCTCTGCAGACAGCACAAAGCTGTCACCCCCAACACTACCTGTCTGTGAGCTGTTTTCTACTTATTCTACAAGTCAAAGCATGGGGAATGTAAAATAAACGCCCTAAACCATCCTGGGCTCCCTCTCCTTTGTTTGCAGGAACTTATATTAATTCCAGGTACACGTTCAAATGAATGAGCAGATATGTCATCGGGACAAAGGCCAAAGCACACTGTGTCTGCACAGTGTTCTGTCTCCCTGTTTCTCTCTTGTCGTTTATTGTCTTCTCTGGCTTTCTCCTTTCCTCATTCTTAGTTCCATGAAACAAAATTCTCCTTATATGTCCGACATGAAAATCCATACAAGGGAAGGCTTTTTGAAGAAGATTATTCATCCTCATTGGGAGGAAGAATGAGGCGTACTGTTATACCCTCTTACCCTTTCAGAGGAGTTTCTGGAACTCAAGTCAGAATCAGAAAAAGCTTTGTTTCAGGAAAGGCTGGTTTTCCTTCCAAACCCCTTTTCTGGTTCACTCGGAGACGCACAAGCCACCAGGCTATGGGGTCTCGTGAAGTGCATGTGCACTGCAAAGCTTGTCATCTAGGGCTGCAAACAGCCCTCCTTCCGCCCTCTCCAGGTAACTTCTCAGCCCAGAGCCGGTATCAATGTTCTCTGAAGACTTTGAGAAGGGAAGGTTCTGAGTGATACTAAAAAACAAACCACAAGGAGTCCCCATGACTGTCTGCCTTATTTTGAATCATTCTTTTGTGGAGAGAAGTTCACTCTTGAAGGCTGGCTGAGTAGTTTGAAAGCTTTGGCTCTGGACACTTTTGATTGAACGCTGCATAATCTAGAATATGGAAGCAGGTGGGGGAATAGTAGTCTTTGCTGTGTCATTTTTTGACTACAAAATGTCCAAATCTGAAATAATGAAAAAGTCAAATAAATACTGTTGGAAATTTGACTTACCCCACCCCCAACCCCATAGAGGACTTAAAGCTCTCCAGTCCACAACACAGATTTTTTTTCATTGAGATTCCCAATCAGTCGCTTCTGGTGGTTGAACACCTCCATCTGTAGAGACCATGATCCTGATAAAAAAATCTTATAGGCAGGTATTATGGCCTGTCAGGCCAAAAGCAGTATTTTTTTGTTTCTTGTTGAAGAAAAGATCTTTCTTTAACACTATCAAAGTCTGATAGGAAGAGTGTGTTTTTAAAATGTGTCTCTGCCTTTTGAGAATTTCAGACACTAATGGCTTTGAAGTAATTCTTGCACACTTTAGAATAAATGACATCTTTAAGAAACGTCTGACTTGGTATTTACACGTATTCATATTCCCATGCTTCCTGTCTAGTTTGTCAACGCTCAAATACGTCTTTAAGAAGAATGCTTTAAAAAGAGAAAAATTACTGTACTAAGAAGTATGAAAATGACATGGAGAGATCCCCCCCCCCACTTCACCTTTGCATACGCACACCCATCGAACCTGATGGAATTTATCTTCATAAAAGCGGCTTATTTTTCAAATTGACAAATTCCTTAAGACTTAAGTTGGGATTCTTAGCTTGGTGATTCCATCTCATAATTGTTAAGAGCTCTCCTGATTAACAGTGTGTCAAAGATCATGTTATGGAATCGGTTGACTTGGGCAGTTTTCTGGGTTCTGGGATCCCTGGGGGTGGGCGCTCCTGCACATTTTTTTTTTTTTTTTTTTTTTTTTTTTTTTTTTTGGAATGCTTTCAGGGGTTTGGATCTAGTTTGCTTTGCTCTGACTTGTCAGTCATGATTAGTGGAGTCCAGGTCCAGAGATCAAGCAGCTTCAACCTCCATACAATGAAGGATCAGAGAATCAAGAGACTGAGGGGAACGGCTTAAGCCTCGAAACAGTAGCAAGGGCAAACAGATAGGAGGCGCTGTGGACTCTGGCTCAATTGTAAAAATTGCTTCTAAGATTTTTCCCTAGGTAGACTGATTTTGATATATCGTGAGTCTAAGAGCACCCATCTCTTCTCCTCCCTTATCCCTCTCCTGCCATCAGAATTTATTTTAGTCTTAGTTTGTCTTTCTCTGAGCCCCACACAAGCAGATGCTAAGCCCATTACTTCCTAAAGCTGTTATAGGCAACCACAACAAAGCCAGAGTCATAATACAATAAAGGTTTATCCTCGTGCAGTTATGAAGGGATTGGAGATTCAAAATCAAGGTTTTCAACAGAAATCTGAACAGCAGCTACCTCCAATCAGGGCAGAAACAATGCCTCTTCAAGGTTTTAGTGGCCCAAGGCTTTTCTTGGTTTTGGCCACTTTATTCTAACCTTTTGCTCCATGGTCACATGGCCTCCTCTTCTTTGAATGTCTCTGTCTTTCCTTCTGTCCCTCATAAGGAGCCTTGTCTATAGATTTACAGCCCACTTAGATAATCCAAGAAGAGCTCATCTTGCTGTTGTTAGCTTAATTATAGATGCAAAGACATCCTCTCTAAATAAGATCATATCCACAAACAAAGATGACAGTCACAGGTTGCAGGTGTTGATTTAAATTTCGGGTATTCATCCTACCACACTGACCCTTACCCTAACAGCTTCTTACATGGTACCTGGGCAGTGTAGTGATCCATAAGCGTTCTTGAAATGAAGAACAAATGCTCCTGGTCTTCTGTGCAGACCTCCCTTCTTCCTTAGATAACTTAGCAAAGCTCACCACTAGCCTAATGGTCCCAGGCAGAATCCCTATTCCCTCATCAATCACCAAACTTTACCATAATTCAAGGGCCATACATCCTTTGCTCTAATCCATTAGGTCTGGGAAGCATGTTAGACATAACTGTGGCAATGAAAGCTTCCAGAATCCTGTATTTCATAACTCAGTTTAACAAATAGAAATGTGTCAACATTGAGTTTGTTCACATTTTTAGTTCTTGTGACCAAGTAGTAACAGTAAATAAAATAAATACAGACTTTATCTTGTAGGAGGGAGTTAGCAGTTTTATAGAAGCATTGCTCATATCACCTGGAACAAACTGTGTTATGCTTTTGCATAAATCCACTTATGCATGGCCAGACCAAGCACTCCCTCCCATAGACAAACAACAACTAAAAAGACTGAAGGTAGTGAAATGAGAGGTTTATTTTTTTCTTTATCTATGTGCACATATATGTGTGGGGGGCATGCAAATATACATATGGTGGAGGCTGCCTCAATTTTGGTTTTATTGCTGTGACCATGGCAACTTTATAAAGGACAGCTTACAGTTTCAGAAGCTTAATCCATTATCATCATGGCAGGAAGCATGGCACCATGCAGGCAGACATAGTGCTAGAGGAGGAACTGACAGTTCTATATCTTGATCTGCAGGCAGGAAGAAGGAAACTGTCTTCCATACTGGGTATAGCATGAGCATATATAATCCCAAAGCCTCTACCTTAGTCTCCAAGAAGATCCAGACTTCACCTTCACAGCTTCATGCAAAGGCCTCTCTAAGCTTCATGCAGAGACACACCTGCCACATTCTGGCCTTAGCCACTTTGCTTAGTTTCAGAGGGAGATTCCATAACCTCTTTCACACAATGGCCTCTGTGGGCCTCCATGCATGGAGAGCCCTGACATATTCTTGGCCCAAGCAGTTTTTCTTGTGAAAAGAAATCCCAGAATCACTTTATTTAATCCTTAATTCTAAAGCCAAAACCACATGGCCAAAGCTGCCAAGTTGTACAGCTTGCTGGGGCTAGAAAATGACCCACTTGTCCTATTACATCTTCACCAGCTTTCTGGTTTGGATGGTTTCCTTCACTGCCTAA
Organism: Rhynchomys soricoides; assembly: GCA_019843965.1. NCBI lineage: Eukaryota > Metazoa > Chordata > Mammalia > Rodentia > Muridae > Rhynchomys > Rhynchomys soricoides. Next base: position 1,049,455 of record JADRCH010000081.1, read on the forward strand.
GCTTGGCTGTTCTGGAACTTGCTCTGTAGACCAGGCTATTATTGAACTCAGATATCTGCGTGGTCTATCGCCTGAATGCTGGGATTAAAGGTGTATAGCCCCATACCTGGGTCTAAGCTTTTCTTAATTCCTCTTCAGAAGATGGAAGCATAGCTGAGCAGGATCTTGTCCTGAGGTCACTACTCCCTTAATTTTATTTATTATTGTTAATCCCTTTATCTCCTTGGACACAGGATTTAGCTCCATTCTACTTCCTGATGCCCCTTAAATCTTGAACCATACATTTTATACTGTTTCTTTTTAAGCTTGTTCCATTTCATCAAAATGCTCTTCATAAGAGTGAACCATAGGACAGAGTCTGTGCTAGGCTGTTTTGAGATTTCCATTGTCAATGTAATTAATCCAAAACATCTTACTTTTAGCTTCATGCAAACATTTTTGGACAATAATAAAAAAAGCAGCCATATTTTTCACCAAAATAGCATAAGAACAATCTCTAGACAACATACTAAAATTCTTCTCCTCTGAAAACTCTTGGGCCAGGCCCCCAAGTTCAAATAACTCTCAGCACCACTGTCTTCCATGCTTCTACTTGTGTGGCCCATTAAGTCCCACTTAAAGTACCCTCCACTGGTTGTTTCCTAGTCCAAATCCACATTCAAAAAACAAAGGCATGGTCAGGTCTATTACAGCAATACCCTAGTCCCTGGTACCAACTTCTATCTTAGTTTGGGTTTTATTGCTGTGAAGAGACATGATGACCATGGTAACTTTTATAAAGAAAAACATTTAATTGGGGCTGACTTACAGTTTCAGAAGTTCAGTCCATTATTGCTATGGCAGGAAGCATGACAACATAAAAGCAGTCATGGTGCTGGAGGAACGGAGAGTTCTTCATCTTGGTGCTCAGGCAGCAAAGAGGAGACTGTCCTCCACACTGGGCAGAGCTTGAGCATATATAACCTCAATATCCAACCCCACTGTGACATACTTCCTGACCCCACAGTGAAAACAAAGCCATACCTCCTGATAATGCCACTCCCTATGGTTAAGCATTCAAACACATGACTCTTTGGGGCCATAACTATTCAAACCACCACAGAGGCCGAAGGTTACTCTTATATATCTTCTTTGATCTTTTTCTAGCTTATTTTTGAGACATTCTCTCACTGAATCTGGAATTCATCCATTAAGCTAAGTGAGTTGGTTAATGAGGTTCTCTGTCCCTTCCTAGTTCTGGGGTTACAGATGCATGCTATCCTACCTAGCTTTTACATGGGTGGTGAGAATTCAAACTGAAGTCTCCATGTTTACTGGGCAGGAACTTTACTGATTGGACCATATCTTCAGCCCTGGTAATTGTAATATTATATATTATGATTTTAATTTTCTTTAAAAAATTGTATAATCAATTTTGATCATATTTTTTTTCCTCCCTCAAGTCTTCCAAAATCCTTCCTATTTCCCTACTTATTCAATTTCATGTTCTCTTGCAAAAGGAAAAACAGACAAAACAATAAAATCCCCCCAAAAAAACCAAAAACAAAAAGACAAAGCCACCAAACTAAAACAAACAAACAAACAAACAAACAAAAGCAGTAAAGCATGGAGTCCTTGTATTAGTCAACTACTCCTAAGTATGAGACCTTCCCTGGAGTATAGAAAACTCATTTTCCTGTTCCTCCTATCATGTACCAATTACAAGTAGCTTCTTGGTTATAGGTGAGATTTTGTGCTCACTTTCCCTTCTCATGCTGGGATTTTGTTTGAATTGAGTTTGTACAGGTCTTGTACATGCTGTTACAGTCTCTGTGTTATGAGTTTATAAGTGCATTAACCCTGTTGTGTCTAGAAGACTGTTTCCTTGGAGTCATCCACCATCTCTGGTTCTTGCCACCTCTTCCACATAGCTCTCTGAGACTCTCATAAAAGATATGAATTACATCTTGAATTGTTGGCCAAAGGGATCCCAAAGACACCCTACCCCAGACATTACAGGATATTTCCAAGACTGTTGGTTATCTTCTACAATCTAACAGTAATGCCCTATTACTAAAGACATCATTTACTTATGTCATCTAGCATGAAGAAATTGAGCTGATAACTAACTAGAAGCTCTACCCTATTGACTAGGATTTATAGTGCTGGAAGACAGCATGTATAATATACCTATACTATACCATACAGTACCATACCGTACTATACTGTACTACACTATACTAAAGTTGAATATGTATTAGCAGAAGAGAAAAAGTCATCAATGTTACTCAGCTCTGAACCCTGAGACCTACAACAGTGACCTATCTGCAAGATATAAGAAATTAAGGTATCATGACTACTTGATAATGATAAAACTGACAATGACCATGTATTGGATAGTGTAGATGTGCCACCCTGTGAGTTCCCAAGCCAGATAAGGGATAGTAGAGTACTGCCCATACCCCAAACATCTCTCAGAGAGCATGGCAAGAGTGGGGCACTCTCTACCCAAATAAGGCTTGGGCCTACTCAACCCCATAGAGCCAAAGACCACTTCATGATAAAGACTGCTAGGCTTCTGTTTCCTTCCAGAGAACTAGCTTCTCAAAAATCATGTGATCCACAGACTGATAATCTAACTGAATAGAAAGGCTCCTCCCTCATGCTTTGGTATTTGAGTTGGTGCATCATTAACATTTGCCTGTTTTCAATCAGGTCTGCACATGAAAATTAAGTGTATTTTCTCCCTTGTCCTTTTTTTCTCCCCTCCTCACCTGATAGAAGCTAGCCCTGCCATTTTAACAAATGAGCTGTCTGCTGACACAGTCTCTGGGTTGTTTATACCTGTTTTACACGCCACTGCCCAGAACCCCAAGCCCCCAACTCCTCTGAACCTGAGACCACAGGTGCATAAAAGCCATTGGGGGTTGGTTTGAATAGTGGCTTTGCTATCAACTGTACAAACCAGAATGAGTTAATCAATGTTATCTGATACATTGGTGGTTAATAGTGACAGACTTGATTGAGGTAAGCCTAAGAGATTAGCATCTATGAAGAAATTTTCAGAGATGATTAATAAAGAGAAAGTAGACACAGTTATAGATTGAGTGTGAACTGTTCCCGTGTGCTTGAACACTTGGTCCCAAATTGTTGAGCTGTTTTGGAAAGGCCCTTTAGCAGGTAGGGTCTTTGTAGAGTACATGGGTCAATCCAGGGGAGAGATACATAGACTACAATGCTGACACTTTCCAGCTCTGACTGCCCAAGTGATATAACAAGTCACTTCAAGTTTCTTCAGTCATAGCTATGAACTCCTCCTGCCATTGTGCCTTCTCCAAATGTCTGGACTATATCCCTGAGCCATAAGCTAGAATTCCTCCTTGAAGTTGTTTTGATTCTGTTGCTGGTATTCTGTTATATCAATGAGAAAAGTAATCATAGTATACCCTGATCATAGGCTTCACTATCTGGGGTTAGATGGAATTAGTGAGGAGAAGAAGAGAAGCTGACCAGCACAGGCATGCTCTCTTCTCTCACTCCCTGGCTACGTTGATGAGGTGAGTATCCTTGCACATGCATGCTTTTCTATCATGACCTTTCTTACCACTCACCAGAAACATGGTACCAACTGACCATAGGTTGAACTCTCTGAGCCACAATGGATCCTTCCTCCTTCGTATCTTTCAGGAATTTGGTTACAGTAACAAAACCCAAACAAATAAAATCAAGCAGACAAAAATATAAAATTAACAGTTAACACAAGGATAATACTAATGATTATAGAAATTATTATTAGTAAAAGTGACACAGGTAGCTAAGTCAATGAAAAGACCACCCAATACAGTAGATTTCCAACAAATATAAGCTGGTATCATTGAATTACTTACCTGCTTGATTCATAGAACAACTAACTGTTATTTATGTTTTCCCGATGGCAAATAGTCTGACCGAGCCTGAGTGGCTTCCCAAAGCCACACAATTAAGATGGGAACAGAGGTTCCTGTTAATCCCCACTAAGCCACCCAGCATAGTCTGTGTTTCCTTTGTGTTTGTTTTCTGCTTTTTATTTATTCACTTTACATCTCATTCATTGCCCCCTTCCTGGTCACCCTCTCCACAATCCTCCCCCACCCCCATCCTCTTCTCCTCTGAGAGGGTGGGATCCCCTGGGGGTACCCTCTCACCCTGGCACATCAAAGTCTCTGTGGGTTAGGCCATCCTCTCCCACTGAGGCCAGAAGAGGCATCCCAGATAGAAGAACATATCCCATGGACAGGCAATAGCTTTTGGGATAGCTCCTGCTTCAGTTGTTCGGGACCCACATGAAGACCAAGCTGCACATGGAAGGGCCAGGTTAGGTCCAACCTCAGTATACTCTTTGGTTGGTGGTTCAGCCTCTGAGAGCCCCAAGAATCCAGGTTAGTTGACTCTGTTGATCTTCCTGTGGGGTTCCTATCCCATTCTGGGCTCACAATTTTTCTCCCTACTCTTCCATAAGAGTTCCCAAGCTCCATCCACTATTTGCCTGTGGGTGTCTACATCTGTCTGAGTCAGCTGCTGGGTAGAGCCTCTTTGCAGATGATGGGGGTGAGGAGGTTGGGGGTATCTTCAAGATGAGAGAGAGAACTGGGATAACAAAAGCACACAAGAATCATCAGTAGGGGTGACCTTAACTGTGACTTGCAGCATTGGGGATATGGAACCAGAAGAAACATCCTGTAGTCAGGCAGGAGCCCCAGTGCAGCAATAGAGATACCAACCCACTCACAAAACTTTCAACCCAAAATTTATCCTATCTATAAGAAATGCAGGCATAGGGGATGGAGCGAAGACTGAGGGAATGGCCAATCGATAAAAGGCCCAATTTGAAACCCATCCCATGGACAAGCACCAGTACCTGACACTATTATTGATACTCTGTAATGCTTGCAGACAGGAGTCTAACATTTTCCCTTTATTTTTTATTGGATATTTTATTTATTCACATTTCAAATGTTACCCTTTTCCTGGTTTCCCCTCTGCAAACCCCTTATCCCATCCACCCTCCCCCTGTTACTACTATGAGGGTGTCCCCCCACCCACCCACTCCTACCTCACCACCTTGGCATTCCCCTACACTGGAGCATCAAGCCTTCATAGGACCAAAGGCTTCTCCTCCTATTGATGCCAGATAAGGCCATCTTCTGCTACCTATGAAGCTGAAGCCATGGATCCCTCCATGCATACTATTTGGTTGGTGGTTTAGTCCCTGGGAACTCTGGAGGGGGGGGATGTCTGGTTGGTTTATAATGTTGTTCTTTCAGGGTTGCAAACCCCAGAGAGAAAGCTCAGTGGTTAAGAGCACTCAGGACAATTCCCAGCAACCACATAGTGGCTCATAACCATCTGTAATGTGATGCCCTCTTCTGGTGTGTCTGAAGTCAGCTACAGTGTACTCATATATATATAAAATATATGACTTCAAAGCATTTTCCTGTTCTTTATGCTTCAGATTCTTTATGAAGGCCCTCTTCTCTGGGTATCAGTTGAGATAGGTATAGAGCTATGAGTACATTCATCATCATCATCATAATCATCATCACTATTCACTCAAAATAATGGTTAAAGTATAAGTCAATGTCCTGAGAAAAATTAACTATATTAATTAACCAGACTTAATAAAATCACACTTCAGGTCAAATTATTTAAGATAGACTGCATGGTTTCAATTTTTACCCAAGATTTTTGGTCCATGATGTTGCCATTTCTTTAATGCAGAAGTGGGGCGTTTTAAAACTACCAGTAGGTAAAGAGCATTAAACAACATAACTAGGAAAAGAGTACTTCATGCTAATATCATAAAGGGGCAGTGGTATTAAGGGTGGAAATCAAATAGAAATTAAAGCAATAACTAAATTCAATGGTTCTAATTCAAATTTTTAAGATTGCCCTGCAGAGGGTTCAAGACACCATTTCCTGGCTCCTTACTGCAGGCAAGGAAAGTGCTGTGTGGACATATTATGTATTTTCCTAAGAGGACTGTTTAGTATTTTCCTCTATGACTCTACACTAAACTGTTGGGCATCTTAGATCATTCACTCCAATTATTAGTGCAGAGGAAGAAGTTTTACTTTGTGTAGTGCTTAAAACAAAGTAAAGGGACTTTACAGTTCCATGAAGGGAGCAACGTGTCAACTGGCTGACATTCCCCCCACGCCCCGTGTTTCCATAAACTGGACCACCAACCAAAGAATACTCATGGAGCGACCCATGGCATTGGCCACATATGTGGCAGAGGAGGGCCTTGTTGGTCATCAGTGGGAGGAGAGGCCTTTGGGCCTGAGGGTGTTAGATGCCCCAGTATAGGGGAATGACAGGGAGGGAGGATGTGAGTGGGTGGGTGGTGGGGGAGAACCCTCATAGAGGCAGGGGGAGGGGAGATGGGATATGGGGTTTCCACAGGGGAGACCTGGAAAGGGAAAACATTTGAAATGTAAATAAAGTATCAAAAAAAGTTAAAAAAGAAAAAAAAGAAAAAAAAAGAAAAACAAGATAACAGGACATCTTTCCTCAACTATAAAGTGTTCAAGAGGACTGCGATGTTTGAAAAGAAAGAGAAAACATTCTCATTCAATCTGAGATATAAATGAACTTGCATTATTCTTACAGTATAGTCAGAACTAATGCATATCAATTATTAAGCACCTATTATGTGCCAGCACTGAAGTAGGTATTATGTATGATAACTAACTCTTATATTATCCTATCAAAGGAAGTATCATTGTCATCTTAATAAAAAAGAAAACAATCTGGAAAGAAGAAAAAAAATCAAAGGGTGTGGACCTGAAGAGTCTAACCACTTATGACTATGGGTGTAGGCCTGTGTACCAGAGGCTACCCGTGGAGAGATCTCTGGACCGGCCAGGTAGGATGGTTCAAATGAAGGGGAAAGGGCATGAGCAGTTATCTTCCCAGGCAGTGCTACAGCTCTTATGACAGATGCTCTCAGACAAAGTAATTCTCATACATCTTTATTCCTTCCGGATAGGATCTTATATGCAATTTTGGGGTGGGTTGGGGTCTGACAGCAGGTGCTTCCTATTGGCTTTGTCTGAGATGTTACAGATGCCTCATTTACATCCCCATTTCCATGGCCTCTGCATCTGCTCCTGCCTCCAGGTTTGGGTACTTGTTCTGACTTCCTTCAGTGATTGTCTTAGTCAGGGTTTCTATTCCTGCACAAAACATCATGACCAAGAAGCAAGTTGGGGAGGAAAGGGTTTATTCAGCTTACTCTTCCAAGTTGCTGTTCATCACTAAAGGAAGTCAGGACTGGAACTCCAGCAGGTCAGGAAGCAGGAGCTGATACAGAGGCCATGGAGGGATGTTACTTATTGGCTTGCTTCCCCTGGCTTGCTCAGCTTGCTTTCTTATAGAACCCAAGACTACCAGCCCAGGGATGGTACCACCCTCAAGGGATCCTCCACCCTTTATCACTAATTGGGAAAATGCCTTACAACTGGATCTCATGGAGGCATTTTCTCAACTGATGCTCGTTTCTCTTTGATAACTCCAGCTTGTGCCAAGTTGACACAGAACCAGCCAGGACAGTGATGAACTGCAATAATAAATCAAATAAACCCTTTCCTCTCCAAGTTGCTCTTGGTCATGGTGTTTCATCAGAGCACCCTAACTAGAGTAAGTATATTCAGATCTTCAGATTTATCAAAATTAGAGCGAAGTTCTTTCATCCATCTGCTTCCTGTCCTTAACAGAGCCTCAGCATGGAACATTAGTCATCAGAGTCAAAAGGATATCTAGTAGCTGCAGTCAAAAGTGCATAATTGGATTCAACAACTCTGGTTACTAGGTAGTAAGACTTATTGAGTTTTAACTTCCTCATTTGTAAACTGAATATTGATTTTGATGCCCATTTTACAAAAGGAGTTTGATAGTTAAATGAACTAGCAATATAAACATGCCCTTGAACATTGCTTTACAAGAAAATTGTTCTTTCTTTAAAAATATTGTATGTGTATTAGTATGTGTGTGTATGCACCATGCATGTGTAAAGGCCCCCAAAAGGGCTTTGGAACTCTTATGAGTGCAGTTAACAGATGGTGAGGAGCTACTATGTGGTTACTGAGTTTTGAACCCAGGTTGTCTGCAAAAGCAGCAAGTGCTCTTAACCATTAAGTCATCTCTCTAGCCATAAACTTGATCATTTTTATTTTTTTATTTGATTTGATTATAAGATTAAACCATAGTTATCTATGGGTTAAAGAGTGCAAGTTTCTTCATGGTAAGAAACATTGACTAGGTGCATACTAAATATTGGTATCATATATTTATCTTCAGTACAATGACAAACGTATATTTTGAACTTCCAATAATAATTTCAGAAACTACTAAACATTAGAAAGTTAGATCTTACTGGAAGTTTCTTGGCTTATGCTTATGCTATTTTTGTTTTTATTTTACAAAAAATTACAAGTTATAGGAGCAGGTGCTTAGTGAAATTTAGATAATACAGATGAAATGAAAGTAAAAAATAATTTGTGTTTTCATTACCAAGATGGCCTCATTAACAATATGAGTTAGAGTCTACTGTTTTTCTGCATATATACCTATTTGAAAATTGTACATGATAAAGTGAACCATGAACTATACAGTGTCTTTGCCTATATAATAATAGGTTAGGCACATCTTTCAGTGATAACGTATGCATATTTGTGATATTATTTTTAATATGGGCATAGTTTTTCTTTACGAGTATATAGGATAATTATTTACCAATAACTTCCTTTAGAAATCTATTTCCAATGTTCTTTAATCATAAAAGTGAATATAGTTTGCATAATATTTTCATGCTCTTATAATTTGTCCTTAGGATAAACACTTCCATGTGAAATTGTAGGATAATAATTAAAATCTATATTTCATATATAGGTTTTATAGGTATGTAGTTTTTAAGAGTATTAAGATAGATTGCCAAATTAAACTATAAGATGCATATACTAATTTACATTCTCACTAGCCTAGTTTTGCTTGAGATTGCTAGTTATATTTTTATCAATATATTCTAACTCTAAGAAATTCTTTATTGCCAGGCAGAGTGGCTCATGCTTTTAATCCTGATATTTGGGAGGCAGAAGCAGGAGGATCTCTGTGATCTAGGTTTTTCTGATCTACGTAGCAAGTCACAGGCCTACTAAGGCTACATAGTGAGACCTCCCCCCTCTAAGCACATCATGATTAATTAATACATATTGTTATCAAACTATCATCTTTCTTCTGAAGCTTCATGACATTTTAAAATAATCTATTAATTTGGGGGTTTGTACGTTAGTGTTTCAGCTGCATGTACATGTATGTGCCTTTGCTGAAGTGACTGAGTAGACTAAAGGGGGCCCATTAGATCTGGCACTGAAGTTAGACAGTTGTAAGTAACCATGTGGCTGCTGAGAACTGAATCCAGGTCTTCTGTTAAGGTGTTCTTAACTTCTTAGGTGTCTTTTCAGCTTCCTGAGGACAATTTTATTCCAGACAAACACCAAGGCCTGCAAGCTATCAAATCTAAGTGGCTTCCCTCAGGCAAAGAGAGGGAATAAAACATGCCATTTGAGTCAAGTCAGCATGCATACAAGCTATCATCTTAGAGAGCATCCCTTTGGTTATCAGATAATTTGTTCAATTTCGTTTCATCAGACATTCAAAGACATACTTCCACATTTGCTTAATTTGGTTAATATTTTCAATATTGTTAATGCTTTCATGTTCATTAAGAACAATGTATACATTCTGTGGGTTTCCTTGTGGTGTCCTTGACCTCTCAGGCTCTTTCAAACCTTCCTTCCTCCCCCTCTTCCACAAGATTCCACACGCTCTGCCTAATGTTTGGTTGTGGGTATCTGCATCTGTTCTCATCAGGTGCTGAGTGAAGCCACTAAGATGACTGTGACACTAGCCTTCTGTCTGAAAGTGAAGCAGACTGTTATTAATAGTGTGAGCAGTGAGCTCTCTCAACTGGGAGGAGAGGAGGGAGGGGAAGATCTAATTGGAATGTAAAGTAAATTAATTGATTAATGAAAAACAAATAAACAAGAATGAGGCATAGAAACAAGACTGACCATCTTTAAGGTGGTTCTCAGGGATCTTGCCTCCTGGATTAATAAGCTTGTACAGTCACCTTCCTGAGTCATAGGTAAAAACAGTTCCTTCTGAATAGCAAAAGTCATGGCTTGTCAGTTCTGACTTTTGTTCCAGACTATGGCTCCCAGGTTACTCGCCTTCTCCTTCCCGCTCAGAGCACCCACTCTAGAGAAATCAGCTACCATGTGATGAACAACTCTACTAGAGGATTATGTCTTCCACCAATAACAGTGAAAAAACCAGGAATCATATGTATACAGATTCTTCCCCACTTGATTCCTAGAATGACTAAAGCTCCAGAAGATAAGCTGGCTGCAGCAGCCTCACCAGGGACAAGTTGCATACATATCTGACTCATAGAATTTATGAGATACTAGCCACTTACCACTTGCGTTAGGTACTAAGATAGTTCTTAATACACTGAGCTTTACAATACTATGGAATTGTCAGACTGTACTCCTTAAAATACTATGTAGATTGCAGACATCTTTCTTTCTTTCTTTCTTTCTTTCTTTCTTTCTTTCTTTCTTTTGATATTTACTTTATTTACATTTCAAACATTTTCCCCTTCCCATTTCCCCTTTGGAAATCCCCTATCACATCCCCTCTCCCCCTGCCTCTATGTGGGTGATCCCCCACCCACCCACCAACCCTCTCCCATCTTCCCGCCCTAGCATTCCCTTACACTGGGGCATCTAACACCTTCAGGCCCAAAAGCCTCTTCTCCCACTGATGTCCAACAAGGCCCTTCTCTGCCACATATGTGGCTGGAGCTATAGGTCCCTCCATGTGTATTCTTTGGTTGGTGGTCCAGTTCCCGGGAGCTCCAGGGGGTCTGGCCAGTTGACATTGTTGCTCCCCCCGTGGGGCTGCAAACTCTCTCAGCTCCTTCAGTCAGTCCCTCCTCCAACTCCTCCATCTTGGACCCCATGTTCAGTCCAATTGTTGGCTGCGAGCATCCACCTCTGTATTTGTCAGGCTCTGCCTGAGCCTCTCAAGAGACAGCTTATCATGCTGCCATCAGTAAGCACTTCCCAGCATCCACAATAAAGTCCGGGTTTGGTGCCTACATATGGGCTGTATCCCCAGGTGGGGCAGACTCTGATCCACACTGTGTCTCCACATTTCCTCCTGTGAGTATTTTGTTCACCCTTCTAAGAAACACTGAAGCATCCACATTTTGGTCTTCCTTCTTCTTAGGCTTCATATGATCTGTTAATTCAATCTTGGGTAGTACGAACTTTTGGGCTAATATCCACTTACCAGTGAGTACATACCATGTTTGTTCTTTTGTGACTGAGTTACCTCACTCAGGATGATATTTTCAAGTTCCATCCATTTGTCTGCGAATTTCATGAAGTCATTGTTTTTAATAGCTGAGTAGTATTCCATTGTGTAAATGCACCACATTTTCTGTATCCATTCCTCTGTTGAGGGACATCTGGGTTGTTTCCAGCTTCTGGCTATTATAAATATGGCTACTATGAACATAGAGGAGCATGTGTTCTTAATATAGATGTGAACTCCCCAGAAAATAAATAGATTATCAGAGGCAAGAAGTGACAGGAAGTGGAAAACAGTAAACACTAAACAAGCAGGAGAGTCTGTTTTACATCCTGAATGAACAGGTGCTTGCTTTTAACAGACAAATGACAGAGGCAAAGCCTTGGGTCTAAATAGTTTCGGGAAATCTGATGGGAATACTCTCATTACCTATATGTAACCTAAAGTGCTTTATTCTCAGTAATGACTTGGGAAAAATCTACTACACAGAAGGAACTATCCATGATAACTCTCTGGCTTGACTTTGGAAAAAACAGAGAGAATTAATATTAAATTACAAAATCCAAATCTCTAACCACAATTATTACATTATCCTAGCTCATCACTCTTCAAAAGTTCATCATAGAAGTAAATACAAATTATTTCTCAAGGAAATACTATATGTGCATACTTTAAAACAGTTTTGATAAAGCCACAGATAGAAGGTAGAAGGTGCAAGAACTAAAATTATACTGAGCACAGAAGAAAACAAACAATCTGGATGAAAATCAAGAGCAAAAACAAGGCACATCGCCAGATCTGCAAAATCAACAACTAGCAGATAAAGAGAAAATTGAATAGAAAGTGCCAGGTTTAATACATTATCCTTACGGAAGTAAAAGAGCTTGTTGGGTATATGGTGAGAGAAAATTAGACTATCAGAGATGATCAGGGACATTTGCACAGGATCCAGGTAGAACTTTTAAAATTGTGAAGCATGGTGATTTCCGTTGAGATGTCTAAGAGTAAAACAGCGATTAGACATAACTGAGGAGGAAAGACGGAAAGTAGACCTGATGATAAATTACAAAGCATGCAGAAACATATGTAAAATATGGATGAAGAATTTAACAGCACAGATGGAGTTTAAAAGATCTTCAAATAAACTGGGTTTCCAGGGAGAGATTAATAGAGAGATATTAGGGGAGGAAATAGGTGAGAATTTTCTATCAATGATGAAACGGGAAGTCCAATGAATCTAAAGCCTGAAAGATAAAATGATACCTTTAGACACCAAGATAAGTCAGGATACTGTGGGAAATTTGAGAATGGTATTAAAAAGCCAGACAAAGCCAAATAAGTAATAACAAAAGCACAATTTGATGGCAGATTATATTTGTTTCTAATTGGTGTTATAATAAATTACCACAAGCTTAGCAACAATAACATTGATAACAACAACAACAAACAACAAACCCCCAAACCTTTATTTTCTTAAAGTTCTCAAGGCCAAAAATTTTAAAGATATCTCATAATGCTAAAGTCGGGGTGTCGATTGAAATGCATCTTTCTCAAGTGCCTGGAAAAAAAGATGTTCATCCAATAGGATCCTCATCCCTGCTGACTCTTTCTGATATCCACCATCATTGCATTTCTTCCCTCTGATCTTGGTCCTCCTGCTTATGTCTGCTAATTACTCTTGTGACTCCTGGGCAAATAATCTATGATGAATTCTGTACCTCAAGATCCTTGATTTCACATCTTTCAGTTTCTGTGACTATGGGAGGCAGGACACTTACTGCTCCCAGGGAGTAGAATGTGGACACTTGGGGAACTATTTTAAGAGAAAGACCATAGAAACAGATGCTCACAAATACTGAAATCTAGACTCTGTATCTAGCAAAATCAATTCTTAAGAAATTAGATAAAACATGATTATTGCAGCAATCAAAGTAGCGTTTGTTCTGCAAACTACTCAAGAAATTCTTAAAGAATGAAATCCAGAGGGGGGAAAAAACAATCCTAGAGTAAAGATATAAATACCAAAAGTTCCAGAAAATAATTATTACTAAGAATTGCCTGGACATAACAATATAAAACCACAAGGAAGAAGTAAGAAATATCTTCAAAGGAAACCAGAGAATAGGAAGTGCATATACCAAGCTTGAAAAATTGAACAAGAACAACGCCCAGGGGAAAATTTGTAGGCACAAGTCTCAGCATTGAAAAGGAAGGAAGATTTTAAATAACAACCACATTTACACCTAAAGAAATGAGAAAAGTAAGAATAAACAGAACTCAAATTCAACAAAGAAAGAAGGCATTGAGAAGAACACAGTAATTTGTAAAGCCTTGGTCCTTCAAAAAGTCAAGAAAATTAACAAGGCATTTGCTACCTTGACCATGAATAAAAGACATATGACTCAAACATTTTCATAAGGAGCAAAATAGTGTACATTGTTGGGAGTTTTACTGGAACAAAGGCGTTAAGGAGAATACTCTAGAAGTATATGCCAATAAACTGGGTTACCGAAATGAAACGGTTAATCTCCTATGAACGCACTGCACTCAAGCCTGACTGAGGCAGAAAAGATAGCACGCTTGAACAGAAACAAAACTAGTCTGAAGCTTGGATGAATAATCAAAAACCTCTCAATAGATTCAATTTCAGGATGGATGGCTTGTCTGGTGAATACTACCAAGCACTCAAGGAATAATTAGCAATCATATCTTCAAATTTTCCAAATAGCTGAAGAACATTTCCAAACTCATTCCCTGAGGCCAGTGTCACAACACACTTATCCCAAAGCCAAACAAAGGCCATGTAAAAAAAAGAAGAAAAGACAGACTATATTAATGCAAAACACCTTAATAATACTAGCAAACCAAATTAAAAGACTTCCATAATAGGCCTGTGACAGTTAATATTGACTACCAACTTGACAGGATCTATCACCTTGGAGACAAGCCTCTAGGCATGCCTGTGAGGGATTATTTAGATTGGATTAACCTCTGGCCATACTTATGAAAGATTATCTTTTGGAAATATTCAATTTAGTATTCATATATGCACAGAGCATTTTTGTTTCTTCCCTGCCCCCATTCCCTCTTCTCCAGTTTCCTGCTCTCCACCCCATCCTTTCCCTTGCTAATTTCACGTTTCCTTTTCCCTTGATTATGTTAATTAAGGTTGGAAAACTCACCCTAAAAGTGTGAATCCCTATTCTTTAGGCTTCAGTACTAGACTGAATTTTAAATGTGCTAGCCAAGACAATAATCCATCTAGATTTTTGGCTGGCAATGCATTATGACTAGTTCCCTCATCTCTGTTGCCCTGAACTGACCGCCAAGTTAAACTATACTCTTAAACTACAAGACAAAATACCTCCCCTTCTCTATACTACTTTTGTAACGGTACTTTACCATAGCAACAGGCAAGAAAACAAATACAATACCCAAGTAGAATCTCTTTCTTTACCACATTGACTTTGTCATATGAGAACAAGAAATGTAACACATTCTGATGAATAAAACACACTATGTAAGATCATCTTAATTGGTGCCCAGAAAGCATATGGAAGAGTTCTAAGCTCCTCTGTAATAAAATATAATCATTCAAGAAAGAACCTCAAGGCACATATCTTCATATAGGAAAGGTTATATTGGAAAATCCCACAGAGAACATCATCTTTGATGGTGAAAAATTAAAATTTTCCTTTAATGTTTGAAGCGAAACCAGGATATTGTTTTTACTACTTCTATATGGACCTAACCATCTGGGGAAAGAAAAGAAGCAAAAGCCCTCCAAACTGGAAAGAAGAGGAAAGTAAAAATATTTATTTGAACGTGGCTTGACCTCATATGTAGAAAACCCTGAATACACACACACACACACACACACACACACACACACAGAGAGAGTTAAAACTAACAAATAAATTCAGAAAATTTGCAGAATGCAAAGCCAAACACCAAATCCTTGTATTTATGTATACCAACAATGAACAATAAAAGTAAAATTTAAAAAATGATTTCATTTACAACAGTGTTAAACATTATAAACTACGTAGTAATAATGTTAGTGAGATGAAGCCTAAAGAACATTTATTCAACAAAACTACAAAATATGACTGAATCAAGTCATAGAAGATGCAAATAAGTGAAAAGCTATCCAACGGACATGAAATGGAGCACTGTGCTATTTAAGATGCCACGTTATCCCAAATAACCTGAAGATTCAGTGCAACACCTCTCAAAATCCCTGTGAAGTTTCCACAGAAATAGAAAAATAATGCATCCTAAAATTGTTGTAGAAAATCTCCCAGGACCATGAATACTAAAATCAATCATGGAAGAGAACAGAGTAAGATGTTTCATATGTTTCCATCTCAAATTGATCACAAAGCTACCATAATCCAAAGAGTATAGCATTGGAGTGAAAGTAGTCACACGGGGACATGGGGTCAGAGAGGGGCCTGCAAAATAATCCTTCATACATCTGTCCAAACTATTTTTGATAAGGGTCCTAAGATTATCCAATGGGAAAAGGATGGTTTGTTTTTGTTTTTTTGTTTTTTTGTTTTTTTCCAAGGAATCTTTCTGGGTAAAAAGGAAATCCACACAAACAAAATCAATGCTATGCACATCAAAAAGTTAAGCAAGAGATATGAAGCTCTAAGAAGAAAATATGAAATATTTGCCAGCAGTTTCTTAGCTATGACACTCCAGATGTGCATAAGAAAAGAAAATGGGGACAATTGGAGTTCATAAAAATTTAAAATTTATACATCAATACCAACAAAATTAAAAGACTACCCACAAAAAGATAGAATAAATCTTCAAATAATATATCTCGTAAGAATGTAATGACAGAATATTCTGAGATTGTTTGTCAAGCACAGCAATCCAGTTAGAAAGGGCAAAGGTCAGAAGCATACATTTCTCCAAAGGTGAGATAGCAGCCACCCCTTGTCTGTGGACTGAGGTCTACAGTATTCCTATACAGCAAAGTTTATTTTCCTACTGTAGATGCCCACAGGTAATTAAAATTGTAGACAGCAAAACTGCAACTCAGGTAAGCCCCCAAAGATGGACATGAACAAGTATTGTACATCCCTAATCATTAGGAAATGTAAACCACCCAGCACTAGATTCCTTGAATCTGTTAGGATGGCTATTACCAAAATTAAAGTTCCCAATCAGAAAATGACAAAGCTTGACAGGATGTTGGAGGAGAAACTGGACCCCTTGTTAGTGGGAATGGAGAGAAAACAGCAGATTACCACTCACCCTTAAAAAGCAAAGAGAATCTGACATACACTTCAATGTGGATGTGCCCTGAGAACATTATGTAGCGTGGAATGAACCAATCAGAAGAAGACAAATATCACATGATTCCAGCAAGTGGGATACTCCAATGATTCACAGCTGTTGAGATAGCAAGTAGGATAGAGCCAGCCAGGGCACGTGGGAAGTGTGAAAGTGTTCTACTATAATAAGCACAGCTTTGTTCCAGAAGATGAAAGAATGTGCATCCGTTACATACAAGTCAGAGCTGGGCACTCCTTATTAATGTGTTTGATGCCCTCAACCTGTTCACGTACAGTGCTTGAGGATTTAAATGTTTTATAACAATCTTGGAAAAGTGAAAGAACGTTCACTTACTTCAAAATACTTTCCCACATCTATAGTCAGACATTTTCTATAATTTACTAACTGACTGGATCCTATAATATCTCTCTAGGTTGGAATGTCTTCATAGCCTTCTTCATGACGTATCTCACTGCCATGTATAGTTTTTAATAGACTGATGGAGTTTATTTGCTAACACTTAATTTTATAGTTTTTTTTTTTCAAACCTACCATCGTAAGGACAACTGGCACACAACATTCTGTCACCGTTTGCTTATCTTCTTTGTTTTCTAGAATATGTTAGCTTTATAAAGTGACTAGGGACATTTTCTCTCTTCTTGTGCTGCAGAAGAGTCATCTGCTCTTTGGGGGCTTGAAAATGCTTGTAACATCATCTAATGAGTCATTTTCTCAAAAATTTTGTGTCTTAAATATTTAGTGTTTGTGTGCACATGCACAGTGCACAGGCACAAGCATACATACATGCATGCATGGGCTATACAGGTGAACATGCAAGGCATGCCTGTGGAGGCCAGAGGGCAACTCTGCTGAGTTGATTCTCTTCTTCCATGTTTATACAGACTCTCAGGATCACACTCCAATCTCCAGGTTTGAAGGGGGTATCTTTACCTACTGGGCTATTTCATTGGCCCAAGCTTCCCATAACATTTACTACACTTCCATAACAAAATGGTCTTTATGATTGTTGCTTCTAATCACACTGTACATCCCCCCACAGCTAGAAGTCAAGGAAAGGGCAGGTCACTTCAGTTGCCAATGGAATGAGACTTAAAAGCAAAGTGACAGCAATTCAAGGAGGCATGTAAGAGAGGCAGGAAAGGGGAAGAAGAAGGAAATGAATGTCCGTGAGGACTGGAGGCTAGTGTGTGGTGTTTATGGGATGTCCTGGGAGATTTTCTGGCTAAAGGGGTCTAATATTCCCTGCCCTTCTCTTTGAACCTTCAAAGAGCTCCTGTGCTTCCTAAACGTTTGATTAACTTAAGGAAACTTCTCAGTCCATCCATATGGAAAGTGTCACATACGTATGCCTAGCTAGGTCCTAAACACAAGGGATCCTGACACCCGATGTTCATGGTTAAGCAAGGTTCTTAAGTCTTGTTAAACTAACAGATGATGCATATTATCCTAGCAAAGAAAGCCCAATCACATACTTCATGTGGAGTGAATGTTCATCACTTTATCTTCTAGTCTCATGAGATTATGAAAATATTTAAATAAACTATAGGTGTTCAAGACATAGAAAGTCACAAAAATTTGACTTAAAAACACTAGGGAGTTTCAGATACCTGGGATGATATTTAAAAAAATAAATAAATAGGATGAGAAAGAGTATTTCTCAAACAAATCCTATAGTAAGAATGTATAAATTCTTGCCCCAGTATACTTGTATAAAATAAGCCATAGTTTCTGACTATATGATTTCTCCTCTCTTGACAAATAACAGTGTTGAAGCAGTGGGATGTGCAGGTCCCCCTGAGAGGCAGCAAGCCTGAACAGAGACAGACACAGTACTCAGCATGGTACTCAGTGGAATCAAGGAGAGAGGGCAGATAGAAATGTTGGATTTCATGTGGTAATTGGGTAAGTGATCCTGTGAAATAAGCAACTGATAAGCTGCAGCAATCTGTGGAGTGGGAATCACAGACAGATAAGATCCTACTTTAGCAAGCAGAAGCAAAGGCCAGACTCCAGTAGGATTTGTGTGTAGTGACAGGTCAGCCTCTCTCAATGTCAACACCCAAGAGTCAGAGTCCACCTAGAATCAGAACTCTAAAGGGCCTGGTTGGACCCAAAAACTGCATTTCTAATGTGTTCCAGGGATGGTGAGGTCTTTATGCCTCACTTTTTAGAACTGCACACTTAGCTAATTAGATCATTCACAGAGCTTTTAACTGTGAGCTTTAGATGTAGCCCTTGGTCCTAGAGTTGACATTAGCTTAATGGCACCCTAAAGACTCTGGCTTCTAAAGGATGAATATTCCTTGATCTCTAGATTGTAGAATCGTCTCAGAAGGGAATTGATTTAGGTCTAATTGTGGACTTTATTACAACTTACAAGAAACATTGCAATCTTTAGTACCACATAATCACACACACACACACACACACACACACACACACAATCAAAATAAAATAAAATATCCTTTCTTCCCATGAAGCATTTTGATATAGTCTTTTAAATACTGCATGAAACACACTAAACAGTTTTCATGCCTTACCAAAAAATTACAAGTGGTAGATTAAAAATATATCAGGAGTTAGGTAAAATGGGGGCTGTGCGAATAGTGAGTGTGTGTGTACTGTTGCAATGGCTAACAGGGTGGTTTGGGTGAATTCATCAGACAGAATGGATCAAGCCAAACCCCTATTAGTTGAACAGATAAATGCAAGCTGCCATAGACAACTTCTTACTCTTTTTGCCAGTCTCATCTGATAGACTGTTATGTGCTTTGATCAACTGTATCCTTTGTAGGTTTTGTTTGTGTGTTTGTTTTGGTTTTGTTTTCAGTACTGGGATTGAACTCAACCTTCCTCATGTTAGGCAATCGCTCAAGAATTACATCCCTAGCTCTCATATACATTCTTACAAAAAAACATTATTTAAAAGCCAAATATCAATAAGTACATTTAAACTCAATGTAAAATTATATATTAACAGAATAAACAAGCTAAAACTTACATGTTACCCTTCCAAGCTTTCCAAATTACCAGAGTGGACTCTAAAATAAATACTAAGCACTTACTGAGCTTGCCTACATGTGTAAATAGCACAATGTGTGTGTCCAAACCTAAAACTGCTGGAACAATGTATCACCTGGGCACATGTTAGAAAGGGTAACACATTTTTCTGAGTGTGTTGAAGGTGTGTGGGTGGTGAGAGCTGACACCAGCTTCAGAATCCACAGGCATCTTGCAATAAAATAGGAATATGTGATGAAGTTGCGGTTGTGGGCAAAAATTTAATTATCAGTGAAGTCAGTTTTGCTTGTGAAATGATTGAGATAAAAATATACATAAAAGAAGATGCCAAACAATGTATACTGAAATAAACCAAACTACCATGTCTGTAGGAAAATAGGCTGGAGCAACCTAATGAGTTCTCTTGTGCTACTGCTGAATGACTGATCTAATGATGCTCAAACTTCATGCAACTTTTTACTGAGTTTCAGTGGCAATGTAAATGTGGCTTGCATAGCACAGGTGCCTTTCAGTTAACCAATTCAGTAAAGATAGAAATAGATACAGGGAGGAAGGCCAGAACCTGAATGACCATTCTAAAATGGCAGCGCATAAAGGGAAAATGGAGGTTGATAGTTTCTTCAATATTTTTCTACCAAATTAAGAGCTCTCTCTCTCTGGTATGTTTATGACTGCCTCCTCTTTCTCTGAGAAACATTGAGTCACACAGTACTGGATCATTGGAGAGTCAGACTGAAGGCAAGGTGACTCTTCAAAGTATTGAACAACTCCAAGGGCCCAATGGCCCTCACACTAACTTGACCCTTGTTCTCAGCAGCCAGTCCACTACCACAACTTCTGGGCAGAATAGACAGAATGGTCATTGCTTCCCACTGTGAGAAACACTATTTGCTTTGTAAAATAATTTCCCTGCACTTCCTGAGATTTTTCCATAAATCATTTTCTCACACAGTTAAGTGAACTAAATAAGTCATTGGTACAAAACGCTGCATATGGTATAGGATATGTATCAGATGCATCGCTTCCTTGTTCTCAACTTCTAATCATTTATTTGCATCAACCTAGAGCCAGATTTGCTGGTGAGCAGTGACATGCTTTTAGCTTTCCCTGTCACAGTAAACAAATGGACCAGCTTCTATCTACTGTTTGTCCTGGAGATGCTCTGTGAGACACTACACACACACACACACACACACACACACACACACACACATCTCCCAGTTTAGGTGTATCCCCTTACAAATGGAATGGTTGCAAATGACAAACTACTGCTTTGCCTCATAGACCTGAGTTCCAAATCATCTAATTTTGTGGGAGCATTCTCTCAACTAACTGCTCCTTGTTTTTTTTCTCCCAGTAGAGAATTAAGAAAATAGTTTCCATAAAGTTCTGTGCATCTGTCTCCAAATTAGTTCTTTAAAATAACCAGGCTGGGTATGTGGGGCATATTTCTGTCTTGCAACACATGACCAGGACACCCCACTAAGAGGACTAGCAGGTCATATAGCACAGAGCCTAGAGTTCTCTATGCTAATGAGGTATCTAGGGGCCCTGAGTGTTTAGCCAATGAGCATCCCTTCCTACAAAAGGTATTTAATCTCTGATTTACCCTGAATAAGTCATATGCATTGTCATCCACCATAAATAAAGCAGTTTGGACAAGCAAGGACTGCCTCCTTCATCAAGAACTGCAGGGAAGGGGTTAGGGGAGGCTTTCATCATATAGAGCCACACCTAAGTTTCCTGCAGAAGGTCCCTTTATACTCCTGGAACTCACTATGAGCTAACCTGGATTACCACCTCCATTCCCATCCCCTACCCCAGGCTCATCGAAGGCCTGAGGCCCATTCTCTACTCCACACAGTTCCCAGTGGCATCTGGGTACACTGGAGTTTGAGAACCACAGCCTTCATCTCAGCCTCTGCCTTTTCTCCCCTGGAGAAACATGGGCTGGGACCCCTATCTTAGACTTTTTTTTTTTTTTCCTCTCCTGAGCAGCATGTTGGTGTCCCATGAGCCTGACACCCCAACAGCCTAGTATCCCTGCAGTTCACCTCCCTGTGCGGTGGTCTGCCACCCCAGTGGTGAAGTGAACACACAGAACCACAGGGATGCACTAAATTTTGTATGTTTCTTAAGCAATTGATTTGGTTTCCTACATCCTGGCTCTTCAATCCTGAGTCTTGCTTTCTGCTTTCTGAAAAATGAGTTAAGAAAAATTTATTACCAACTTACTATCTGCTAAGTGTGGTTTTGTGGACAAGAAATACAAGAATAAAAGAGATATGTTCTCTGTCCTAATGGAGCATACATTTAGAAGGATAGATAAGAAAATAATAAACCAAGTGTAATATGTACTATCACATGATCCTATTGTGAGGATACAGTAATAGAGGAAGCAGTGAATCATGGTGATGAGGGTTTATTATTTTAAACAGTTATCAGGAATGGCATTTCTGAAGGGCTTATGGTTGATCACTTAAAGAGAGACCTGAACTGAAGGATGAGGATGGTACTTCAGTGATCTGAGGTCCAGCAGGAAGAAAGCAGGGTCAAGAACCTTAGGAAGAAGCGTGGGCTACAGGGAAGCCAATAAGACTGGCACCAATGGCTTTAGGAGAACATCAAGAGAAGGACTTGGCATGATCTATAACAAGGAATGAGGATCACACTAAGTGAGAGCTACCATCCACTTAAGACTAAGAGTGGAGTCTAGATCACTGTGATTAAAGACAAATGACTCAAAGACTTTGTTCAGGGAATGATTTGAATTTAAAGCCACATTTTAAACATGGTAGGCTAAGGCTGGTGGGGGAATTTCCATGTGTTGCTCAAGAGAGAATTTGGGGGTTCAGAGGTAATACAGGGCCTGTAACATATAGTTATGCTTGTCAGAAGTTAGAGAACTGGACAGAACACTAAGTGCAAGGAGAAGGGTAAGCAAACTAAGGATTACGTCCTATAGCACCCTAATTCTTAGAAGTTTTGACAGTGATGGATGCTTAGTAAAGAATAATACCAAGTCCCTGGTCACTAGTGCAGAAAATAAGCATGGGTGTGATGGAGTTGTTTTCAAACTTATAGAAAACATCCTTCTAGCTTAGGAATAGTCAGATTCTTTTTATCAATTATTTCTAATTGTAGGTCTATAAAGCCAATAAAGAAAACATCTTTAAGCTACTGACTTAGGAAGGAAGGAATACTTTAGATTTTTTTGAAAGTCAATTGCGAATGTGAAGGTGAATTGTTCAGCCCACATAGACAGTTCTAGGTACCGATCTAAATCTTAGTTCATATCTGTATCTCTCTGCTAACTTCTTGATCCCGTTAAGTGGTGCTTCATTCTGTGCATTTCTCATACTTCCAAAGTCCAGCAGGAAGAGAGGGTTAAGCATTGTGTTTTGGTAAGCCTGGTTGAGGAGGGAGGGAGTGGAAGAGAGACTGGGTTAACAAGGGTTATGGTTTGGATGTGTCTCTAAAACTTCTGATCTCCAATGTAATAGTATCAGAGTCCAGGCTTTGAAGAACTAGTTGTATCTTGAGAGTAGAGTCCTTGGAGTAGGATTAATGGTACTTTTTTAAAAGGTAGAAAGGAGCTTGCTTCTCTCTGCCCCCACCCTCTTCTCCCAACAAAGACATAAGGAAACAGAAAGCAGCTTTCCCAAATCAGCTGGCTTCTTGGTTCTGGGCTTACCAGTCTTCAGAATCAGGAGACATTTCTACTATTTTAGCCAACTATATCTGTCTTGCTATAATAGCTAGAACTGACTAATACAGTCAGGAAATGGAGAAACCATTTCTTTATAGCCAGAGGCCTAGTAGCAGTAACAAACAAGGAAAACATGGGAGGTGGGTAAGGATGGCAAATGCCTAGCCCCTCTCCTGAGTCTTGCTTTGGAGCTATATTTCATGATGGAATTTGGCCCGTGTGCTGGTGAAGAGCAAACATATTTCATCTAAAGAGTTGAGTGTTTTCACTTGAAATGAACGTGCTATCACACTAGCAACAGGGACATAATGACTCTAACAATAGAGTAAAATAAAACATTTTCCTTACCTAAAGCACATGCTTTGGATAGCTTCTGACCTTGGTTCTTCATCATAGGGTGCAAAAAAAAAAAAAAATCATATGGCTGGAGAACACACTTCACTCTCATGTCTGGAGTATGGAGAATGGGCCACCTGTGGCTAATTGCTTTTGAACTCACCTGTGTGTGTGTTCAAGAGAGAGAAAAAAACCCTAGGAAATTGTTTTGGTTTCCATCAAGCAGTAGTATGTCTTTTCTCTCCTCCGAAAGCGAAGTTTACACATCTTTAGTATTGTCAGAGTTCTGTGCCATAAGTCCTTTGATTCTCATAATTTTCCTGGTTTAATCTTCTCCAAAATGCTCGCTTAGCAGATACTTAGTGAACACCTACCAAGAATTGGATAGTAGAACTGGCACAGAAGAAAACAAAGCAGAAAATCACTGCAGGTGTAGAACATGCATTATGCAGAGAGAGAGAGAGAGAAAGAGAGAGAGAGAGAGAGAGACAGAGAGACAGAGAGACAGAGAGACAGAGAGACAGAGACAGACAAAGAGAGACAGAGTCAGAGACAGAGATAGATCAGAGATGCACACTCTGAAAGATTAACATTTGAACATATGGATGAGACTGAAACATCTGTATTAAGGACTTGGAGAAGAGTCCTGGTGCAAGGAAGAAACATGCAGGCTCAGAAAGGGAAGCAAACTGGCATGGCTAAATAACAGGGGAAAGCATCTGTGAATTATAGGGAGGGGAGGGATGGAGGGAGGGAGAAAGGGGAGGAGGAGAGGGAGAGAGAGAATGACAAAGGATGGATGGTCTGAGACCATTTATGACTCAGAAAGATGTTCTGATTTGACTCTAAGGGGAGACACAAAGTCAGATACTTTACAATAAAATGGACACTTGATACAGTTTACATTTTCATTGAAACAGCTTTATGTGTGGTGACTGTAGACTTAGCGGCAAATATAAGAAATATCCCACACCCTCTCTATGTAGTCTCAATAATAATTTCTTACAAAACTTCAGTACAAAACCACAGTCAGATTTTGATACTGGCACAACCCACTGATCTTTTTTCAGATTCATTCATTTCTACTTGTATCCATGTGCTTGTATCATTCTGTGTGACTTTTAAAGGCAGTTTTTGGTTCACAGAAAAACTGAACAGAAAATCCTCTATGCTCTTGCCTCTTCCCTTCATGCAAATCCTCCCTACACACTATCATCATGGCACACTAGAGTGATACATGTCTGCAACTGACAGAACTTACGCTGTATCTTCATCTTCTAGGCTCCAGAATGGCATGCATTCTTTTTCATTTAATTTTTTATTTTTTGAGAACCTCATAATTTACATTATTTCTACTACTCCTTCTTCTCCAATTCCTCCAATGTTTCTGCCATTTTCTTTCAAAATCATTACCTTGTTTTAAATTATGTTTACATATACATATTCTCACACACAAATATCACACACATATGTACACACATATACACACATATGTACACATGTATACACACACATGACATTGCTCATTTGTAAATGAATTTGGGGCTGACACCACTTGTGACTAGATGACCTATCAGGGACTTGTTCTTGGAGAAGGCTGATTTTCCTTCCCTCAGCACCCCCTGTTTATAGCTCTGTACCTAGGGATGGGCA
The DNA here is from genome assembly GCA_019843965.1 of Rhynchomys soricoides. Classification (NCBI taxonomy): domain Eukaryota; kingdom Metazoa; phylum Chordata; class Mammalia; order Rodentia; family Muridae; genus Rhynchomys; species Rhynchomys soricoides. The sequence goes on from JADRCH010000081.1 coordinate 1,074,878, forward strand.
TTGTGAGATTTCCCTATTCACTTGGCATGTAAACTGCTATTATTGTTGTGCAGGTCTTGTTTAGGTAACAGTCATTTTGAGAGTGTATATTCTATGTGGTTTTAAGATCTATGTGTCAATCCTTATGAACAGTTTCACTGCTCTAAAAGTCCTCTCATCCAATTCATCCTTCTCTCCTCCCAGCTCCTAGAAAACACCAACATTTATGGTCCCCATAGCTTTGTGTTTTCCAGAATATCAGAAAGTTGAGCTATATAGTATTTAACATTTCTATATTAGCTTCTTATACTTAGTAATTTATGTGTAAGGTTCCTCTATGTCTTTTGTGACTTTATAGCTCATTTATCTTACTGATGAAGGATATTCAAGCATCTGGCTGTGCCACAGTGCATGTACCCATTCACTGACTGCAGACGTCATTTCTGCTTTGTGCCAGATATGAAGAAATTGAATAAGGCTTATACGAAGGTAAGTGTATGGACACGTTTTTAACTCATTTAGATAAATACTTAGGACCACAATTACTGGTTTCAATGTTTAGATTATATGATTTTTTGTTATTAAAAATAAAGAAAAAGGCACTTCACACTGGTTCACATTGGCTTCCAAAGTTACCATTTTGTATGCCCCCAAACCCCAGCAGATGCTTGCTAGCTGTCATATTGCCACTGTTTTGGCTATTATAACAGTCCTGTGTAGTTCATTAGTGTGCTGTTGTGCAATTATCTAGTGACGTGGTGTTGGGCATCTTTTTATATGCTTATGTGACATCTGTGTGCCATCTTTGGTGTGTCCATTTAGGGTTGTTCATTTTCTTACTGTTGAGATTTAAGAGTTCTTTGGAAAATTTTAATAGACATCCTTTATCAAGTATGTTCTTTCCGGTTATTTCATCTCAATTTGGGGCTTAAGTTCAAAGCAATGTTATCAAATCTTCTAATACAGACAAGTTACAGTAAGTACAATATTTCCTAATAAATCCAATTTACTGACCATATCCTACTGTCTCTTGGTACTCCTTGATGTCTTTCTCCCTACAGACACTCAACTGTTTATTTCATTTTTAAAAAATGAACGATGGTCTATAAATGAAATTAAAGTCTTAGGACACTGGCTTGCTTCCCTCAGGGTACAATGCTCTCAAGATTCATCCACATTTTTAACTTTGTTTGTTACATGTATTTCTTCCTACTGATGAGCAATGTACTGCGAAAAAGGCTGTGCCATAGTTTGTAGAGCCATTACACCACTGAGGGACATCTGAGTTACTTTGCATGTTTAGATATAACAAATAAAACTATAAATATTTATAACTGAGAGTTTTCCCCCCACAGACATACATTTTCATTTCACTGGTATAAATACTCATGTATATTTGTCAGTATAGAGTAATTACATGATTAGTTTTATAAAAAATTTCAAAGGTGTCTTGCAAGGAGGTTAGACCTGTTCACATTTCTAGGAGCAATGTATATATGATTTGATTTCTCCTAATTCCCTTCCAAACTTCATGTTGCCATTACGTTAACTTTTAGTCACGGTGATACCTAATGGTGATATTTCACTGTAGTTTTATTGCATGTTTTCCTAGCATTTAGTGGTAAATATGTCTTTGTGTGCTTAATAAACATCTGTATATTCTGCTCAATGAATGTCTGTTCTTGTATTTCCCTATTTTTAATTAAATTATGTTATTGACAACTGGTTTTAAAGTTCTTTAGATATTTGTATTAAAATTATTTGCTAGATAAGTAATTTATAATACATTCTGTGGCTTGTCTTTTATTCTAACAGAGCCATTTGTATAACAAGTATTTAATTTTAATAAGGTTAAACTTATCATTTTAACATATCCTGCATTGGCATAATACCTAAGAAGCATTTACCTATTTTTGCCATCTCTGCCTTTTAATTAACATATTTAGAACATTTACATTTAGTGTAATAGCTCATATGTTAGAGCTTAAATGTATCATTTTGTTAGCTATTTTTTTTCCATGTACCTCCCTTTCTATTTTCTTGTCTTTGTATGGGCTATTGAATAATTTTCAGAACTTTTATTTTTAATAGTATTTTGGAGTATACATCTTTATGTAGTTTTATTACTGGCTATCTTAGAGTTTATATCTCTAAAAGGTTACAGGTATCTAAAATGATTTTAAGGCAGGAAATGGAGAGAGGGAGATCAATAAAGTTACTAGGGTTATTACATAAGTTATTGGGGTTATTACACGTTAGAGATGATTCCTGTTTCCTATGCCAAACATCCAAGAGCTAGCCTAAATGCTTTGGTCATATTCACGACTCACACTCCTTTCTATATCACAAAGCTCACTCTGGCCTCTTTCTAACCACATCCCTAAGCATCCATTGTAGAATCTGCTCACTTCTCTCTGTTCTCTTCTCCTATTATCTTAGTTCAGACTGCTCTTATCTCTTTCAGTTATTAGTTTAACTTCCTAACTGATTTCTATTCTGCTAAGATTCCTCTGCTCTTACTCCACTCTCCTCTTAATAGCTATGATAACACAGCTAAACCCAACCTTTATCATGGTACATTTCAGGTGACCAACTCCCCAGCTTTGTGCTGGGGGCTGATGGCTTTCCTGAAACACAAGACTTGCAATGTTAGAACTGGCTGTTTCAGATTACTATGTCAGCTGATGATTCTGGTCTCATCAACCCTTCCAGGTCCTTGTCCTCAGTAGATTGGAAGGCCTGGTTACTGCTTCTCCCTCATCTCCTATCTTTTGTCTCAGCTTTGCTTGGGTACTTTCTATTCCTACACCCAGATCCTCTATGGTAGACATGCCCCGATGTTCCTCTGTCTCATACATTTCATATTCTGGGGTCCTTATGATCTTTTATCATGTCACTTTCATCTATGACCTTCAAGATTTCTAAGACTGTATTCCAGTTTGCCTTCTTTGCCCACCTAATCCCAGTTCATTACAGACTAACTGCAGTAATTGCCCCTTCCGGCCACTATAATGTCCTAAAGAGCAGGGTCTGTGATGTAATGTATCAACTTTCCAGACAGTCTGAGTTCTGAGAGGCCTTCAAACCAACCAACCAGCCAAACAAGCAAACAAAGAAACTAAACCAACCAACCTCCCCAAAATAAAAAACAAACAACAACAACACACCTAATGCCAGGATAATAAATTTTATGAGACACATTTGAGATCCTAACAGGCAAATTGCTTTCCAAAACATTTGATTTCCAAGTTAGTAGTGTGCTTTAGAACCACAAGAGAAATTAAAACTTAAATATTGATACTTTAAAACCACATTTTACAATGTTTGCTTTTACTGGTTCTGTTGAAATTCAGTTGTCAGAAACAAAGAAAAATGTTCATTAGAGCACTATGTTCTTTCCAGGATTTTTGGAGTACTCTTTCTGGTCACTTATGAAAACTTCTGGGGAAATATTTCCAGGGAGTAGGGCCTTACTTTCCTCTGCAGCACCATGAGTTCCATTCTTTAGCATCTGAGATTAGGACTGCCTTCAATTTCTCTGAGGCTCCAGAGCTTAACAAACCGAAGTTTCCCTTTTTATGTTCCATGAAAATGCAACTCGACCCACAGTATTCATACATCTCCAATAAGTGGCCCCAAAACAGCATCTGCAGAAATCTTCAAGTCCAGGTTTTATGTTTTTTGGACAAGGGTTGGTGAGGGATTCTGTGCAGGATTCAGGACTCAAAATGCTGTCATGCAGGATGAGGATAGAGGGGGATCACTATAAAAAGTCATATTACCACAGAAAAGACAAATAGCATGACACTGCTTCTTCAGGAAAGAAGCCATCAGGCCAGGCTGCTCTATCTTACTATCAAAAGCAGGAAAGTCCTAAAATTCTTTGGGATTATCTTAGAGCAACATATGGGAAATTTCCCATCCAGGAACAACTAGCTACCTTGGTTTTAATCTAGCTCCTGTTTTCATTAGCTGACATCTTGGGGTTAATAATTAAAGTTGAAAAAGATAAGAGGAAGAAACGTCAGTGGTGATGTACAGTGAGAGTCTTGAATTTTCCAAGGAATGATTTTCACAAGAACCACAAGATGGCATTGTCTGCTGTGGGACTGAGTTCTGACACAGCAAGAACTGAGCAGAGACTGGAGGCTAAATTGTCTCATATCCTTCATTTTATGTCAAAGGCCAGCCTTCCATATCTGTCCTGTTCACTGTACTCTGTGTCCTTGGTGTGCTAAGGTAGGAAAGAAGCAAAGTGACCAGGCATGGGAGATAGGCAGTCTGGAGAAGGTGTTAGCAGTCTGTAAAAAATAACCATCACAGCAGAAGTAGGTGGGAAAGTAGCTGTTTTGACTGGCTAGTACCCTGGATAGAAAGATTGTGTGCACTTACACAATGCAAAGGGATTTAGGTCCAATGAGTTTATAGTTCAAACGATTCTGATATTTTGTTCAAATTAATCAACTTGTATATTTTATTCTTTCCCATTTGATATCACATCTCCACATACACAGACAATTTTAGTGCTCTCACAGTATGCATAAGATGGAAGGGTGCCTTTAACCTCAAGAGCATGAATATGGTACCAAAACAATTGGCTGCGCATGCCCACAGCCATGATAGGCAACACCATGGATACTCCATATTTCTGTTCTCTAATGTTGTGATTAAGATATCTGAGCAAAAGAATATAGACCATAATTGGATAATCTCCCTTTTACCTCAGTGAACCAGAAATGGGTTTGCATTGATAATGTAACAGAAAATTTTGGTTATGATTCATTAGTTTTCCAGTCTACTCCATATCTTATGCATGTTCAGTGTCATGTACAACAAACCTTACCTTACTTTGAGAACCTATAGATGAAGAGAAGATATCAGTCTGAGATGCCTGATGAATAAGATATGATCCTTGTTCTCACAATACTTGGAAAAAAATGACCTTTCTAATTGTTATGAAAGAGATAGGCAATGGAAGTCAAATGAACATAGAGAGCATTCACTTCATCTCCTGGGCTCAGTGTGGGCTGGGCAGTTTCCTGGGTATGGGATATATCAGGCGTGTACTGAAGGAAGGGATTAGCTGTTCTATGTCTTTCCTTACTTTCTACACTTTACTAAGCAGCTTTTCAGTAGGAAAAGATCTACCAAGGCTCAATCAGGTAATTATTTTGAAAGCACAAGGGTCTATCTTCATCCCCTTCCTTTAGAGATGCTTTACTCCTTTCCCTTGAGAGACTCCCATCTAAAGATCCCATGATCTAGGTTCTGTCAACTTTAGCAACAACTGAGCTTAGCCAATGTGGAAAGAGCTAACCCTTCCAGCAACAGTAGACAAAAGCAGTAATTATGACATCCAGCTACCTGGATGTTGTAGTTCTGCTTAGTGCTAACCCCACCTGTGACTATGGCTTCTTCTGGAGGCACTGACCTTACCTATAGCTGTTAAGTAGACTCTGGGAAACCCATTGGCACTCATTTCCTGTTGATGTCATTGCATACCATAATGGCTCTTGTCAGCTAGACATGTGCTATACTACTCTAAATGATTCCTTCAGCCAAAAAATTATTGATGAGTCCCACACAAAAAGGCCAAATAATGCCCAGAGAACCCTGACTGATAAAGGTGAAAGAAAAGAGATTTAACTAATCCCAACTTTATCTTTGTCAGTACCCAATCCCTAAGAGCAGAGTGGGAGCATATTTAATGTCAGTGGACTGAGTGACTTTTGGCAGAACCATTTGCATTTTCAAATCCCCATAAAAGATGGAATCATAATGGAACCTCTGTCTACAGGTAGAGTGAATAAGATGTAATCCAGTCTAGAGAGTACTTCGTGAGTTCTTTAGTATGTGCTAACATTGTGCTGGCATGAAAGACACAGAAAAAAGTTAAAAAAGTCTTTTTCTTAACAAGCTTATAATCTGGATGAGAAAGAAACCTAAATCATTAGTTTAAGATGAGGCAGTACTTTCTAGTGTACCCAAGATTTGTTATAACAAATCAATCCTGAAAAGCAAGGAGATCTCTTTGATGCCTGAGACATGATAAGCACCTCTGTTGATGTTACACCATTTGTAACATGAGGGTTCATAGATTCTTCAAAGAGAGAGGTAGAGAGAGGGCAATGGAATCATGTTAAGCAATAGATGCTTCTACTCAGAACCCCGTTGTGTGCCTAGACAACCCCGAAAGGGCTCACAGAGGATTTGGTGGAGAAAGTTATATTCAAGAACATCAGGTTAAGGAATGAATACAAAAAATGAGATAGATACACAAAAATGGAATAGTATTAAACCACAAAAAAAGAACAAAATCATGTTGCTTGCTAGGAAATGGGTGAGACTGAGGAACATCACAGCAAGTGAAATAAGTCAGTAACAGAAAGCCAAATATTGGTTTCTTCCTCTCATTCATGGGTCCTGGGATTCTGTATGGATACATAAAGTATGTGTGCCTCTGTGTGTATGTGTGTATGTGTGGGGGGGGTGTGTTTAAGCAGAATGAAGATGAGAATAGGGTAGGAAAGATGATTGAATGAGGGCAGATGTGGGGGTTGAAAGGAGCATCATAAAATGTGATATAGCTGGGAAACTTTCCTATTGAAACCTTATGCTGTGTACAATGAACACATACCACTTTTAAAAGAATGCAAACAATAATAAGGTGCAATTAATCTGGTAGTAAGGAGAATGTAGAGGGTTCCAGCTACAGAGAATGATGTTTTTAATGGTAAGGTAGTGAACGAAGTGTGGCATCTTCAGGGAAGGATATGTATTTTGGCCTAGCTAGGACCCATGAGAACAGAAGATGTAGAAAAGTAAAGTGGAAAGAGATACAATGTTCAGGCAGCCAAAAGCATTGTTCCCCACGATTAGGGTTTAGTAATTTACTCTAAAGGTTATGAGAAAACACTGTAGGATTTCAAAGATAAGGTAAGTCACATAAGAAACAAAGTAAGACAGGAAATACAGTTTACAACAATCCTGATGGAATAGAACATATCAGGAAAAGTAAAATAGATTGTGAGTTTAATGTATACACAAATAAAAAGACCCAAACAAACCAAAATAAGGTTCTGTAAGGTCTAAACAGAATGCAGTGGACTTAATTCTATGTGATCATCTGGAAATTGAAGAGTTGAGTCTGCACTCAGGGTTTCTGACTAGTGTTCCTTCATGGAATGTAGCATCACTCTCTGAGGGGAAATGGGCATAATGAGAATGTTATGGAGAGGACAGCTACTCATTAGGTCTGAAATGTGACAAATGCAAGGTGCATCTCTAGGTGTCCTTGCACTTGCACAGACCAGTTAGTTCCTCTTTCTCAGAACAACTATAGAGAGTGCTAAAAATGTCAGATCATCACTTAAGGAGGCAGAAGCCACAGCAAAGCTGGCTCCATTTCCCCTCTCTTCTGGTTCAGGATGACCTACAGTACTTGTTATTTCCTCTGGAGGTGAAAGCCAGAGTGGATCACACTTCCATACTATGTAGTCCCCTTGGCTGTATAGCAACCAAGATGCCTGCATATAAGGCTGTACTTCTGGCAAGTTTTCTGTGCTTTGGAGGACCACCTGGCTACAAACCCTATGTTTTTGTTGTCTCTTGTTACCTGTTGTAGGTAATAAACCTGCCTCCTATAATATGCTATGGCCAATTGCTTTTTCTGGCCACAGCCCAAGGTACTGTGGGCAAGGTGTTGAGAGTCTTTCCCAGAAACTGATACCAGTGTGCAGTGAGCCTACTTCACTGTGGAGCTGAAGTTTCTACAGGTTAAAGAAGACTCAGGATCAAGACCTTGGCTAGTGATACAAAGCTGAGTTAATATGGGTGGCTACTTAGGACAGGAGAAGGGACAAGAATATCAAGGAAGAATGGAGAAAGATAGCTCACAGATACACCCAAGAGACATGACAGATGAGAAACACCACTGAACAGTTTCAAAGGAGCACTTCGTAAGTGCCAATCCAGGAAGCAATGCCCAGAAGCAAACGCAGGGCACTGTGAGGTACTGTACAAGAATAAAGCAAAGGGAGAGATTACCAACTAAGGGGTCCACAAGTATCCTTTGCAGCACTATATAGACATCAACTTCCTAACTTCATCGTAAGGTCATCAGAAGTCAGGAAGAAACAGGAAAACAGATCAAATGAAACAATGGTTGTGGGTACTATTTGAGAAAATGCTTCTATAATATTGGGCTGCTGGCAAGTCTGTATGATATTTTCTTAATTAGTGATTGATATGGGAGGGTCCAAATCACTCTGAGTGGGACAATCCCTGAGCTGGTTGGCATGGGTTCTATAAGAAAGCAAGCTGAGCAAACCACATAGCTCAAGCTAGTAGGCAGCCCTCCTCCATGGCTTCTGTATCGCCTCCTGTCCTAATCTCCTTCAGGGATGGACTATGATGTAGAAGTTTAATTAAAACAAACCTTTCCTACCCAAGTTGTTCTTGGTCATGGTGTTTCATCACAGCAATAGAAAGCCAAAGCAAGACACCTAGTAATCATAATCAGTGTGTAAACAGGAACCAAGGCCTCCAAGAGTTTTCTCTTGAAAAATTTAAAAATTTCCAGATTAGCTTTTTGTATTCTAAGAACATAGATTACTAACAAATAAAAGAATTTTACTTTTTACTTTTTATATTATTTATTTATTTATTAATTTAAGATAGGATCTTGCTTTGTAGCCAAGATTAGATCCAAACTTATGAGTCTTCTGCTTCAGCCTCCTAAGTGCTCAGAGTAAGTGCATGGCACCACACTGACTATCATCTCACTTTTGAATATAAAACTTTCAAGTCATTTATCTGCAAATCAATGAACAGTTGGCTAATTCAGACTCAGATCATCTCTGTACATAGCAGACCTTCAGCATCTTTGCTAGGGTAAAACTGTCAGCTTGACTACTTTTCATTGAAGGAGTCTTCTTGGTGATGCCAATGTTCTGTTGATCTACTCTATTCCTAGCACTATATGACTACACAAGCTAACAAGTGAAAACACTATATGCCAAGTACTATTATACAAAGTCAACTCAGTTCTCCCAAATAGCGAGTTCCTTTCCCTTCTGAACCATGTTTAATTAGTCTACTAAAATAATGGACAGCCAAACTTTTACTTATTCACTAACTTAAAAGCAATAGAGATTCAAGTGGATCTACTCAATATTATTACTTTAACATTATGAGAATTAAGTTTGGCCCATCATAAAACTCCCCATAGAGAATATCATGACATGAACTTTCAATAACTCAGGCAGAACATACTCCATCCATCTGTGAATTGGGCAAAGATATAAGTAGCGGTACTGGCTGGTTTTGTGTGTCAACTTGACACAAGCTGGAGTTATCACAGAGAAAGGAGCATCAGTTGACAAAATGCCTCCATGCGATCCAGGTGTAAGGCATTTTCTCAACTAGTGATCAAGGGAGGAGGGCCCCTTGTGGGTGGTACCATCTATGGGCTGGTAGTCTTAGGTTCTATAAGAGAACAAGCTGAGCAAGCCAGGAGAAGCAAGCCAGTAAGCAGCATTCCTCCTTGGCTCTGCATCAGCTCCTGCTCCTGACCTGCTTGAATTCCAGTCCTGACTTCCTTTGGTGATGAACAGCAACATGGAAGTATAAGCTCAATAAACCCTTTCCTCCCCAACTGATTCTTGGTCATGACGTTTGTGCAGGAATAGAAACCCTGACTAAGATAGTAGTTTAACGAGGAAGGCAGTAAGACTGCTGTTCATTGGAAATACTTAGACAGGGCCTACAACAGTCAGGTAACAATGTCTTGTGGAAGTTTAAATCTTAGATAATGAGCTGAAGTATCTGTCCTTCAGTTTTCTTTCTAGCTGGGAATCTCCCAAGTCTCTGGCCATTTGTAATGGGGCTAGATCACCAGTCCTTTAGTCAGTTAATAACTTACTCATTAGTAGAAACTGGATGAGTACCAAATGGAAGAAATGCATTAGTGACTTTTGAGGAAATAATACCCATTTCAATCCCTTGATTCCTTGTACACGAAGAGAAAGCCCACCTGTCCCGGGTCATTCCACCTGGCAGCATGAAGCTAAGGGAATGTCTTGCAAATCCCATGCCAATGGCAACAGAAATATTTTAATAACTAAGCAACAAGCTTAATAGTAATATGCTCTGTGCAGGAATGAGTACCCTTACCCAGGGACAAGAGGTCAGGTGACCAGTCACTCAGAACAAAGCAGGTGGATTGTGTGTCACAGGACTACTGTGTTATATTTAAGTCATTCACACAGCTCAGTGTTCTTAGAACAGTCTTCAGTTCTATGTGCTTCCCTCATGTACCAATTGATTTGACCCAGTTTCATCACCCCAAACTCCCCAGTTTTCAAGGTATGTCAGACAGTCATTCTAGCTAAATTACATGCCTCTAAATTCCCTCTCCAGATTACTGAAATTGCTAATGTTTTGTCGAGGGGTGGGACCTGGGATCCACCCAGGCTATGCCGTAGACCGAAGGAAACATTCTCCCACATCCCATGGGTTTTTATTCTCGACCTCACAACTCCAACTATTACTATATTAAAAAAATTTCTCAAGTAGTTGTCCTAGTTCTAAGCCCCACCCCCACCCCGACACACACAAGTACTTCCTGACTGCCCTGTTGTGAGCAGCACTTTCAACTTCTTTGGAGCATCTCAAATTCAAAATAATTTGCGAGGAGAAAATACCATAAAATTACACTTAGGTGCAAGCCCTCATAGTCTGTATCTATCAGAGTAATAATTCGTGTGGATATTGTAATTAAATGTTAACATCACATGTTAATGTCATACTTTGGCTTATAATAACTCATGCAAAGTTTCTAATCTTATCATTGAGGAACTGAGTAGCGCTGCAGAATCAAAACATTCTATACTAAATCTCACACCATTATGAAAGATTCCCATTGTCACCTTGGTGCCAATGGCAATTACCTTCCCAATAAATACTTATGACGATGAGGTTTGAATGGGAAAGTGTGTGGATATCTGAAATCCATATCTTTCTGTCTTTGAGACATACTGAATATTGTCCTAAAAGAAGGGTCATACATTTTACTACACAGACAAAGCCTTATCATAGCTATACCTACAAGTATGTGAAAATATCTACTAGAATAATCTAAATAATCTTAGTGCCCATAGTCCAACATGTTATTCAATGAAACCCTGGTAACTTTTGAAGACCCATTGGAAAGTCCACTTGCTTTTGCATGGGTGCTGGTGAATTCAGCGTCAACTGAAAGCCACCAGAGATAAATCATCGCTTAAAGAATTCAAAGGCATGGCTATAAAGAGCACAATAGTTAATATTTCTGGGACCTCACACTCTGTACTGAAATTGTGTTCCAGTGTTCAACATAAATACAGAACACACACACACACACACACACACACATACACACACACACACACTGCACAAACACATTGACAAAACCAGCATATCTGCATTTTGACTATGTATTGGGTGACTCTTGAATATTTTAAACACTAGACTAGTGTGCTCCTTCACCCATAGCCTGCAGATCTTAATACAGACTTAACTTTTCCACTGTGACATAATCAAATAATCAAAATACACAATGAAAACAGAGGAAGAAACCCCTACAATGCAATTCCCTTGCTTAGCCTATGCAAAATCTCTCCATGTCCTAGCCATTTCCCAGGACCAAGCAACCTGGAGCATCACCCTGCAACTTACAGCTTTATAGATGTCCCTTCCAAAAAATACCCACAGACCTTTATCTAGAAAGATACTCTTGGCCCATGCCTGATGACCATTGTCCCACCCTCCATCTTTCCAAAGATTTGGAAAGTGTTTTCAGGAAGGTGAAACCTAGTTTAGTAGTTTTCACACAACTTTCCTGAAGCTTTCCGAGAGCATGGAATGAAATTGACACCACTGTGAAGTCCACAGTTGTTCATTCTGAGGTCAGTCAAGGCTATTGTTACCTGACATATAAGCAGCTGTTTCCAACTAATGCAAATTGTCACTGGGATCTGGACTTAGTATATACAAGTGAAATGAATCTGCCCTTCAGATTGGCATGGAACAAAAATGTTTCCCTCTTAGCTCTCCTCAGCCAACTCCAGCCCCCTGAGTATACAGCCATGGTCACCAGGCTCATTTTTCTTTATGCAATTCAGTCCTTTTTATTATTTCTCCCCTGAGGTTATTCTCTATTACACATTTTTTATTTCTGCAAGCCCAGATTTGGGACCTCTGCAGACACAGTTAAGAGGCTAATCTGAGCTGAGCTAGATCCGATCTGTTACACTCATTCTGATTTAGCTGACCCCCTTCCTGGTTTACCAGCTTGAAATCTTTGGCACTGTTTCACATCATGTCTCTGGCAGAGACTCCCCCCTTTAAAATGATTTCAAAGGTTGCTATGTTTTAATTACAAATGATATGGCTAAATCTTAAGGTGTCACAAAACTAAATGCATATACTAAATTTAAGAGATATTTTCCCTCCTGGGGTTATAAAATAGAAACATAAGTAATGAAGAGTTATTTTCAAGCTTTTGGGACATGAACTGGAAAATATACCAGATATGCTGGAATTCTTGTAGTTTCAGGGTGTTGGACCCTGAAGGCAGCAGCTGTTTTTTGGATATGCTTATATTCTTCCTGCCATGATAAATTCAGATGTGCTATCTGCTGACAGAGAAGTACATGGTTATTCTACACTAGAGACCTGGACCCACTGGCTGGTCATCAGTCTGAGGCTGTTGGGACTGCATGGAACTGTCAGACCTTAGTTGCCAAAAGCACTAAGGGATGATAGCAATCCTGTCTTGAAGGCAAAGATGAACTCCTATTGGAAAATCCCTTGAGCCTAAAGGGAGACTTGTCATACCTTTAAGGTCTCTAAGTTTGACTTAGATTTTAGAGCATTTGCTTATTATAAACTGATTTAATGATGATTACAGGTATGTACTGATAAGGATCAAATACGAACAGGCATCAAATCTAACAAATATTCAGGGCTGAATATTCAAGACAAAGTCAGTCTTGGCCACTAATGAGTTTCATTTTCCATTGCACCAAGTATGATGCTAGCTCATTTGTATTTGGATTCTGATTAGTGCATGAGTGGCATCCTCTATTCTGCTCAGCACAGTGCTCAACCTAGAAAACCATGCTTTAGGAATCATATAGGAGCCTAATAGGAAGCCCCTGGGGCTACCCACGACCAGAGACTTAGATGGCCTCAGAGTCTTATCTTCAAAGAGTTTCAGTCCCAGAGACAAACATTGTTGGAGCTTGGGTCTCAAGAACTATAAGGTAGATACATGGAACATATCAAAATACCAGGAAAAGGGATTATCCTCATCTTTAGGATGGTAAGTACTTATTCTACAAACCCCATTCCTTATGGTGTCTTGAGCTGTAGATGTTCCATGTGAGGGTTGAAGTCAGAACAAAACCAGCATTTCTTCCATCTCTCCTCATGGAAGAAGTCATAAATCAGATTAAAAACCAGAAATACCTTAGTTTACCAAATGACTTTCCTTATTTCTCATCAGAGATCTCCTCCAAAGATCTAAGAGATACCTGGTGACAGAGATCCTACTACATAAAACTTCCATATTTATGGTCCTGCTTTGTCAAAATGTCTGGATGTTTCTAGAAGAAGAAGAACATTCTCCATGTTAGCCATACATACAAATGTCTTGAGTCCACTTCCCTGACTAATTTCAAAGAAAGCCTTTGTTTAGCAGTTAGTCGTCAGTATTTTTCCACTTGGCCTATAAAATCACTCTGGCTATGGAGACACTGGCAAAGGTGGCTGAGGACACCCTTTACATGGCTTTCATCTCAATGAAGGGACACCCTGGCTTTCCACTTCAGAGTCTCAGAGACAGAATCACTGGGAGAAGCCTGATGAGTTGCACTCTGGTTCTGAAGGACCAGCCCATGCATCAATGTCTCCCAAAGCTTCTGGGAGTTTTATTCTTATGAAGAGGTGACACCACCAGGGGAGAACAGATGTTTGTTTGGTTTATGACTGTCCCTTTCAAGATGCCACTGTGGCCACTGATGCTTACTTACAATGTAGCCCACCCTTTCCACTTGGCTCTGAATAAAAATTATAAGCATTGTGGATCCTCTCTCTCTCTCTCTCTCTCTCTCTCTCTCTGTCTCTCTCTCTCTCTCTCTCTCTCTCTCTCTCTCTCTCT